>VDFB02086081.1:155301919-155402552 GCA_007258455.2 Sequoia sempervirens | reverse complement strand
CTAACAACTTCATTAGTGGTTTGACAAAATACTTTTCAAAATATAAGTAATGTGACCTATCACATCAACTATCCCATAGTGTAGTCCACATCTGTGTAGGTTTAAAGTTTCCATCTTCATCAGTGTCTTTGATTCTTAATTCTTCACACCACACATTTCTAACATGACCTTCATACAAGAGTAAATGTATCAAAAAGTATAATGTTTGAAATCTATACAATCATTGTTGTTTTTTATCCTTTCAAGCCCTTGATTTAGGGCATTTGCCAAATAGTTTGCATAATCAAATGACCTAGCATCTTTGCTTTCTATATTAGCTGCTACAACCATCAGTGCAATAGTCATCAGTGGTGGCACCTCCATTCCCAAGACTTGACCAGCTGAGTAGTAGGTATATTGGAAATACTCTTCAAACAAATCTATATGAAATGGAGGGTTTTCATTGCTCATAAATTTCCTGAGTTGATCTTGCTCAATTTTGGGTCTGTGCAATAGTAGCTTCCATATCTTGTAACTGGTATCCATGCAATGATATTTTGTTAAAATATCTCTAATGGTGAATGGAAAGCTCATGTGACCTTCTAACTGAAACACATTAGAGATCAGGTCTTGGGAAATAACAAGCATATCGACCCCATTTGGTGATTGGATAGTTCTTTTCTTAGGATTATACTGTCTGGCTAGGGATTTCATTAATTCTACATTGACAAACACGTTTGGCACCACAAGTCTTCCTAAATTTAATCTCAACTGGTTACATATTGGTTGAAACCTAAATTGATTTCTGTAATGATACATAAAAATCTCATAACCCCGGTGTGGCATCCAGACATCCCCCAAACCCCTATGCTTGTCTAACCATTTACTTGCTTGAACACCTCTTTTGGGTCGTGGCCCTGACCCCAGACACTAGTCTATTGGGTCTTGGTTTAGATTCCTTTTTTTAGTTTTTTGTTTCTTTTCCTTAGGTTTTCCTGCATTTTCTTCCTTTGCTAATTTTGAAAAAATGTAACTTCTAGCTGAGAGTGGAGTACTTACATGAATTTTGGCTTCCCTTGGTTTTACTGCTTAAAAGCTCCAAGCTCCGTCCCTTCTACTTTTTCCCTTAGCGTAGCCTTTTTGGTTTTTGCAATCGTATGATCAATTTGTGTTGCAATTCACTTTAGTTCTGGCTCATTAATATACCACTTGTTTCAGTCTTGTCATCGGGGAGAGAATTTATGTTAAATCTATCGACGACACTCTTTAGACGTCACATCAACAAATAGTAATCATTCATTGCTATATTGTTGGAACTTTGATTTGTTTTCCACCGATGGCCACCTTCTCCACTGATGAGAGTTCTTCTTTTGGTCTATTGGCAAGACATCTAACAACGTTACACTGATACATCCCAACTTCACCGATAAGTGTTATATCTTGATACTCCATGGTTATATTGGGCTATCGGGGAACCTTCATCATTCGTTCTGCTGATGCACCCAAGCTGTAGTGATGTGATAATCTCTATTTTTTTCTATTGGTCCATTAGGGGAACTACTTTGGAAGTTAGCCCAATGAAAATATGTTACGATGATGTAAGGATATGGACTGCCCTTATTGGGCTATTGGTGGGGTAGTGATGGGAGTTCCACCGATAAATTATAGTTAGGCCGATGGTGTTAGAAGGACTTTGATGGATTTTTGATGCAGACAAAGAGGAAGAAAACACCTTCTTAATCTTCACTTGACAAAAATTAGAACCTCCCTTGTTATCCGACTCATTCAAAGTCACTTTTCCTTTACAAAACCTTCACTCAAGCATTCAATCTTTCAATTAGAGTTCCAAACTTCAATAGAATCCTCAAAACACCTTAAACATCTTCAATTCAATCAAAAACAACAATGGCAAAGTCTGCCCCTTCAAATTTTGTCAATTCATTATGATTGTCCTCATCTTATCACCTTGGCACAAAATGGATACATACACTAACTTAGGCTTCAAAGGCATAACCAATAAATTTAATGCATGAAACATCTTCATATGGGTTAAAATAACATGATCAAACCCCCTTACAAAGTCTGCCCTTACAAAAGATTCATCTTTCCTTCATTGACTGTCCAATCCCTTGTATTACTCTTTTTGAGTTGTTAGACATAACCAGATATACAAACCTTTGCTCCTAACTGTAATCAACATTTTATGTACTAAAACATATCAAAATTTTGACATTCGGCTCTTTGGAGAACAAACGCAAAATAAGATTGTTCACATTGAAATAAGGCCTAATTAGGCTTTACACAGACAAGGTTTACATAATATATTATCTCCACTATCAATTTCACGTGAAAAATACTTGAAACACCTTTATTTAGACAAGAATAAACTTATTTATTCATCAAAATTTATTTTCCATAGGTATTTTTGCAAGCCCTAGTGTTCAATCTTCTTAAAACACTATTTTCACTGTAACATAGAATACAGTTAGAAATTATAATCCCACTCACTTTACCTGTACCCTTTTGCTCCAAAGCCTTTAGAACATGGTAGTGTATTTCCAAAGAGTATCCCCACCGAAAATCAAGAGATTTCAATGTTAAAAATGTGAGAAACATAATCTTTCATATCTTTGTTTACCCTAGGACAAGGTTTTAATTGTTTTCAGAAAATCCAATTATCTCAGTCAAAATTCCACCAATTTGCATGAAATAAGAACCAAAAGGAAGATGATTGAGTGTTCTATCAAATTTAAACACTTACATATGCATTTAGGCCCATACAAATCCGTACAAAGGTTGGAAACTATGAATTTCTGAAGAAAATTACAGAAAACTGTGCTTTTCATTATTCCATTTCAAATTTTCAATCACCCACGAGTTGAAAATGATAACAAAGCCTTTTTAAAGGCAATAAAACTTGTCTTTTAATATTCTAACTACTTCCTAACGACCTTAAGCACAAATTACCTTTCACATTCTCTTAATTTGCACTTTGTTTGCACTTTGGCAATTTTAACAATTTTACAAACTTGTAGGACAACTTTTACATCTTGACACAAAACCTTAAATATTAACCTCCTAATTATTTGGAATTGACCTCTAAGATCTTAATACAAGGTAAGAACATCAAAATTGAATCAATTATCAAAAAGTTCCTCAAGGAAGCACTGTGTCAAGGTGCTTCTGCACCAATTTTATGGGTGCAATTGCTTGGGTATGCTGGCTACAAAATGGATTGTTTACATAAACCTTAGAAATTTGTTTAGATCATGAAATTGAGTCTGGTTAAATTTTGTAGGAGCTAGGTGATAGATGGATAAAGACTGATGGAAACATGTGGGATTTTTTAGTCCTAACAAACTCCTTGCTTGTATTATATATTTGTACTAATATATTATAGCTAAAGTTTTCCTCTCCTTACTTTATTAGTTTTCAATGTTTTGTTTTGTTTTGTTTTTGTTTTTGTTTTTGTTTTTGGTCTCTCTTTAAGCCCCTAGGGTTATTATTTATCATATTATTTCTTTAACATAATTGAACATTTTGACGAGTCTAATTGTGAACATGATTACAAGTCCTTTTTGCCTTTTTTATAGACATGGTAGCTTGCTATTAGCCTTTTAGATTCAACGTCTCATTCTAATGAAGGGAAAAGATATGCATTTGCTAGTAACCTATCTATATTAATTCATGTGTAATTATTTCTTTCAAATCTAATCAAGTATGTTTATTGTTGTGAATTATCAATTTTGCGAATTTTTGTAATTACACATCTTTCATGCGTCAAATTTAGATGATTATAATTTATATTTTTTTGCTAAAAATTGGTATTTGTTTGGGCATTGGTTCTTTTACAATTAATTTCAAAAAAAATCAAAGTAGTTATAAAAATAAACATTGTTCTACAAGAACACTCCCCCTTCCTCCCCCTTAAAAAGTTGTGTTTTTTGGATACAAGGACTTGGGAGAAACATTTCCTTATTGCCCTACCATATTGTCGTTAACCTAAGGACGTTTCTAGGACATCCCCCTAGTTTGGAGATGGCTTGGGGACTCCAAGATTTCCTCAAGATGTCTATGGGTCTCTTGACCTTCCTCGGGACTTCCAAGCATCCCCCATGGTAGGAAAAAAAAAAAAAAAAGTATTTTTAATCTATGTGCCATAAACCCTAACCCTAATGGTTTATGGGCCCTCCCTAAACTCTAAGCATTAAAAAAAAACTTATGAATAGATATATAAGCCTCATTTTGAATGACTCAAGTTTCAAAACTAGTAAAGACTTGGTGTTTCAAAAAGTAAAGTCATAAAATTGTGAAGATGGTTTCCCCCTGGCTTTGTTAGGAGATTATCCCCCAAATCTCCACCTTCCACCACCTTAATTATGTTGTTGTCCCATTGTCATACCAAAATCTAAGCTCTTGGTTCCTCTATCCTTGGAAGCCCATCCCTTATGTCCTGCATTCCTTTATCTCAAGACTCCATGGAACATAGGGAATAAATAAGAATGCAATAATATGGTTGTAAGAAAACTATCCAAACCAATAACAAAAGCAAGACAATTGTTGATAAACAACAATAATAGGTAAAACAAAAGATGTAGACAATGACCATAATCCATTAAAGATTTGTAAGGCTTTCAAACAAACAATTCCCAAATACTATGGAAAGGAAAAAGTTAGTTCTATAAGGAAATTACGTGCCCCTTGTTTAGTCTACCAATTTTAGTAGTAGGGGAAAAATATTTTATTACCAAAGTCTTAGGATGAACATAGAAAAATATTAAATAGAAATCAAACAAAATAAAATGTAGGCATTTGGTAAAGAGGTAGAAAAACACCACTAAGAATACCTTGGAAGACACTTAGATGGCTAAAAGCAACCATAACCATGTTTTTTCCTTCTCAACAGTCCAATCAATGGAGAATCCTTAATGTTGATTTTTAAAAAAGGAAAAGTTGTTGCTTTGTTGTAATATTAACCACTTACCATAAGATCATAGGCCTTCCATATAATTAATTCAATCCATTATATGATATATTTTCTATATTAGACCACCTAGACTTGTAGACTTGCAAATAATTGGGGCCGTATTTGTAGTACCATAATATATGTCTACACTTTCTTTGATGGAAACCAGAATCCCAAATTTTGTGTTTATAAGATAAGCATATCCTTATTACATATTGGTTAAAAGGAACTAGCTTTGAGATAGCCAATGGAGCTCTTGCCTAAGTTGTTAGTGGAACATTGATATTAACTCTGTCCAAACACAGAGAGTTGTTGAAGAAAGCCCATTGATTTGAACTCTTCCTAAGATTTGAAACTCCAGTAGAGCATGAACCAAAATCATCTCACTATGAGATTGAACCAATGATACACATTGCTCATTGGTCCTTGTAAAATCTCTTGAAACCATCATGTCCATCTTACCATAGAACTCAAGATGTATTGTATTGGAGATGAATAAAAGGTAGACATATTGTAATTGATTGGGGCTCTATCTTATAACAACCATAATATTCTCTTTCATTGATGGAAACCATACTTGTGTATTCCCTTAATAGAACATAAACCTTGTGAATGCTTCTCTCAAAGAAGTCAAAGAAGAAATTTTCTATGGTATCCATGTCAACACTAGACATGCCTTGTAGAGGTGCACTTGTTTCAACATGCACAAAAATCACTTGTGATTTGTAAGCAAGATATTCTCTACTCGATTGTCCTTTTCTCTCATGTTTCCTTGTTGTTGAATATGATTAACAATTCATTTGTTCATTCTATGGATGTTGTCTTGAAGTTGTTATTGATGGATAATTTGCTCCAATTTATATATAATTTATTGGTTATTCATGAACAAAACTTGAAATTGAGAAAGAAATGAAGCAATTGGAAATTCCACTTGTTGGATGAATATAATCATTAAATTTGTTTATTTTACATCTAACTATTAAAATATGCAAAAGAATAATATGCCTCACAAAATCATCTACAACTTCTTTCCAACTTAAATACCAAATATAATAGGTATATTGCTAAAGATGACTAGCCAATATTTTTTTTAGTGAATATGCAATCCAAGAACAAATGTTCCAAAGTTTCTTCAACATGACAACATAGGAATTTAACAAATTTCACATGCAAGGATTGTAATATCTCACTAATTGGGAATTTGCAAGGTAATAGTCTCCAAGCAAGCATTCAAGTTATTGACATCAACTTTAGATTTGGGTACTCAACTTAATCTAGTAACTATGGTTGAGCCTACACCTCCATTTAACATTGCAACAAGAAGTTAAATATAAAGTGGGAAGGAGATATATTTGTTTTAGAGGAAAAAAGAGAAATGGTGGACAAATAATCAATGCCAATCCTTGTAAAAGATACAAGTTATAGAATTGTAGTGACATTATTTGCTTATAGAAGCAACTTTGTATTTTTCATTAAAAAAATAGGGAAGGTTTCTTGGGTAGGTGAAACAAGGACTCACTTGTATTTGTACTTATCATGGGTGCATTATTAAAAAAATTCAACAAATTAGAATAATTTCATTGACATGGTTTTTTCCTTTTTCTAATTGGAAGGAAAACTTTATTAAAAAATATAAATATAAATAACAATTACAAAGGAACAATAGAACAAGTCACAAAGAGGTTGTAAATTCAACATCAATGAGAGGGCAACAATACCCAGTAATTGCACAAACTTCCATTGACTAAAAACATGAAATAGTCTAGTAGAGCTTGAAATAAAGAGTTCTAAAGAGAGCAACAAAGATGGCAAAAAAGATTTGATGGTAGAAGAGAGAAACACTACCATGAGGAATCACAAGTAGAATCCAACAAAACCTTAGCCATAGAGCAAAAAAGGACCACTCAGATATTAACAAAAATGACATGGTTACAAGGGTGGATGAACATAAAATGTGGATACATACTAGAGGTTGACCATGCTCCCTTGCATGGTTATAATTATTTTAAAATTTATTATTCTTATTCTGTAAGGGATGAAAGTGTATACAATTACCTTCTTATGTGGATGCGACATGGACATAAATGACACATGACTAAATATCTTAAAATAGATAGCTAATTACAATAAAATAGATAGCTAATTACAAGATTTGAAGCTTAAATAGCTTGATGCATTATCTTCTATTATAATTTCAAAAACTTTAAATCATTAACAATCTAAAGCAAGTTTAAGTTTGAAATTATCCTCTTAAGAATTTGTGTATTTAGACCTTAGTATCTCATTTATTAGTAGATTATAATTTTATGTTTATGCAATTACATGTTGGTTTTGTAATTGGATAAATCACTAATTAGGATCGAGTATTTTATTTCTTCTATTAAGGCTTTATATGATCAATGTTAGCCAAGGTAGAGTTTGAAAATTAATCAAATTCAAAGGAGATGAAATACAATGAAAGGAGAGTAAGGTGGTAAAATTGTAAAGCACGTGCACCTTTCAAGCCATGCATACTCATTAACATGTTTGTCTATCTCATTAAAAGATTTGTTTTGGGGTATTAGCATCATAATCAAGATATCTTATTTAGAACATTAATCTTAAAGAAAAATACCTTCAAGACATCCTTGATGGGATAAATATTGGATGCATATAGTGGAAACAAAATTTATAATAGAATATTTTGGGAATTTTGAAGTGGAAAATCAAACCACAAGTAGATATGTTTTATCTAAATTCTATGTGCATATGAAACATGGTACATGAATACACAAAGTCTAAGCAAATATGAAGAGTATTATAAGTTTGTTGTTGAATGATATTGTATGCAATGCTAATTTTTTGTAGTGTTAAGTTTCAAGTCAAAGTTTTATTTTTATATTTATTGTGAGTCGTTTGAACACTTCTTATGATCATAAATTTCATTTTTGTTGTCTCTGGTGTCTTTGTAGGGTCAATGAAAAGAGATTTTTAACATATTCAACAAGACAAAGATTGAAGCTCAAGCAATGGAGAAAAGATGAAAAAGTTGCTACAACATGAAAAAATCTAAACTAGTGGAAGTACATGCCTTGATGGATTGCAAGTTTTACCCCTGTTTTGGCAATAATATATTCTTGACCAAACAAAAACTCAAAATTAAATTTGAAAATATGTTTGCCAATACAATAACACATGCCACTCTAAAAAGATACATAAAATTCAAAATTTAAATAGACAAACCTAAAACTATATACTTTGTGTATAAAAATGTAAAACTAAATTCCAAAACCAAAAAAATTACCTAATTAGAAGTATGCAATTGTGTGAAGAGGTGCATAAAACCTAAAAATTGAAAAGTTGCACTCAATTAGTGGAGTGCATGCCCATGTGAAGACCTGGAAGCTTTAAAAATGCAAAACATTGTTTACTAGTTATATTGAGTGCACCTTTGTGAAGTGAGACATGATGTTTTGAAATTAAAATTATTGCTCCATAATTAGGCACACTTGATAAAGGAGGAATAAAATCTTTAAAGTGAAAAATGCACTTATATATAAGTGTGAAAAACATTGTAGAATTGCAAGCTTTCAAAATGCAAAATATTGTTTACTAGTTATATTGAGTGCACCTTTGTGAAGTGAGACATAATGTTTTGAAATTAAAATTATTGCCCCATAATTAGGCAAACATTTGATACATGAGGAATAAAATATTTAAAGTGAAAAATGAACTTATATATAAGTGTGCAACACATTGTAGAATTGCAAGCTTTCAAAATGCAAAATATTGTTTACTAGTTATATTGAGTGCACCTTTGTGAAGTGAGACATAATGTTTTGAAATTAAAATTATTGATCCATAATTAGGCACACACTTGATAAAGGAGGCATATAAAATCTTTAAAGTGAAAATGCAGTTATATATAAGTGTGCAACACATTGTAGACTAATATCATTTTCAAAATACAAAAAATATCATGCCATGTAACAATGTGCATTCCTTTGGTTGGGGGGGGGGGGTTCAAATTTTAGGTTTTTAAACAATTGCAGGCATAAGATTGTTAATTTCTGGATTTTTGATTGTGTTAGAGCTTTTTTCATCAACGTTTCGGATCACACTCAGTGATCCATCATCAGGATGCTAGAGAGCACAGGAAATGAGAAATGGTTAGATGCAGACTTAACTTTGCTTAAAAGGAAGAGAAGTGAGAGGTTGAGGAGAGAGATGGGTACAAAGACCGAGATAAGAGAGGTAAGGTAAGAAAATTGAAAAAATAGAGAGGAAGAGAATAGGAGAGAAAAATATAAGAGTGAAAAATATAAGAGAGAAAAATTATTGACAAAATGGAGCAAAAAAAAATTGAAAGACACCAAACAATTGAGAGGGACTACATCAATTGAGACTACGTCAAAACTTACTAGGGTGTCATTATTTTCCAACTTGACATCTTGGATGAAATGGATGAAATGGGTGGAGTCTTTTATGAAGGAATCAATTTTACTGAGAGAGGGATATTAATTTGGCGAGAAAAGAGGCTAACTTGTAAGTGGGAGAACCTAAGGTGCCGATCCCCGATGCCATTGAAATTGTCAAACGCAAAGTAAATGCGGAGATTGCTTCCTTGGTTGAGTTATGCCTAAGATCTACGTTTTTCTCTTTCCAAGATGTCATCTATGAGCAAGTTGACGGGGTAGCTATGGGCTCCCCCCTCTCTCCTATCATTGCCAACCTTTACATGGAGCATTTCGAACAGGTTGCCCTCATGTCCTTCCCCCTTAAGCCAAGGTGGTGGAAGAGGTACGTGGATGACACAAATGTATGTTGGCCTCATGGCATTGACAAATTAGAGGAATTTCATACTCACCTCAACAGCATAGCACCTTGCATCACCTTTACCAAGGAGCTTGAATTTGATAACAAATTACCTTTTCTTGATGTTTTACTCCTTAAAAAGTCTGACGGATCCCTTGGTTGTCAGGTTTATCGCAAAGCGACCCACACAGACTTATACCTCCATTCCTCATCCCATCACCACCCTAGCCAAAAATTTGGGATCTTAAAAACCTTGGCCACGAGAGCTTACCGAATTTGTGATGGTGACCACTTAGATCAGGAGTTAGACCACCTTCGTTATGTCTTCAGACTAAACGGGTATACCAACAAACAAATTTTGAGAGCTCTTAGACACTCCAATCCGATCTTCCCCCCCAAATCTGAGTCTAATTCCTCCCAACCCGTGTCTCTCCCCATTGTCTCTTTACCCTTTGTTGAGGGCATTTCTCACAAAATCTCCAAAATTCTCCTTAAGAAAGGCTTGCGTTGTGCTTTCAAACCTTGTGTCACCTTAAAGAATCGTATCCCTCCTCTCAAGGACCCTAGAAACAACTTTCATGACTCAGGGGTCTACAAAGTTGTCTGCTCTTGTGGTGTTCCTTATATTGGTGAAACGGGTCGCGCATTCAGCACCAGAATCAAAGAACATGCTGCTGACATTAAGCACGAATGTGTCCTCAAATCCGCCCTGGCTGAGCACTCCTCTTCCTCAAAACATCACATTTGCTTAGAAAGTACTCAAATCTTATTCAAAGAAGAAAACTTCTTTAAGAGGAAATTGAAGGAAGCCATAGGAATCATCAACCATCCCACCAACCTCAACCGTGATGAAGGTTGGAATCTTAGCCTCTCGTGGCGCCCTCTTCTTTTAAACTTACAAAACCACCATGACCCCCATTCCTAATCCCTTCCTTCGTCCCTAGTCCTTTCTTCACACCGTGTTTCTTTCTTTCATTAGCTCTTCTCCCTTGTCCTTCACCTTCTCGAGCCTTCTTTCCTTCTTTGTTCTCCTATTTTCTCCCTTCTCAAATTTATCTTTCTTCTATCATGTCCCCTTTGTGCTCTTGAATGGATTATTTTTATAATTGAATTTTCTTTATTATTTTGTGTCTGTTGTTTTAATAGTTATCATTATCAATATTAATTATATCATTAATGTTTCAACAATATACTTTATTACTACTTATCAATTTTATATACCTTTGGTCATCTCATTTTATTGTTCTTCTCATTTCCTTTCTGCTTTCGATGTTAATAGAATTCAAATTTAATTCCCTTTCTTATATTTCTTTAGTGGTTTAACATACATTATTTACAATATTAAATTTAACATTAATATCAATATTATCATATCTCTTCTCTTACCGATTCGCTCATTTTTTTGCTCTTTCCATATCTATTTCCTCCCGTTTTTCCGTCTTTTGATTTCTCACTGGGTGGTCGTCCTTAAATTGGTGTTCGGGCTTAAATAGTTACCATTAACAATATTAATTAGAATTATAATTATAATTAGAATTCTAATTATAATTATAATTGATATTATAATTAAAATTATATTGGTGTTCTAATTAGAATTAAATTAATTAATTAGAATTATAATTATATTTAGATATAATTATAATTATAATTAGGATTCTAATTATAATTATAATTGATATTATAATTAAAATTATATTGGTGTTCTAATTATAATTGATATTATAATTAAAATTAAATTGGTGTTCTAATTAGAATTATATTATAATTAAAATTATAATATTGTGAATGTTTTAATGAATTATTATATTATTGTTCAATATTATCATTTATCTTTGCTTTCCATTTCATATATTCCTCTTTTGTTCATTTCTTATCTATTTTCCTCTTTTTTGTCAATTTGATTTCTTATTATATTAATTAGAATTCTAATTATAATTAGATATAATTAGATATAATTATAATTATAATTAGAATTCTAATTATATTTAGATATTATAATTAGAATTAGAATTATAATTAAATTGGTGTTCTAATTAGAATTATATTATAATCAAAATTATAATATTGTTAATGTTTTAATGAATTATAAAATTATTGCTCAATATTATAATTTATCTTTGCTTTCCATTTAATACATTCCTCTTTTGTTCATTTCTTATCTTTTTTCCTCTTTTTCTATTCTGATTTGGGCTTAATAGATACCATTTTTAATTCCTCTTTTGTTCATTTTTTATTGTTCTCTTTTGTGTCTTTCATTTTTTGTTTTGCTCCTTTTTATCCAATGTTTCCGTTTGTTTTTCCTTCGTTTTTTTTTTTCTCTCGTATTCTTCCTCTCTAATTATAATCTAATTAATTTTAATTAGATTATAATTAGAACTCTAATAATTATAATTACAATTGTAATTAGATATTATAATTATAATTAAATTGGTGTTCTAATTAGAATTATCTATTTCGCCTTGGCTTTGTTGTTTTTATTCATTGGTCTTTTTGTACCACTTATTTTTGATGGTAATCTCTTTTAATTATTAATTGAGGTTACAAAAATTGTTTCATAGCTTCACTATATGAATTATCTATAATTTTATAGTAAAAAATTTTAACCTTATTATTTAATATTACATATCATCTTAGTTTCCATTTGTTTATCTACTTTTCAATTTCTCTCGCTTGTCTCTTGTTGAATTTGCTCTAAGTTGTAGTCCTCTCTCAATTGTTTGGTGTCTTTCAATTTTTGTTTTGCTAATTTTTGTCAATAATTTTTCTCTCTTATATTTTTCTCTCCTATTCTCTTCCTCTCTATTTTTTCAATTTTCTTACCTTACCTCTCTTATCTTAGTCTTTGTACCCATCTCTCTCCTCAACCTCTCACTTCTCTTCCTTTTAAGCAAAGTTAAGTCTGCATCTAACCATTTCTCATTTCCTGTGCTCTCTAGCATCCTGATGATGGATCACTGAGTGTGATCCGAAACGTTGATGAAAAAAAGCTCTAACACAATCAAAAATCCAGAAATTAACAATCTTCAGCACTATGGATTGTGGAAATCTAATAGCATTAATTGCGGGCATATTCATAGATGTGTACCTCTTCTCTAAAGAGGACAATTTTTATTTTTTTTTTTTTTTTGCATTATCTTAGACAAGCACGTGTTATTCCAAAGGCCCACTACATTTTGAAGTGTTAAGTTTGCATATGGATACAAAAGTATGTGCCTTCATAATGGAAACACAAAATTTCTATATGTATGTAGCATATATACATACATATGTGCATGCCTTCATAATGAACAATTTTTTTTTTTATATGTAACATATATATTGTAGTGTACAAAATTGTACATCTTTACAATTTCACATTATGATTGGGTTCCTTAATTTATTGGACTTAATTAAGCTTCTAATTTGTCAAATATGCATTCCAAAGCCTTTTTTTTCTCATTTTCTGAAAGGGAAACTAACATTTGATTAATGCAATCAATAATTAAATCAAATTGGAGCACATGTGTCCTAGACTTATAGGCTAGGACCCATTCACCCAAGGGTGAATGGGTCCCCTTCAAGTCCTAGGACCCATTTTTAAATATGTTTTTGGCAATATTTTATTGATTCAAATTCAATTTGCAATTGTCAGCTTTTGGAATCCAATTTTCAAAAAAATAGATAAAGACCTATAAATATAGTATTTTATCATTTGAAATCTAAAACATAATAACACACATGATCAAATATTCTTATGAGAAAATATCATTGTCAAGAGAATTCAAGAGCAAATTTATCATTCATTTGTTGCAACAATCAAGGTCCTAACATCATGTTCAAGCTTATGTGTGTTCATGTCATCTTGTGAAGGCTAACATGCATTCTTGATCCTAAAGCATCCAAGCATTTTCAAGTGTTTAAATCCATCAAGCAAAGAAAGATCAAGTTCCTTGGAGTGATGTGTTTGTTTTTAGTCCTCTAAGGGAAGCAACTGAAGGTTTTGTGAGTTGTAACAAGCAAGTGTTCATTAATTATTTCCTTCTCCATTTGTCATTATCTTTCTATGAAGGTTTAATTACCAAAATTGGGGCTTGACTAAGGCAAACCCCCATTCAAACAATTTTTTTTTTCCTTCTCTTTGTGTATGCGCAAATTACAGGTTGAAGAAGGATTGAAGATGTTAAGGAGCAACTTTGCATTGTTGCATAAGTTTTCATCATTTTTGTCAAGCTACATAAACTAGGTTGTAGACTTTATTTCTAACTTTTTGACAATGGAGCCCATGAAAAATAGAAGCTAAAAGCTAGCATCAGAGGACTATCAAAACTATTTTTAGAAGCCCTAAACAAGACCCATTCTCCCTAGGGGAAACCTATCCTTTAGCAGAGCTCAAAACCCACTTTTGGTGATAGGTGCATGTGTCCTAACCCTTCTCAGATCTTTCTGCAAACTATGATTTTAGTTTTTTTACTTTCAAGAATTTTCATTTCTTGTTCTAGGTCTTATAATTCATTTAGTTTGAGCATTGCATAACATTTTAATTTGGTTTTAGATCTATCTTATTGTCTTAAGGGCTGCGATACAAGTTTGATTGACTCACCATTGAGGTTGAAAGTCAATCTTTACACCCTGTGATCTCTTTCCTAATGAAATGCACTTAGGGAAATATACAAATAGAGAAAATACCCCCTTATTACATTTAAGGACCATCTTTCCCAACATTTCATTTTGGTGAACCCAACATGAAACATCATACCTTTTCTGATTTGGAGATCCTTGAAACCCTAGATCTAGGTTTTACATTTCATTTAGGGTTACATATTGCATGTTTGCATCATTTAAACTAATAAAAATCTAAAAATATTGCATATATTTTGCATAATAGCTTGTATTAAGGTGTGTTTCAGTCATTTAGATCAACATTTCATTCAAAATTGCATTAAAAAAAGTTGTTATTTTGTTCAAACATTGTCATTTAAATTGCATTTGCATTTCATTAAATTTATGGAAAAACTGTCCTTGAAGAATTCATCTGTTTGCAGTTAGGAACAATGAGCCTTAAATACCAAGTTAAATGCTTAGATTTAAATTTTTCAGAACCTTGTCCTAGGACTCATTTTCCCAAGGGTGAACCTGTCCTAGTACAGGTGATTTTCCAAAGTTTTGCACATTGCTTTGTATTTGTTTGCTTCATTCTCCTATACTTGCAAATATCTATTTCAATTTCAAAAATTACATATTTTTGTAGTTGTTTGCATTTAGTTCAATTGGTGAAAGACAACACATTGTTTGAAATCAAAATTGGCATTCAAAAGTAATCATTTTTTAGGATTTTTTAATCTCAAAATCAATCAATTATCATATTTCAAATATAAAAATTGCAATATATTGTTTAATACTTGCATTGTGTTTCCTATTTCTAGATGTTTACTATCTTTATTTAGTGTCTTTTGTCTATTTTGGGTATACTTTTGGTTTGGTGAAACTTGTATGAGTATCACAACCTAGTGTCCTACTACCAATACTTCAGTGAGATGTAGTTCGAGACTCATGGCATCCCGTCCTAGTACATCCATTGTGGATCTTGTGTTTCTCATAGAGTTGACGCTAGTCAACCCATGTTGGACCCCATCCTTGATATCACATATCCTATGATGAGTACTTTTGATGTTGAAACCATTGTTGCTCATGTCCCTCAAGAGAACTTGCAAAAAATGGATAAAGCCTTAGAAAAAATTCAAGACTATGTGAGTTCAAAATATATTGCTGAAACTTTTGTTCCTATCATAGATAACATGAGGAGAATGCTTGATAACGAACTAGGAATAGAGATTGTGTGTAGCCTAGCCCACATTATTGATAATCATGTTCCTAAAATGTCTAGTTGTGCTCAAACTTTGGGATACACTCAAAGTCAAGGAGGAAATCAAATTCCTCCCCCTACAACCATAACTTCTATTCCTACATATACTCATCCAACTATTACCACAACAATGCAACCAATGAGCAATATCACTCCAACTTTGGGTATTCCCATTGGGAATCCTTTTAGTTTTGGGAGTTCAACTATCATATCTCCTATCCCCTCACCACCTTTCACAAACTTGCAATTTAGTTTTATGCCTAACACATATACACCTCCACCATATTCCCCTCCATCTCAAAACACAACCAATGATTCCTTCATAAACCAAATTTTATAAAATGTCACATCTCTCCAACAACAAATAGCAACATTGAACCAAAACAAAACTAGAAAACCTTCACAATATGTCAAAAGAAACCCATTGTCATTGGAGATATTGAGAGCACAAATTCCACAAGGCATAGAGATACCTAGATTTGAGAAATACAATGGTGAAGGAGATCCTAGCAACCATGTGTTAGCATATAGAACCTTATGTAGTGAATTCATTTTTGAGGATCAACTCTTGGCTAAGATTTTTCCTAGCTCCTTAAAAGATACAGGCTTGGAATGGTTTTTTTCCTTACCGAATAACTCAATCCACTCATTTAATGAGTTTGTTGATTCCTTTCTCAACCATTTCCAAGTGCATATTGGTCCTAAGATGGCCCTACTTGATTTGATGCAATGTAAGCAAAATGCAAATGAAAAGTTCACTAATTTTATAATACATTATCAACGACTTTATTCACAAATCAACATTAAACTTCTCGATGTTGATCTTCAAGGAATGTTCATTGAAAACTTACAAAAAAATATCCAAGATAAGCTTAGGATGATGAAATTTCCCTCCTTTACACACTTATGCATGATTCTATGTGATTATCAGAACTCACTTAATCAACGCGTAGGAAAAACTACTTCAACTAGTCTTGAAAAATCTGAAACTGTGCCTCATAACAATTTTCAACCATTAGTGATGGGTAGCGGCAGGGCGAAGCAAAAGGGCGTGGGCGGGAAGAGGAGAAATGGCAGGATTTTGAAATATTCTAATGGAGATGGAAAGGGGAGCTCTAATTTAGATGGTGATGATGTAGCCTCCTTTCATGAGGTTTTGGATTTTTGGTTGCCTACGGTTCTTAAGCTTGGGCTTTCAATTTTGGGGTCTTTCTTGTGGCTGCTTCTGCTTGGATTGGTGAGGTTGTGGCTTGTGGGTTCGAGGGGTTTCATCCTTTGTTCCCCTCTTTTTCTTTTTGGGTTGTGATGTTCACTGCTCTTGCCATCATGGGGACTTCCTTGGCTCATTTCTTATTTTGCGTCCCCTCTTTGTTTGGGGCTCTCTGTGGTATCTACATTAGTCTTTTGGTTGACTCGTTGATGTTTTGCGTGGGTGGGAAGAAGCGTGCTTTTGGAGGTTTGATACTTCAAGGATTCTCTGCTGTTGAGGGAAGCATTTCAGAAGATGAAGTCAAGGATGATGGGTGTCTGGGGTTTCCATGGTGGTGCTGTCCTATGTTGGGAGTGTGTTGGTTGCTTGTTCTGGAGCTCTCACCTCCCTTGGTGCGGCTGTCTTCTCTTTTGTGAGAAGTTGCTTTGGTTTGGCTCCTTATGTTGTGGATGAGGCTTGGATTCGTGATGAGTGGTGCTTGCCTAGAAGCTTTGGGTTTCTTATTTTTGGTTTGTCGGCTCTGTTTCGGTGGTTGCTGGAAGTAGGGTTCCCTTGGCTTCTCGTGTTGTTTTGGATCATCTTGGGCTCTCTTTCAAAGCTATTGGGTACCCTTTGTGGTTGAAATTGTCCTCATTTTCAAAGGGTTTTTTTGTTTGTTCTTGGCTATGGGATCTCTTTTGGAGGAGCTTTCTGTTGTTGGGACTGACTTGTAAGTTGGTGTTTCTTTTGGTTGTCTTCGGGACCCCCTTATGCTTCATTGTGCTCTTCTTTAGTTTGGGGTCTATTTTCTTCTACAAATAGATCTATATCTATATGATATGTCTTGAGGTTCTCTTCTTGATGGTTGGGTTGCTGACCCAAATGGTGTTCCACAACTCGACGGTCTTTTCTGCTCTTTGTGGGTCGGATGGGTTATTTTTCATGTCTATTTTGAAGACCTAAATGATTTTTTGTTATGATATTTTTTGGCTCTTTGGTGGTCGGATAGGTTATTTTTATTGCCTATCTTTAAGACCCAGATGATTTTGTTGTTCTCGTTCCTCTTTAAACTCATGTTGCTAGGTATTCCTAAGGATGGTGTGATTTTTTTTGCTAGTTTGGTGGATTTTCTCTTGGTTCTACAACTTGTTTCTTCTATAGAGGTGAAGACTGATCCTATTGAGGTGGATTCCTCTTCTATAGAGGTGAAGATGAATGTTGTGGGTAAGAGTGGAAGCTCCTTGCTTTCGTTTTCTTAGTTTTTGTCCCTTTTGAGGTGGGAGTTCCTCCTTTTGAGGTGTAGTCTGTGGTTGCTAGTGATCTTTGGATTCAGTGGAAAAAGTGTTCATGCGATCCTTTCCAATAGAGGGGAGCTCTTTCCTTCATTTATGGAGTTTGAGTTGGCATCTTGGTTGGACTAGTGTTTTAAAGATATTTTTATTTCCTTTGTTCTGCCTTGTATTTGTCGTATTGAGGTTGAGAATCTTGGTGGAATGATTGTTTTGATTGGGGACTTTTGTTGCCTTCGTCTTTTTGGCTCAGTGTTGTTATTACTGAGTACATGGTTTGATGCAACTTGGCTGCTTTGGTGCCTAGGTGATTTTTGCTAGTTTCTTTGGGTTCATGGTCTCAGTCAAAACTTGGTTTTCAAGGGTTTAAGGTCCCTTCAAAACTTGTTGGTTGTAGCTAGTATTGATCAAAATATCTTTGTTTGATTGCTGCTTATGGGTTGTGGTTGGTTTGTTGATTATTTCTCTAGCAACTTCTTTGCCTTGTAAATGGTTTTAGGTCCCTTCAAAACCTTCTTGTACTGGGTTTCAGGTCCCATCAAAACCTGTTTGTCCCCTAATCATTTTTTTTTCAACCATTCAAGAAAAAAAACAAAGGCTTTATACAGATAAATCCACCTCAACCAACCTACCATGTTAAACCTCAAGTTGCTACCATGAAAACAATAAATCCATACCAATTTTGAGATATGAAAAGACAATTCACCCTGTTACTTGATACCCTCCATTCGATTATGTTGCAACTCTTGAGCAAGAACCTAATCACCTTACCTCTTGTTAGAACTCTTGATACCCCTAAGCCTTTACCTCAAAACTATAACTTAAATGAATTTTTCCAATATCATCAACAAGCTGGACATGATACAGAGCGATGCATGCATCTTAAACATATAGTTCAAGACCTCATTGATTCCAATCACATCTATTTGGGTAGTGTTAATGATCAAGGAAATAAATCCATCACCCCACCTAAGAAAATATGCAAATCTTTATCAATCCAATGCCAAACCATTTCGTCTCATTTGTAAAATCTAGTGATAAAAATAATAATGTGATGAATGTTGACAATATACATGATATAACTAATGATGATAAGAGTGGTAATGGAGATGATCTAGATGCTATGATTGGATTCATTGATGTTCAACCTCATAAGGGCCAAACTAACTTGTCTCTTACCATTGATTTCTCAAATAGTGATATAATTAAACATGCACTTGATGGTTCTCTTAGCTGGAATAATCAAAGACAATCCTACAAATAGGATATTAATTGATCCCATGTGTGTAGAGAATATGATCATTGAGGAATTCTTATTTGTGCATGAATTTTACCAAGATTCTTATGAAAAATAAAAAGCATGGATCAAAACACATGATGGTTTTGCTCACCCTATGATAGGTTTGATCACTCTTCCATTAAAAGTTGGACTGAAGCAATTAGATGTATCATTCTCCATCATCCCGACATCAGATCAATTTTGTGTGAAGTTAGGCATCCATGTGTACACTCCATGAATGTCATCCCATCAGTCATCCACAAGTGCTTGAAATTTCCATTTGATAACCAAATTTTTATGGTGCATCATAGTGGATTTAATCCTTTGTCTTTTCAAGGGAACTTTTCATTGGATTTATTTTGGCCTTAACCTATAAAACCTATAAAACCTCATGAAGATTTCTTTTTCAAATCCTATCAAAAGTTCAAAGTGAAGCTTATAGTAGAGTTATCCCTTGCCAATATCCCACCTGAAATTGAAAGACATATAGTTGTTCCTCCCACTCCAAATGTTGTGGATAAACATATGCTTGAACCAAAAGAAACAAAATATGATGTTATTCTGCCACCTATATCCTACAAGAGACCAAGAGATAACTGTACAATTCCCTTTGTGCCTGCTAAAATCAAACAAATTTATAAGCCTAAAGAGAAAGTGCTTTCACAACCCATAGAGGTCCCTTTCATTCCTCCCCTAAGGGAAGAAAAGAGACCGATGGTTGACAAACCTTCTCCTACACCATCACAACTTGAAAACCATGCAAGAAGAAACCAAAATGCTAAAGAGAATAGGCGTAGGCGTCGTGCTATTGCTTGCCATTTGGAAGAAAATAAAAAACCAACTCAAACAAAGCATGATGATTCTCCACCTTTGCCACACCATGAAACTTCTACACCAAAACAAAAAAAGAACATACAATGGACATTGGCATTAGGCCTCCTATTTTGATTAACTTGGATGATGATGATGAGATTGCTGAAATTGATGAGGAAGTGCATAATGAATTGAATTTATTATTTTCCACTTCTATGAACTTATAGATGGGCACAACAATAATGATCCTCCTAAAAAGAGTGAATCACCATGTGTTGAACTTGGTGATTGTCCTAGTATGGCACTTGTGATTGCCCCTGTGGCTAGTTATCCACCTTTTGCATATGATGAACAAGATTGGGATGCAAATGACCTACTATAGGTTGGATCACATGTGAAATACTATCTTTTATTTTCTTTCTATGTTCTTTGTGATTGCATGTATGTAATTTGATCCCCTGTATCATGTTGCTTGGCATGTCTTTATGTTTGTGAGCTTTCTTTGGATGACCCTTGTTACTTCATTGGTGTAAGGATAAAAAGGAAGCAAACCTGTCATGACATTATTCTATTTGTATCTACATTCTTTTATCCGTCGTAGTCATTATCTTTTCTTTTGTATTGTGTTTTCCTTTTGGGGATGATGCAAGGCATTGAGACATCCAAGTCCCTCCATGTTGAACCAAAATTTTTTTCTTTGTTTTCAATCTCTATGTGTCATTCCTCCTTTGTGTTTGTTGTTCCATGAAATATTTGGGGAATGATGATGATTCCATGCTTTATTATATCATTGTAGCAAAGACATGCATTGACCCGAATTCGTGGATCCCTTAGGTGTTATCTTTTTGGATTGCATGTGGGGTCAACCTCTTTTTCATGAAACAAATTTATTTGGAAACATATCATTGGCATAGGGATTTCCAAATAATATCTCATGTCCCTTTTATCAATTGACATTTATCATTTTCTACTTTAAAGTAATTGCTCACAACATGGTGTTTAGCAATTCCTTTAAAGTGGGGGCATACATTGACATTATTTCATTTTGGCATTGACATTTTGATATTTTGGCTTTACATTTGTTCACAGAGGTTGGAATTAGTGTATGCAAGCATTGGCATAACACATTAATCATTTTGTAGCACCTTATCAAAGTTATCAGGGAGTGTAACTTTTGGTATGGTTGACATATGGGAGACCTGTAGACCTAGTGTGACCTTCCCGTCTGCTACCCATTTTTTATTTTATGAGTACACACCTTGTTGACCTAGTGTGTATTTCTCATTTTTCCTTTGGAGATCACCTAGTGTATACCAGACTGCACTAGCCCTTGTGAGCATATTTTATGGACATGGCATAACACAACCTGCTAGTCCATCCTTTTTCCTTTTTCTCTTTGCATTAGCTTTGACATTGTATGCTTTTGTATCTTGTCTTGCTGCACGTATCTTACACATATTGTGTGCCCCTTTTTCCTCATGTTGGTTTTCCATGGGATATTCGATCCTGGGGGCTTGATCATCCTCCTTGATCTTTGTCATCCTATCTTTTCAACATTTGTACACTTGGACCCCTCTTGACGCATATTTGTGTACTTTAGTGTGAGTTTGAGCCTAAGTTCATACTATCACTAAAGTGGGGGATAAATGTAGTGTAGGAAATTGTATACCTTTACAATTTTACACTATGTTTGGGTTCCTTAATTTATTGGACTTAATTAAGCTTCTAATTTTCCAAATTATGCATTCCAAAGCCTTATTTTTCCCGTTTTCCTAAAGGAACACTGACATTTAATTAATGCAATCAATAACTAAATCACATTGGAGCATGCATGTCTTGGACTTATAGGCCAGGAACCATTTTCCCAAGGGCCCATGGGTCCCCTTCAAGTCCTAGGATCCATTTTTAAATATGTTTTTGGTGGTATTTATTGATTCAAATTTAATTTGTAATTATCAGCTTTTGAAATCTATTTTTTTGAGAAATTAGATAAACACCTATAAATACATAGTATTTTTATCATTCAAAATCTAAGGCATACTAACACACATGATCAAATATTCTTATGAGAAAATATCATTGTTAGGAGCATTCAAGAGCATATTTACTGGTCATTTGTTGAAGCAATCAAGGTCCTAACATCTTGTGAAGGCTAACATGCATTGTTGATCCTGAAGCATCCAAGTATTTTCAAGTTTCCTAGTCCATCAAACAAAGAAATATCAAGTTCCTTGGAGTGATGTGTTTTTCTTCAGTCCTCTAAGGGAAGCCATCACCACTTACACACTTTTGGCATACTTTCCTAGAATTAGTAACATGTGGTCCTAAGTACAAATAATATTTTCCTAGCTTGGTATTATATTTGTGAATAAGTCACCTAGAAATAGAGCATACCAGTATATGTGACTTATGACACTTTTATATAATTTCTAGCAACAGAGCATGCTATACCAAGAATTATATTCATTCTTTGTTGATGAAAAAGCATGTTAATTTTGTGTACTTTAATTTCTGATTAATAGAGCATACTAAAAGAAATTATTGGCTATGTTATTTTTATTCTTATGTTTGTGCGCGTGTGTGTGGTCTTGTGTAGTTTCATTTTATATGCATCATGTACACATTGGATTATGTATGATTTTTTTACATACTTTATGTTGCAAGTTATGTTTTCTAATGCATTTGCGTTACAAATTTTGGTTTCCTAATATGTTTTTTAGATCTTTGTATGGGCACATGGATTCCCCACTCAAAGATTATTGTGTGTCTTTTTTTGCATTCTCATATTTTATTTCTATATTTTAGTTATCTAATATTATGTAGTGACATCAACATGATAAAATGAGGGTAAAATATAATGTCAAAATTTTTATACCTTATAACTTGGCACTACAAATTTTACTCATTTTAGTGTTCATTTCTATAGCATTATTCTAGGACACATTTTGTATTATTCTTAGCCTTATTCCCTAATTCAAATGCCAAGCGTTATGTGATTTAGTGTGTTTGTATTTCTTATCATATTTTTATAACGTGGTTGTGTTTACTATATATAATGTGACCATTTTGTGAATTTTAAATTTATTTCTTTGAAGACTAAAATCTGACTATGAAAATATACATAATGATGATTTAGTCCTATGATAATAGGATCGTATGAGATTTATTTAATAATAAAGATGATTTCAACTTACCTTTTGTTATAACTATTATCTACTATCTTCTATCAAGTTTGACTTATTTAGCCAAAATAGTGATGGATGATTATAGTTTTTTAAAATGTACATTCTCATTGGCTCTCTTTCTATGCAATTTTATTAGTTATAGATTTATATTCTCCTAATTCTAGGAACCTCATGAAATTTGGTCTTCCTATAGCACTTTTTCTACACCACTACTCTTGTGAGCACTAATATTATGAGCTTTATTGTATTTTGTTGTTCTTCATTGTGGAGGTTAGATGTTTATAAGTTTAAATTATTTATTTAATGCTTATAAGTTTAAATTATTTATTTTTGGGTATCTTTGGAGAGATATCATCTTGGAAAGGACTAGTTCTTTTTTTTAAAAGCATTTGTTCACAAGATTCTTAAACAAGGTGATATTTTCATTGTTTCATTTTAATTTCTAGTTTTACATATGTGACTTTGGTAGGCATATTTCATATTTTCAAAATTTTTTTCTTTTGAGTTGTGAGAATTTGGATTATCTTGATATTTTCATTTATTTCTAATTTCTTTTTTAATCAATACAAAATTCTATGTTCATCTTAATTTTATTTCTCTAAAATATTTTATCATGATCACTAGACATTTCATTTTATCTCCCATTTTAATTTATGTGTACAATAAAATACTAATATTTATATAGACATGGTGTATTAGTAATCATAGTCATTAGTGTTGTTTTTATTTGTTTCTAAGTAAATCTAGGATTAAGACCACACATAAAATCTAATCTATTTTCGTTTTTACTACCTATAGAGGGAAGATCTTTAGTAGTCACCCCCTATTCAATACTGGCTTCATGGGTCAGCCCATAATACTCTGTCCCACTTTTTGACCAAAGTAGGATATTGAAATCAACATTTTTCACCAATTTTTTTACTTTATGAAACCTATAAAAACTAAAAAAAAAAAAATTAGAACTAGTGATTTGTGAGGATTTGTGTTTAGATTCTATATATATATATTTAAATTTAGAAATAAATTGTGATTTTTTAATGTAACTTTTAATAACTTAATTTTTATAGTAAACAACATTTTTAAATAGTGACATTTGTGTCGTAATGCATAAATTTTTTATAGAATGAATAAAATTATAATTTTCAAAATATAGATTTTTAACATCAATATATAATTCAGGGATGTTTATTCATAATTTTTTATTGTATATTTTTTAATTAACTTTTAAAGTTAGAGTAATTATAATTTGGACATAGTTATATGTCGTAATGCATGACTTGTTTCGTATGTATCGAAATTCAATTTTTTTTGTTGAAACAAGGACAACAATACCTAGGGCACAAATATTTTTTAATTTTTTTCTCTATTTTTCTATTTTTCCATGTTTGTGAAACAAATACCTTGATGTTTGGCAAAAAACCTACATTCACAAGAAATAAAAAATAAATATAATATAAAAATTAAAATACTCAAAATTATACTTTTTGGAAAACTTATAATAAGGGTTACACTTACAAAACATAATTTCAAAATCACTTTATTTGATCCCTCAAAAGGTAAAGAAAAAAGTGTTTTTTATTGGTATTTTGATAGGTGCAAAGGAGACTCCATTGTGGGTATAATTTAAGGCTAAAGGGGTTTGATCTAAGGGGGTCTTATCTAACCCTTTTCAGTTAAAACTATTTAGATGAAACCCCACAAGGCTTAAATCATTAAATTTTCTAAAAAATATGTGATTTAGGCAAAAATTAGGAAGTCCCAAAAGTGGGACAAACTATTGTGGCAACACCCTCATATCTCTAAATTTTCTTTGTCATTTTGGTTTCATATTCAACATCTTTCTTAGTGGTTTCATATCTCTAACTTATCTTTTTCATTTTCGTTAGAGAATCTAGTTAAAATTATACTTCTTGTTAATCCATGATTTAGTGGTTATTTTTTAAATATTTTACTATGTATGTCAATTTCCTTTGTGTTTAAATATTAAATCATATTATTATTGGTTAGTTTTAGATGATAGTCTGACTATACAAGCCACACTATTCTTGAAATATGGTCTAATAAGTGTGATTTTTTAATTTAAATTTCTAGTCTATGCTTACTTTGTATTCAAGAATTATATTTTTACTAGTTATAGGAATTTTTACATTCTATTAGTAATCAACTACTGGATTTTCTATTTTTTTAGTTCATAATCTTTCATTGTCTTATAAAGATTTAAAAATTAAAAAAATACACTATTTGTTCTAATGAGATCAAATTGTTGGGATAAACTATTTAGGGCATTATAAATCGTATAATTTCATATGATTTAACACTCTAAGTAGTTAACTTTAAATATTAAAATTCATATAAGTTGGTAAATAATTAAACCTCTGCTTGAGGAACATTCCTTCCACAAGAAGACCAAATCATAAATAGAATGATAATATAAATACATGACATCTAATTTAAAAGTGTGTCTTAGAGGGCCCAAACTAAATTTCATTATCTAAAATTATTTTTTAAGTATCACAATTAAGAACATTATAAAGTTAGATACATGTCTAAGAAGTGATATAGATAAGTTACAACTTACTTTTAGTAATATTGAAAATGTAGAAAGGAATATACAATGAGACCATAAAGGGAGGAAATATTCTATGAGAGTTTTAATAGTGGTCCAAGAAAATTCCATGACTCTTATGGAGGTAACCAATCTTATCATCAATTGTTGTATAAGGGATTTCTAGGATTAATATGTTGCCCCTAAAGTACACATGGTGCTTCCAAAGTGTTGTTGAAGTGAAAAAATACTATTGAAGTGTAATTAGTTACTACCAAAGTGTCAAAGTTTGTATGTTATAGCTTAAGAGCACATGTGGTTGCTAAAGTTTGTAATTATTTCCAAGTGTTATTGAAGAGTGCATTTTTCTACTAAAGTTCATGATTAATATTATTTCATAATTTGGCGGTTATTGATGGGAAAATATTTTGTTTGTTGGTATTTTATCCATGTGCTTACTGTTAGGGCATCCTAACACCATAAGATGTAATTTTTTTATTAATTTATAGTTTCTATTGGTTTCCATGAGATTATGGTGACATATGCATGTATCAAAAGTGATTGTTAGGTATTAATTATGTAATCCAATGCATAATGTATGTGTCTTCAAAACTCTTGGAATTAGTAATTAAGACACTTATAATATGTTGAAAATTTATATTTATTACTATTATTCTCAGATGAATCTTGACTATTATTGTAGTGGTATTAATAATGAGGTTACAATTGATAGGTTAATAATGGGAGTTATAATTTCCATTCTTAAATACAAATTAACTTTCTCTCTTTTAGGTTCTAGGGAGTTACATTTATTAGAGTTAGTCATCTTCCTATAATGGGTGAGGAACACATGTGTTTGTTGATTCATGTTGGAGTGATAGACTTGGGAGTAGTGCCTACACATATTTATGGAGTTAAAATGCATCATGTAATTGATATCTATCTTGAGTGCTTGTGTAAATACATTATAAGGGTATGCATTTTTTCCTTATACCAAGGTTTTGGTGGCACTTAGTTTTGGGAAAATATTTTTGGTTTTCCTTTTCCTAATTCTTTATAACTTGAGGCATGAGAGAGATTGATTGATGCAAGAGAATCCCTAGGCAGTGTACTATCTTGCATCATTCTAGAAAAGTGGAATTTGTGGTTTAGTTTAAAGTTATTTATTTTTTGGAAATTTTGTGGTTACTAATACATGATAGAGAAAGTTAACAAATTTAATGCTAGTTTGAAATTGGTTTTTGAAATTTTGGTCATAGTTTGAGTTATAATGAAAAATTTAATTTTAATATTTGAGGTGATTTGGATGGGGAAAATATTCTACATGTGGGTAGTTATGAACGTTTGTGATTGTTTGTATTTGTAGTATGTTATTTGGAGTTCACACCAACAAAAAAATATGTGTATACATTTATTTAACCAATGAGGATATATGTGGTGTACTACATTATGGATCTCCACTCTTTTACCATTTTAATTTTTTTGTTGATGACACATTAGATGTGGTATTAAGCTTTGCAACATCTTGTAGCTAACATAGATTAATGGAGAAGCTTGTGGATGCTATGTACTAGATTATGGATTGAGAAAAAACTAAGAGTAGAAGTTAGAATAAATACATAAAGGAAGTGGAAGTAAAAATAAAGTGATGTTATAGAATTAGAGTGAGGAAATAGGGTTATGATGTGAGTACAATAATGTAAGTGGATAGTTTTAGGGTCCAATGGTATGTTGTACTTGAATGCAACCCGTGTATGTGTGTGTGAATCTATTATGAAATTTGTATCTATATTTTGAGAATTAAAATAATAATGATAAATCTTTTAGAAACTAGTTTTCCCCCTCAATTATGGTTTTCCCATGATAGATCTTATGTTTTTTATGAATTTTGGTTGTGCTGTTTTTTTATTTTGTGTGGGATACATAGTTTGATAGTCCTTCATTGGAACCTCATATAGTGACTACATTAGATAGTATTAGAGAAAAGTGGATCACAAATTATTATGGAGTATTGGTGCAGATGTGAGTGCACCTAGTTGATGGAGTTTTTTGGAATGAATTTGACAAATGGGGTAGACAATGATGATGTAAATTAATGCATAAGTAAAACAAGAGGAAGTTCCTCATTATTATTTTCCAATTTCTAAGAATTAAATAAGGTTTCTCAAGTTAGGTTAGTTCAAAAGAGGGTTTAAATTAGAAGCATTGATTATGAGGTAGTTTACAAGGGGTGACTGTGGAAAGATCAATAACCCAAAGTTAATATTCATCTAGTCAAGATGTTGTAAAAGAGAGGGAAATGCATTATTAATGTGGTAAAATGAGTGGAGGAGATGTGTGAAATATTTAAATTTATGCAAAAATAGATGGGTGTGTTTGAAAAATATTGATAGAGGAACCCTAACCCTAGGGCCAAGGATAGTGGTTGGAAATAAGAAGTGGATCTTGTGGAACCAATTGGAAGTGAAGAGGATAAGGAGGAGAGAATTTTGAATGCCATTATAGGCATTGGTAAGAGGACCAGAGTCAACATTTCAAACTATTTTAGGAATCTAGATCTTGAGGATTTGATAGACTAGATCATTAATCCAAAAGAACATTTTAAGTATGAGGAAATTATGAACTTAGGATAAAATTTTTGAAGACCAAGTTGAAATTTCATGCAACAATATGGTGGAAGGAAGTTTAGTTGGAAAGGAATATAATTGGAAATCCTAACATTGCTAAGTGGAACAAAATGGTGGAGAAGATAAAATACAAATTTATTGTGGTCAATTACTACATGGGAATATTGAAGGAGCTACATAATTTTTGGCAAGGAGAGATGATTATAAAGGATTGCATTGGGGAATATTAGATACTTACAATTATTTCATATAATGACAAGGAAGGGGCTAAGAAAGTGGAAAAAATATGTTAATGGATTGATTAAATCCATCTAAAAGGATTTGGCTATGTGGAATATCTAGATAGTAGAGGAGGCCTACCAATTAGCTCTCACTGCATAGAATAAGTTGAACTAAAAATAGGATGATAAATAGAACTACCAAAGAAGAAGAAAGGAGAATAAATAGGGCAACATTATGAAATGTAGTGATAAGAGAGAAACCCCAAGATATCAAGAAAGAGCTACCCAATACCACGAAAAAAGAGAAGGATAGAGTTCTTACCATGAAGAGAAAGAAGATGATATGAACTATGATGATAATAAGTGAGATGACTATGATATCTATCATCAGGGTATAGGTGATATTAATGGAAGTTATAAAAAAGATAAAAAAGTAGATGTTCACCATTGATATGCTTGGGAGGATCATGGAGGATATTACCAACAAGGTAGAAGGGATATGAGAGGAAAAAGGGAATTAATCATTTAAAAGAACTTAATCCAAGTGTGATGAGGAAGGACATAGAGATTTCAAGTGCTAATGAAAGAGGGTAAAAGAAATCACAAGATTTATATTCAATGATGAGGGGTAAAATGCTTCAGAGAGGGACCCTAAACATCAGGATTCAATTATTTTGTGGAGTGTCTTGAGGTCTAACAGAAGGGGTGAGATGATAAAAATGAGGAATATATTCTAAAACAAATGTAAGGTGGGAAGTAAATGCTATGATATAATGGAGGATAGTGGTAATCGTTATCAAATTTGAGTGCAATATAAAGAGAGTGATATTTAGATTCTCTCCCCAAATGACATCGAAACATCTTGAGGCTTGTGAGTTACCTATAGACAAGGATGAATCTCCAGAGATGGTTGGTTCCCTTGGCTTACTACTTAAAATAGATTAAACTATTGTTTCTTTATTGAGGAAAGGGGAAGAAAAGACATAGAATGAACCTAGATCCTATAGAGGTGATGCACCAAATTGTATCTAAGACCTATATTGTTGTTTTGAAACATAATTAATCAATATTCAATTGGTTTTCTACACAATCAATTTTTTTTATACATTCATGCATCATTGTTTCATACAGAGATGAAATACTCACAATTTAAGAAGGAAAATAAAGTTTTCATGACTATTTATTGTTTACTTCCTTCACACAACCTAAAACCTACATAAAATGTATGTTTTCTCTGCCTAAAGCTACTAAAATGAGACATATAGCACTATTGCTATCATAAATGAAGGCTCATTATTTGTTGTTACAAATGTTGCTTGTATAACCTTAATGAGAAAGAAACATATAAATGATTTTTATAGTAGGAAAAACATATGAGGATCTTTTGAACTATCATATGGAATTCCAAACCTCCTCCATTGTGCAAACACAAGAACACAATGAACTCTTCCAATAGATGAAAGGAAAGGTTATTCACTTGTAATACACTCTACATTGTTGGATATGAACAATTCCTTATGACAATGAGAAAAACTCAAAAGGATAACAAACTTGCTCTTTATTCTTGTATTTTCATGTGCATACTCCTACATGAGTGAAAAATGATGATTTCCAAGATTCATGCAACTATTTTTACTCCTTTTCTCTTTATTATAGATACATAAACATGTTATCTACCCTACAATAAATCTTCCATAGCCCTGAAACTAAATTCCAATGAAGATAAAACATTATATGCAGTCTTTAACAACCTTTGGCCATGCTTGGAAAGCTGAAAAATCATGAAAAGAGACAAAAAAATTGGTAAATCCCTAAAAGTATTGACTTAATCATAAATAGAATCAAAATATATTCAACATGAAACTCCCTCCAATGCTTGCATGTGAAAATTTGACAAGATTAAGGTATTTGGGACCTCAAAAGATGCTTAACCTCTTTTCAAAGGTAAAATAAGTTTTAGTCATAAAACATGGACAAAAGTCACCTTGTTTTATTTAACACTTGGAGAGACCTTCAAAAATTTGAAACCTAGGACTATACACATGACCTTAAAACTCCAAGAACACCCCTTTTAATGGCTATTTAGGCCTAAAGGAAAAAATAGGAAAACAACTTTGGTGACCTCTATGGGTTTTTTTGCCTGCTAAAACTCACAAAATCAATAGCCTTTGTCTTTCCATTGGTAAAAAAGAGTCAAGAAAACCTGAAACAAAATGAAAAGAGGACACCCAAGATTGGATAACAACTATTAGCAAATCTTGAAAAACTACCAAAAAAAAAGGAAAACAAACATGAAAATACCTAAAAGATAACTTAAAACAACACCTAGCTACTTGTGCATCAACACTTGGAGGAAATACAAGCTAAAAATTTGCAACAACACTTATTCAACTTGAAAAACTTATCCTAATATGTATAAAAGTATGTAAATCATCACCTCAATATCAATGCTTGAGGTGTATCCCATTAACTAGGATAGGCAACTCCTCTCCATCCAACTTAGACAGTTAGAATGCAGTATACTACTTGCACTCATAAATCTTGTAAGGCCCACTTTATATTGACTAAAATTCATCCCACTTAAGGAAAAACATCTCCTTCTTTGAATTTTTTTGGGATGCTTTATTGCAAAATATCTCTTCATTTAAGCTTGGTGAAGCTCCATTATCTTCATATATTGATTTCATGTTTCCTTTAAATTGATTCACTATAAAAATATGATTTCATTGGGTCTTATTCAATTATTTCTAGTTGATTCCAAATCAAGAGCTAGAAGTTCAATGGATATGGGAAACCTTGCTTATTTTCCATAAGCCAGAATGTATGGTGCATTTTTAATTCATCTTTTGGGGGTTATTCTATCAACCCATAGGGAAGACTTAAAATTAGTGTGCCAAGATATCTAGTTATCCTCAATTGTACATTTGATGATCTTAATTAAGTTCTTGTTGGTGGACTTAGTTATTCCATTTCCTTGAGGATGGTAATTTGAGGATGTATTCAAATAAATCCCATCTTTTACAAGCCCAATCAATTGCCTTTGTTCCCACAAAATCTATTGTAGTATCTGATATGATGGAGTTAAGTAAACCAAACCTTATGACAAGGATTAGAATCTTAGGGTTGCACTTTCACTTGCCTCTTTTAGTGTTATGGCCTTTGTCCACCTTGTGAAATAATCAATTGCTATAAGTACCCATTTGTGGCCTGCACTTATAGGTGGGTTAATAACTCAAATAAAATATAATCCCCACTTCATAAATGGTTGTTCAACTTGAATAGGATACAAGGAAAAGGATGGTAGCTTCTCTTTACTTGAAAAAAATACACATTTCTTGCATTTTATTACCCATGAATGACCATTTTTTAATAAAATAGGCTAATAATAATCTATTATCATTATTTTTAGTGTTGTTGTTCTTGGATAAAATTGACATCTTGTTGCCCCATCATGAAATTCTTACAAAACTTGATCAACTTGGTTAGTATCAATGCATCTTAGTACGACATTATTAAAATCTTTCTTAAATAGAACACCATTCAAGAGCACATAAGAGATAAATAGTAATATGAAGTATCTTCTCTTTTCCTTTTCTAACACTTGTGGACACTCAACTATTTGGATGAAATGTGTCATATCTTGTATCCAACTTGTAGGAGAGGAAGATGCAATTGTTTGGGGGTCATTTTGGAGAACTACGACAACCTGCCCGCCACTTTCTTTATCATTTTCCAACTCAACAACTAGTTATTCACATAAAAATCTACCTCTAACCAACTTTTTCATCTTGATTTCAACGTCATATTCCCATCTACTTGGTTATCCAACCGACTCTCTTCTCACTTAAATCCTTTTTTAATAAAAATTCCTTGGTTATCCCACTAGGCATGCCAAAAACTATTATCAAATTTGAGTGCACCCTAGAGAGTGATATTTAGACTTTGTCCCCAATTGACAAGCATGCAAACATCTTGAGGCCTATGGGTTGCCTCTAAACTAGGTTGAATCTATAGAGAGGGTTGATTCCCCTTAATTATCACGTAATCTAGCTTAAACTAATGTTGCTTTGTTGAGGAAAGAGGAATAAAATGACATAGAATGAACCTAGATCATATAGAGGTGATACACCAAATTGTTACTAAGACCTATACTATTGTTTTGTTATATAATTAATCAATGATTCAACTAATATTTTACACAAAACAATTTTTTTCAAACATTTATGCATTAATGCTTCATATGAAGGTGAAATTCTCACACTTCAAGAAGGAAAATGAATTTTTCATAACTATTTAATATTTACTTCCATCACACAACCTACAACCTGCACAAAATATATTTATTCTCTACCTAAAGGTGCTAAAATGTGACATAATTGATGATTTATATGTGAAATCATAGAAATATACATCAATCATGAAGTTACACATGATATAATAGAATATTGACGAGGAAAACGTGATTTTATTGATCAAGAGGCTTTCTTACAATAGTATAAGGTTGAAAATGTTTGATATTGCTTGAAATTTTTTATAAAATTTTGTCTCTGTCTAAATACTAAATTACATGAGTTACAATGATGAATACTACTAGAGAGTTTTTTTTAGATTACCATACTTCCTCTTTTTTTTTTTAATTATTCAAGAGCTCCTTCCAAATGAAACTAGTCATCCCTTTTTTCCTTATAACAGTTTCCTATCTCTTAGCCACATGTTTTAAAGAATAAATTAAATATTCTTGCTTTAGTTGGCTCAATCAAACCTCTTTTGGGTGCTCAGATGAATCTTTCTTATATTTTCTCCTATAAATGTTGATGGTGGAATAAGAAACCTTGTTGCTTTGTACTCCTTTAATGAAGATAATCCTAGATGCTTGGAGGTGTGTATGAATTTTTCAAACTTCTTCCTAGATATCCTCAAATATTGTCCATGTCACCTAGATCCCCTTAGATTCTCTCAACTTTCTCATCATTGACCATTACTCCTTCAAAAATCCATAACCTCCCTCAAACATGCTTATAGGACATGTGAAAAAGGGAGGAAATGGTTGGAGACCTCCTAGGGGTGTAGGAGATCTTCTAGGGTGAGTATTTAATACATGTATCCTTCATTAAGGATTCTTTACCCTAATATTTTCACCATTTATAGGATCGTGATATGCATTGACCTTACCATATTCCTTATTTTGTGTTTAGGTACCTTGATAGATCTCTTAATTACTATCTTAGGTCTAGTCATGAAATTCATATCTTCTTATCTAACATTGAACCTGAACTATGTACTATCACTCTCACAATATTGATCCTTGAGCTATTCAAATTCTAAACCCTTGCTATCATGTCTATGATAAACCCTCATTATCCTCTTCTTCTTGGCTTCTATACTTGCATGGTTTTCTTGGGGTGACTACCATAGAATAATGATTAGGGTATAACACCTTTCTCTATGTTAAATACAACTTCGATGAAGACCTCCCATAGTTCTATCCTCTTAAAGACCCTAAATTTCCCCTTTTGTTAAATTCAAAAACTAATATTTTATGTCTTCTATCCACTCTAGATCTTCTTATGAGTGACTAATGAGATGATCATAACCTTGTTACTTGCAAAACATACTCTTATCATGAAAGAAAAGGCAACTCTTATTATCTCTTCTATCTTCAATATATTGTTACCCATAGTTCATTGTTACCTCTTTTACATGAGTGTCCCTTGTTAACTTTGTCATGCACCATTCTACAATAGTCCTCCCATATAAGAATTTAAATTGTCTTTTTGAATTCCTAGGGATTATTGTAAGAGAGGAGGACCAACCACACCAAGGCTCCAGGTCACGAAGAGTCGAGAGTGGAGGGCTTCCCTAACTTACCTCAAGCTAGTGGGTGTTTAGGATAAGGATCAAGAATGAAAAACACTCTCAAGTGTTTTTGTCACTCTATAGATTTGAAAGTCTAAATGGGGTTAGACGAGCCAATTTTTGGAGTTCAGAATGCACCTCAGATAGCTCTTTTTCTGAGGACAACAGTGCAGGTCTGCGACAATAGTGTGACATGCTGACGTCTCTCTGGCATGTTGGCATCCATATAGTCAAAAAGAGTGAAATACAATGTAAAATACTAGAGAACCTACTAACTGCCTAGCTAACTAGTTTTAACGAAATAAAAAAATCATGTGTTGATGCGTGTTTTGGCACAACAACATGCAAACAAAATATTGCTACTCTGTTTCTCCTAAAAGAGAAAGATAATCACATGGATATCTTACCTCCCAAGGTCTATGTAGTTGGTTCTCAGCTGTGCTGATGTCCCCCAGTGGTCAATGTAACAATAATATTCGAGGGGCCTGTTGGTATGAGCTTCTGGATTGTTCTAAGATCAAGCATGAATTTAAACCTACTCTAACTAGGGGTTTTAAAGAAACAAAAAAAGATAGGTCAGAGTTTTGGAACATAAAAGAACAATGATTCATCCAACGCTAACTAGACTTGTTAGCTTCAAGGAACTGTAAAATAAAAATTGAAGAACAAGATTAACTTGCGATTAGCACATAGTTGTATTCATTCCCAGTGCTAATTTGATAACAGATTGCAATTCATCTATTTAAACAAAACATAAAATAACATTTCATTCCTTGAAGACTTCACAAATCAAACAATTAACTCAAGACAAACACCATTCTGAAACACAACATGAAATAGATTTTAATCTGGTTGCTTCTACTGTTGGTGAAACAGATAAGCAACATTTACAAAGCTGGCACAATCACCAGTGTACAAATAATCTGTGATTTCAAATTGTTTCCATTTTACACTAAAGAAACTAAAAGGTACATTAGTCTATTCTGAATCTAAATCTAAATCCTAACCAAGAAGACAGAAGAAACTCCTATTACAAAGAATCAGGAGGCAACTCTATCTCCTTCTGTTAACTTACTAATTCCTAGATTTTTTTTTTCTTTTAACTGTTTGTTCTAATTCTAACTTTCTAACCTTAGAAATTATCTAAAAGTTCTAACCCTTACAAAGAGGCAAGAATGCCATTTATATAGAGTGTGTACCAAAAGAATGCACTGTCCCCTGTGCTAGGGTTTACAAAATATCTCCTGATTGCAAGAGGGTCGGCTCTTAGATCTTTCTGAGGAGGGTCAAAGTTGCATTCAATGTGAAGCCCTACTGTCCATGCTGGTGAAGGATTTCTATCCCGAGGATAAGCCTTTTTAGATTCTTTTGGTAGCTGCAGCATTAACTCTCCTGTCTTCATGTCCACCTTCGAACTCTATTGGGGTCGCCTTGGATGCTCAGAATATCTCCATTAATGCTGATCTACCTCCTTGCCAGTAGTCACTACAACTGTCCCTGTGAGTCATAGTTTCTTCTTTCCTTTGGCTTCTTTCATGTTCTAGACTTCTCTGTACATTGACTATCCTTTAGAAGCACCATCGGGCCTCCTTGTAGATTTGAACACCGTTGCCTGAGCCAATCCATCGTCATCTATTCTCAGAAGGAATCCTTCTTGCTTGCATTTTGTTAGTCTTCTCCACAGGGGCGGTCAATCAGTCAATGGCCCATCCGAGCTCCTAATTGGATGATCATATGCCACGCCAGATTCCTGAGCAGTCAAAAGCGGTCTTCCTTAAATCACATGTCAGTGAGACACTTATCGTGTCTCCCTAATGTGATTTTGTCTTCTAATAGTTATCGGCATAGTGCGGACTAGTCAATAAGACCCTTCAGCTACAAAAGTTATATCAATACACACTGAGGTTGCTGAGACAATCGTTATCGGTGTGAGGTCATGGCGATCTCCGCTGGTATTTCGGGGAGCTTCCTTCGAGTTCAAATTTATTTCGGTGAGACCTTCTTTCTTCGCCAAGATCTTATGGCGAACCCCTGAATCCTTCGCCGAGCTCATTTCTCTATGTCGGGAAGACAATCCTGCTTCGGGGAGACCTTACCCCGAACTCCCCTTCTCTTACCAAGCCTACCTTGTTATCGGCAAGACCCCCTTACTGTTGGCCAGAGGCTATAGCGAGTTATCCTTGGTTATATCGATGCCTCCTTCACTGAGAAATCCATCGTTGTCAGCCAGACCTTCAGCGAACTCCTTTTCATTCTTGCCGAGCCCACTTTGTATTGGGAAGACCCTATCGAGTCGGTAGGACATCATGCCGGGCTTAAGATCTTTCATCGAGCTTGTTCTGTATTGGCAAGACTCCTTCAATCTCAGGGAGACCTTATGGCGAGACCCTCTATCTCCTCGAGCTCATTTTCTTATGGCTAGAATTTGTCTTCTTGGCGTGACATCACACCGAATCTCCTTTATCCTCTGGCGAGCTCCTCCATGTCGCTGAGACTTTTTTTCATCGGGGAGACGTCCCACAAATCACCTTATGTCTCATCAAGATGTAGCTTGAGTCTCATAAGTTTACCTTTGTCGCCGTGACAATCTAATTCTCTCCCCGATGAGGCAATACTTTGGTAGTCAGCAAGACATCAAGTGCTTGAAAAGACCACACACCGAAGAAGACAACTTCTACCAATACATGGATCCTTTTGTTTCTGGTCAGTGAGACAATGACTAATGTCCTGCTGACATGTGTTTGCATGTGAACTCCACTCACTGTGACATCTCCGAGGTCTTGCCGATAGGCAACACAAACACATATTGAACAAAATGCCTTATGGGTTGGGGAGACCGTGATAATCTTATGCCGATAAGATCCATAATGGGGAGTATTCTGATTCTTTGGATTTCAAATGGTCAAAGCCAAGCCACCAGTTGGTAAGAGATTAAAAAAGTCTTGGAAAATTTTTCCTTAGCTGATTTTCATGACCAACTGGATTGAGGAATGCATTCCAACTGAGCTCCCTTGGAAAATATCATGTGTGTGATTTAATCCTACAGACAAAATCTTCCATTAGTCCCCAAAGCATATAAAATATATCAAAATAAACTATCTTGTTGCTTATGATTATTTCATTGAATACTTGGAAAGAAAGGAACCAAATTAAGCTGAAACCGAACCAAAGTTTGAAAAAATTAGAGGAGAAACTCAAGCATAAGATAAAAGAACCCCCAAGAGCAAAGCAAAATAAACAAAAGCAAAAAAAAGCAAAAGAAAGGGAGACCCATTTTGTTCCAGAATAAAATGGGGTGGTTATGCAGGGCATAACAAATGGCGACTCAGCTGGGAAAATGGTTTAACCATTTTCAAGAAGTTGAAGGATTCAGCTACCCAGAACTCCTGGTTCATGACCGACACAACTCCAGTTGGGTCAGTTTTAACAAGCAAGGTTGAGCTAGAATCTCAAATGTAAACCAACAGTAACTAGCCTTGAATCTATGTGTGTGCTTGATAGTGCATCATCCTTTCATAAAGTTTTCCCTATATTTTGAACAACGATGTGCAATATTTGAGCTACATGAGTTGATTCCTTTTAGCTGTCGTGCAATGATATCCTGGGCATTGCTCCGTTGCCAGTCAGGCGTCTATAGCCCCGACGGAGATACCTCTAGTTTCCTCACAACATTGCTCTACTGCTAGTCAGGTGTCCATAGCCCTAGTAGAGATACTGGAATCACCCATTCATATTGAATCCTTTTCTCTTTAGGTAATTCTTTTTCTTTTTCTTTTTGCTTTCTCATAGAGTTTCAAATATTCCATTTAGTTCTTTTTCAATATGTCAGATGTTTAACATCTGATCTGGGTTGAAAACTACCATGGACCTCAAGACAGCACGTGGGAATCGGATTTTTCACTCAAATCTTGCAACACCATAGTCCTAGGACAGATATACCCTTAAAGAGGGGATGTTCTTAATGATTTGTGAAAGATTCAGAGGAGCTAATGAAGGTTACTTACTTTGCATCTTGTCTTCAAAACTCTCACAACTCTTATTGACAACAAGCATGAAACAAAGAGTTTAGGACAAAATCACCCAATCAGAAAGCTTGAATTTACCTAAACCACTTCTCTCCTAGCGACCAAAGGATGCCTTAAGTAACAACCGACCATTTTAGGATGGAAAGAAACAGATAAAACCCCCAAAGAACAAAACAAAGGAGAAACCAAACAACAAAAGAAACAAAAGGACAGAGGGACAAACAAACAAACAACAAACTATTTACAGACAAAGAGCAAATTATTCACACAAAGAGTAGTAGATTATTCACAGAGATTATTTACAAGCATAAATTATTTATACAAATGCATCACCTAGCAAAATGCCAACTTCATGACTCGAAATAGTGTTTGAGAAACTGTCTATTGACAGGTAATGGAACAGATTCTCCAGTTAAAGTACTCAATCTAAAAGCGTTTTCTCCTAGGATCTCAACAATCTGATAAGGACCTAGCCAGATTTTGTTGAATTTTTGGTGACTGCCTTTATTTTCACTAGCTTTGTCCCATAGCAGCACAAAGTCTGATATTCTAAAGGCTTTGATCTTGGCACTTTTTTCAAACCAACATTTGAAAACAGCTTAGTGCCTAAAGAACTATTGCAGGGTGACATCTATTTGTTCTTCTAATTTTAACAAAGCAACTAATCTAACTTCTATCCTATTGTCATTAGAGTAGAATTTCTGCATGAACTCAAGGATAGGTATATGTAGATGGATAGGGAAGACAAGCTCTTGGCCATATACCAGCTTGAAGGGCGAAGTCTTTAGAGCAATCTTAATCCTAGTCCTATCTACCCACAATGCGAACCTAAACTAGGTATGCCAGTCTTTAGGGTTATGCTCTAACAACTTATTTATTACCACTAAAAGATTCTTATTGGTTGACTCTGCAACTCCATTGCCTTGTGGGTAATAATTTGAAGAATACTTCAAGACAATTATGTGATCATATGCCCAGGAAATAAACTCAACATAAGAGAAAGCATAGCCGTTGTCACATACCAGAGTGAAGGGTACCCCAAACCTTGTGGTGATGCACTCGGTGAGAAACTTGATCACTACCTCTGTGGTGCTATTCTTACAGGGTATAGCCTCTGTCCATCTTGTGAAATAATCAGTAATAGTCAAGATAAACTTGTGTCTTGTAGAAGAATTCGGGTTAATCACCCCAATAAAATCTAGTGCCCATTGGGCAAATGGCCTTACCTCATAGATAGGCTGCAATGGCATAGCTGCATGGCGTTCCTTTGATGTAGAAATTTGATAGGTGTGACATGTCCTCACATGCTGATGGGAATCTTTGAATACACAGGGCCAATAATAACCAGATCTGAGGATCTGGTGTGCCAAAGAATCTGTAGACCCATGACCTGTGCCATGTTTCCCATGAAACTCTGAGATCACATGCCTAGCCTCTTGATGATCAAGGCATCTCAGGTATACTCCTTCATAATTCTTCATGTATAGTAACCCTCCTTTGAGCATGTAATGAGAACTCTTCAGCCTTAAGGCTCTCCTTTGAGTCGCATTCATTCCTTCTGGACAATGATTGTTGAGCATAAAGCAAATGGTATCAACATACCATGGGTCATTAGAGAAAGTTTGGGTCGTGTATTGCTGACAGATGATGTTGTCACCAGCGTTCACCATGGACTTGGATAAACCTGTGCCCCTGACTAGTTTCATCGAGTGTATCTCCAAATCAAATTCTTGCAGGATGGCCATCCATTTGCCTCTCCTTTCTCCCAGCTCGCTCTGCATGAGTAGGGACTTCACAGCCGCGTCAGAAACTACATCGATGACTTAGCTTCAGAGGATATAATGCCAAAACTTCTTGACAGCCCGAACTAGTGTGAAAGCTTGCTTCTCTAGAGGTGGATATTTTATTTTTGCATTTTTGAATGGAGAGCTCATGAATGCAATCAGCCTCTCCTCTGCCTCTTCTCTTCGTTGAGTTAACACTGCTATGCATGAGTGTTACGAACCAAAAGAGTAGATGTAAAAGGGTCTGAGATAGTTAGTGCTGGTGAGCATGGGTGCTTCTGAAATGGATCGCTTGACTTGCACGAATGCGGTCTTCGCCTCCTTAGTCCACTATGTTCTAGCATCCTTCTTCATCATTTTGTTTAGTGGCTTTACAATCTCTACAAAGCCTGTGATAAATTTTCTTACAAAGTTGATCTTTCCAAAAAAAGATCTTAACTCTTTCTTGCTCCCTAGCCTGGCGATCTTCATAATGGATTCGACTTGATTTGGGTTGATTGAAATCCCTCTTTCAGAAATTATGTGCCCCAACAGCTTCCCTTCAGAAACTCTGAACACACATTTGTTGGGATTCAGGGAGATGCCATATTGGATGCATCTCTCGAGAACTTTGGCTAAGTCCACAGCATGGTTCAGTCGATCCTTGGAGAACATTGTCAGGTCGTCCATATAGACAATGATGCACTTACCGATTAGGTCCTTGAAAGCTATATCCATGGCGTGCTGGAAAGTTTCCCCTACGTTTATCAGACCAAATGGCATCCTTCTGTATGCAAAAGTTCCCCATTTGGTAGTGAAGGCTATCTTCATTTTGTCTTCATAGTCGACCATCACCTGATTATATTCATAGTAACTGTCCAGGAATGATATCATTTGAGATCTATTGACAGTCTGTAGAACTTCATCCAAAGAAGGAAGTGGATAATTATCCTTTTCTGAGGCTCTATTCAAAATTTTGAAGTCGACACATAGCCTGATCTCCCCATTCTTCTTATGAACTAGGACTAAGTTATCCACCTAGGTTGAATGGTGCATAGGGAAAATTATCCTTGCCGAGAGTAACTTCTGAACTTCTTTATAGATCAATGGTTCAATCAGGGCATTAATAGGGCGCTGCTTCTGTCAGAAGGGTTTAGCTTCAGGCTTCAAGGGAATAGTGTGAGTCATAACAGAGGCATCAAATTTCTTTAAGTCTTCATATCCCCAAGAAATTGCAGCAATATCCTTCTTAAGTGCAATCAATATGTATTTTCTGATTGCTTCAGGGTAGGATTTCCCTATGTAGACATTCCTTTCAGGGCCAGAATCTGCCAGGTTAACTGTCTCATATTCGCCTCCCTTTTCTTCAGTTGATATCTTCTCTCGAGCCCTTGGGTCTGAATCAAAAATCCTTTCCAAGGCCACCATTCCCTTGGGAATGTTATTATTCTTTAAGTTAAGAACTCCTTCTGTATCACATTCCTCAGGGTTCCAATCCCCTTGATCTCTGTTGGACTCATCAATAATTTTCCCCTCAAAAACATTTGAGCTTGCTAAGAAAGCAAGAATATGTTTATCATCCTCAAAGACTTGAAAGTTCTTGATATTATCAGTAACAACTAGAGTGGAAATTAGTTCTACTAAAAATCTTCTGAGTTTGGAACCTTGCATAGGTTCTAGGGTGCTTGTAGCAATAACCAATGAATTAGCTACTTGATTCTCTTCCCTAGGGATCAAGCTAATCCCAAAGGCATCAACGTCCTCGATCAGGTTCCATACCCTGCTTCTATATGCTACCAACCTTTTGTTGTGACATGTGTATTGGCTGCACACCTGCCTGGTAACAATTTCTAAATCTCCATTCACCATCAAGGTTGTGACTTTCTTCTTGTGTGTGAACATCAGTCCTTGTGCCAGAGCTTCATATTCTGCCACGTTGTTTGTGCATCCAAATTGCAACCTGTAAGAAGCAAAGAAGGTTTTCCCTTTTGGGCAGGTTAGTAGAATTCCAACACCATAGCTTGTTTTAGATTTAGATCCATCAAAGGTGAGGGTCCACAGTTGATCATGGGTTGGGGTTGATTCTTTTGAAGTTGTTACAGGTGCTTTAGTTAGATGAGTCATAATTGGAGCCACTTGATCTTTTGTACTAGGTATAAGGAAAGGATGATCTGTAATCTCTTTAGGTATACTTTCTGATTTTGGCTCAGTTGTATCATCTAACCTATGGCTATCCTCCTGACAGTCACTTGTTTCTTTGGTTAACCCCTCAGGTTCTAGTATATTTGTGAGTGCAGGGGTGTCAAACAAACCTTGAGGTTGTCCCTCATCAATATGCTGATTTGGACATGTGCCTGAGGTAGGTTCACTTTGAGAAGGAACCTCCTTTGAAGGTATCCTATCTTTGGTTAGCATTATTGCTTCCTTGGCTTCAAATGAGAAACGGTCTGCAATGGTCTCAGGATAACTTGAGCTAGCTTCTTCAGCTTGGGCAACATGTTTTAAAATGTCAATGCAGGGTTGGAACGTTAATACAGAATGGTTTTGATAATGTACCCTACACCAATTAGGGAGTAGGAAGCTTTGCAGACCGGTCTCCTCCCCTAGGACCAGTTGATCCTATTTTAGTTTTTTGATCAATGTTTGTTGGTTTTCATTAATTATAGGATCAGGGGGCTTTTGTATGGGCAGTTCTTTAGGATAAAAAATATAGAAGGTTAAAGCTTCTTCTCTTTTATAAACACCTATCCCAGTTTCAAAATAGGCTACCTCATTGGGGAAATCATATTCTGTGATGATATGCTTGAGACGGGGCTCACTTTCAATCCTAATCTGAGTTGGGATCCCTCTCCATGGTAGCCACATATGTGAAAAGTCAAGGGAAAGATATCCCCCTAAACTTTTCATCAAATCTTTGCTCAGCAACATACCATAGGTCTCGAGAATGTCTGCCACTTGGATATCTATGTTTGTTAGGATCCTAGGGTCAGATCCTACTTGAACATGTATGTTTCTTAATTCTCCCACCACATTAACCTCCATTTTGTCAAGTTTAATGACCTTATTTGTATGAATAGGGTCCAATCCCAACTTGCATACAGAAAATGGCATAACATTGCCAGAAGCTCCTGAGTCTAATAGAGAGTTGTGAAGGTTCTTTCCACAAATTCTTAAACTTAAAAGAAATGGGGGAGTACCTACCTTGTTTCTGTACAAGGCTGTGTTCATGTCCCCAACAGGTGCCACCTTGTTCTTTCCTTTTGGCTTGTCAGCTTGCTCCAAATATTTTAGCACTATTTCCCTTTGAGCAAGGCACCACTTTAGAATGTCAAAATATGACAAAGAAGTTTTCTATTTTTGCATCTCAGAAACAATGTCAAATTTTGTATTACAATGATCACATGGATATCTTACCTCCCAAGGTCTATGTAGTTGGTTCTCAACTGTGCTGATGTCCCTCAGTAGTCAATGTAACAGTAATATTCAAGGGGCCTGCTGGTATGAGCTTCTGGATTGTTCTAAGATCAAGCATGAATTTAAACCTACTCTAACCAGGGGTTTTAAAGAAACAACAAAAGATAGGTCAGGGTTTTGGAACATAAAAGAACAATGATTCATCCAATGCTAACCAGATTTGTTAGCTTCAAGGAACTGTAAACTAAAATTGGAGAACAAGATTAACTTGCGATTAACACATAGTTGTATTCATTCCCAGTGCTGATTTGATAGCATATTGCAATTCATCTATTTAAACAAAACATAAAATAACATTTCATTCCTCGAAGACTTCACAAATCAAATGATTAACTCAAGAGAAAAACCATTCTGAAACACAACATGAAATAGATTTTAATCTGGTTGCTTCTACTGTTGGTGAAACAGATAAGCAATATTTACAAAGCTGGCACAATCACCAGTGTACAGATAATCTGTGATTTCAAATTGTTTCCATTTTACACTAAGGAAACTGAAAGGTACATTAGTCTATTCTGAATCTGAATCTATATCCTAACCAAGAAGACAGAAGAAACTCCTATTACAAAGAATCAGGAGGCAACTCTATCTCTTTCTGTTAACTTACTAATTCCTGGATTTTTTTTTTCTTCTAACTGTCTGTTCTAATTCTAACTGTCTAACCTTAGAAATTCTCTAAAAGTTCTAACCCTTACAAAGAGGCAAGAATGCCATTTATATAGAGTGTGTAGCAAAATAATGCACTGTCCCCTGCGCTAGGGTTTACAAAATATCTCCTGACTGCAAGAGGGTCGGCTCTTAGATCTTTCTGAGGAGGGTCAAAGTTGCATTCAATGTGAAGCCCTACTGTCCATGCTGATGAAGGATTTCTATCCCCAGGAGAAGCCTTTTTAGATCCTTTTGGCAGCTGCGGCATTAACTCTCCTGTCTTCGTGTCCACCTTTGAACTCTATTGGGGTTGCCTTGGATGCTCAGAATATCTCCATTAATGCTGATCTACCTCCTTGAGACAATCGTTATCGGTTTGAGGTCATGGCGATCTCTGTTGGTCCTTCGGGGAGCTTCCTTCGAGCTCAAATTTCTTTCGGTGAGACCTTTCTTTGCCAAGATCTTATGGCAAACTCCTGAATCCTTCACCGAGCTCATTTCTCTATGTTGGGAAGACAATCCTGCTTCGGGAAGACCTTACCCCGAACTCCCCTTCTCTTACCAAGCCTACCTTATTATCGGCAAGACCCCCTTATTGTCAGCTAGAGGCTACGATGAGTTATCCTTGGTTATACCGATGCCTCCTTCACTTAGAAATCCATCGCTATTGGCCAAACCTTCAACGAACTCCTTTTCATTCTCGCTGAGCCCACTTTGTATCGTGAAGACCCTATCGAGTCGGCAAGACGTCATGTCGGGCTTAAGATCTTTCATCGAACTCGTTCTATATCGGCAAGACTCCTTCAATCTCGGGGAGACCTTATGGCAAGACCCTCTATCTCCTCGAGCTCATTTTCTTATGGCCAGACTTTGTCTTCTCAGCGTGACATCACACTGAATCTCCTTTATCCTTTGGCGAGCTCCTCCGTGTCGCTGAGACTTTCTTTCATCAGGGAGATGTCCCACAGATTGCCTTATGTCTCATCGAGATGTAGCTTGACTCTCATAAGTTTACCTTTATCGCCGTGACAATCTAATTCTCTCCCCGATGAGGCAATACTTCGGTAGTTGGAAAAACATCAAGTGCTCGGCAAGACCACACACCGAAGAAGACAACTTTTGCCGATACATGGATCCCTCCGTTTCTGGTCAGTGAGACAATGACCGATGTCTTGCCGACATCTGTTTGCATGTGAACTCCACTCGCTGTGACATCTTTGGGGTCTTGCCGATAGGCAACACAGACGCATATTGAACAAAATGCCTTATGGGTCAGGGAGACCATGATAATCTTATGCCGATAATATCCATAATGGGGAGTATTCTAATTCTTTGGATTTCAAACGATCAAAGCCAAGCCACCAGTCAGTAAGAGATTAAAAAATTCTTGGCGACTTTTTCCTTAGCTAATTTTCATGATCAACTAGATTGAGGAATGCATTCCAACTAAGCTCCCTTGGAAAATATCATCATGTGTACGATTTAATCCTATAGACAAAATATTCCATTAGTCCCCAAAGCATATAAAATATATCAAAATAAACTATCCTGTTGCTTATGATTATTTCATTGAATACTTGGCAAGAAAGGAACCAAATTAAGCTGAAACATAACCAAAGTTTGACAAAATCAAAGGAGAAACTCAGGCAGAAGATAGAAGAACCCCCAAGAGCAAAGAAAAATAAAAAAAAGCAAAAAAAAGAAAAAGAAAGGGGGACCCATTTTGTTCCAAAAGAAAATGGGGTGGTTATGCAGGGAATAACACCATGGAGTATGAAAAATAGCTATGTAAATGATAAAGAAGGTAGATGAAGACAAGGGTGACAAATATTAACTCACTAAATCTCCAATTCTCCAACGAGCTCCACACACACGTTCACCTACACACAAGAAAGAGGGAAAAATGTTGGGCTATATAGGTGTTTGCCTTAGTCAAACCCCTACTTTGGTGTTTCCACCTCCACGGATAGCCAAAAAATCCACAAAGTAGAAAGTACGATGAAGGAAAGAAGAAATAAAACTAATGAACACTACGAAAGATGCAACATTACTCTATCAAACCGCAAAAGGAAAAAGAGAGTGAAGTGATACCACCCCCATCCAAAGGCACTCAAGGCCAATGAAGGGAGAATACAAGGAAATGAGCTTGGAAAAGTTGACACGGCCGCAACAGTGATGAAGGGAGGTCTCACAAGACTCCAAAATTGTAGCTTCTATGGTAGCACAACAAGTACAAAAATTCAAAGTTGATGGAGTAACAAGCTATTGCAATGCTCAAGGAAGTTGTGAAAATTGCTAGAATTGTGAATAAAACGTTGAAGAGATTGTGAAAGATGGAATGAATTGCTAAAATGATGAAGTGAATGAGAAATAAAGGAATTTCAAGAAGCATTTGGATTGAAAGAGCCATTTTCAGGTTGGTTAGTAGAGAAAGAGGTGTTACGCTTCATGCCCAATGGAGAACATAACATCCCTACAGACACCAGAGGCATGAATCTGTCAAGGATGGTAGCATGCTGCACAGACATCTACACGCCACACTTGTGTCCTCGATAAATATTCCCTCACTGACACATAGGAAAAACTCCAAGTGGATGGAAGGAAGGTGGGTGATATGGAATTATGCCTTCATGTTTTATTTTATAAGGTGAGGGTATGCAAAAGGAGAATTTACGCAAGGGGTACAAATTTGCTCCTATACATTTTTCCCCCACTTTAGTGAGCATGAGTATTAATGAGTGTTCGGTAAAGTAGGTAGAAGAGTTAGAAATGTATACCTAAACTATCAAGGAAGCGAACCTCGATCTGGCGAGCTTGAAAGCATAGGACAAACAAAGGACTCCACAAGCACTCTCTCCTGAGGAGGTTCAAACAAAAGGACTCTGTAGCTCCATGAAACTACAAAGTTGAATAAAGTACATCGAAGGCCTGTAGACCAACGATGGACAAATCTTGCAGGATGCAAGTGCTTCACAAGCCCTCAGACCTACAAAGAAGGAATTCCCCCAAGTACTCTCTCATGAAGGAAGCCCAATATAAGGGGAATCTGCAGAGTCAAATTGGAAAGAAACTTCACAGGCGCACCTGCAAAGCAACATGTTAATTTGTAAATAAAATATGGTAGAAAACAAAAAGCAACCACACAAGAAAACAAGCAAACAGTCACACAAACATTAAAAAAATTGAAGGAAGAGCTTTCAAAGGGGTCCCTCGGGAACCCTTCAAAAGAAGAGGGGTCCACTCAAGGGACGTGTTGTTTGAAAGTCAGAAAGCGCTTTTCGCAAATCAATTCAACATCAAGGAATCCTTTCGAAAGATGTTGAATTCATCAAGGAATTCGAAAGGAAGAAAATTCCCCCTCATGAGGGGAAGGTTGAGGATTCTCCCGCAAGAAAAGCTACTCCCTCCTCAAGAAATTTATTCAAGTTCTTTCTTTGCAAAGCCATGACAAAGGAAACACGTTCCACTAGGGGTCCTTGTTGAGAATGCGATTTTTGAAAAAAATTGCAAGGATTTTTGAGAAAATATTTGTTGGCTATCAAATGTGTTTTCTGAAAATCAAAGTTGACATGGTAGCCCCCCCTTAGGGTGGTGCGTACTAAATGCAAAGGCACACGAAATCCTAAGGAGAGAAAAGAAAGAATGAAAAAGTGATGTTGTGGCTCACAGGACATAGCGAGATGTCTCTGTGGTAATGTTGTCCCACACATGAGGGACAACACATAGGCACCAAAACATCACAAATCAAGCAAAGAAGAGAGAAAGATAACAAAACTACAAAAAGAAACAATAACATCACAAACAAGAGACATAGGGGCGATCTGATATTTCAGGGTCAGAGTTGCTCATAAATATATATAAGTATAATAATAGTATATTTAGTGAGTTTTCATCAACCCCCTACTATATCATACCACACGAAGAATGCACGAGAAAAAAAGTAAAAATTAAAAATTGGGTCAACATGGAAGGGAAGCCTAATTGCCCCCAACACTTTGCATTGTCCCCAATTTTTTGAAAATTAATACACATAACAGAGGAAGAATGGTGTCACAAATAGAGAAAGTTTTACAACACATAATCACTCTTGTATCCAAGCACCTATGAGGGTGACAAGGGTCATCTAAGAACATATAACGAAATCATGGGGGAACACAAAAACACACACACTTTACACTATAGATAAAGAAGAGGTGCCCCCCTAACACTCATCAACCAAGAGGTGATCAAGCTCCCAATCTAGGTTATTATATGGGGAAGGAGAATGAGCTTGCAAGGGAAAAATATTAAGGGGGGAACCCTTTGACCCTCCCACAACAAGTGCCAGGGAAGAAGGCCCTGCAAGGTATTCTTCACTCGGTTCTTGTAGAGCGAAGGTCAGTGACTTTGCAAAGATCACTGATAGGGCCAAGACCTTCTCCAAAGAGTTAAGCATGCACTTCATGGGAGTTCCATGTGTTACCTCAACGAACTGAGATTCATTGGTAGGCTCACCGAGTGACTCGAGAGTAGTGATGAACTCTAGGGGAATTGGAACTTCCTCTATCACTAGGATGGAACATGTGAGCACAAGACCACCCTCTAAAGAAGGTGGAATCCTCTTATGCCCCCCATTGCTGGAAGGGCCAACCTCCACCTTCATCTTTGTTGGAGGATGTGAACTTCCCACAGACGAGGAAAAAGACACAGAGAAGAAGGAGAAAACCACAACTGACACCATTGACGTGTTTGGCATGTCCATGGGTTTTGAGAATGGTAAGATGTTCAAGAGGGACATCAAGAGAGGGGGCTTGATCGAAGGAGCAATAAATACCTACACCTTTTTAGGGTCAGGGGCATTTATGCTCGCAACAAGAGTTGGAAGCAACACTGAGGTTGACTAAACTGAAGCAGAGGGGATGTGAGAGGACACAACAACGTGCCTTGAAATAGGGGCGGTTGACTCCCCTTCCTCTACAAAGTGGCCTGCTCAGCCGTCAGAGCCTTCTATCAACACTTGCGATCACGTGCAAGGTAGTTTTTGTGACTCTGGGAGCTAGAGGCTGAGAGTTGGGATGGGACAAAAGGCTCCTGCTCAGCCATTGGAGTGTTCATCATAGCTATTTTTGGTGGAGGGAGTGACTCCTAGATGGGAGTAGGAGAGATAGGTTGAGAGGAGGTTGAAGCAATAGCGGGGGGAGTCAACTCTAGCGCCTCAGCGATGGGCTTCTTCCCACTAACAACTTTAGGAGCAGAAGCGGTAGGAGGCCGTAGAGGCTGAGACATAGAGAACTCCCCTTGAGGACCCTTACTTCTACCATACAGGTAGGGCCAAGGACCAGGAGGAATAGTAGGAAGGTCTGATATCCTAATCTTGGCTTTATGCCAAGCAGGCACCATTGGACTTCTTATGTGAAATCCAAGAGTAGTCATCCAAAATTATTCTTCAGAAAGGGGTGCAAAAGAAGTGTCCCGAGGAAGGGAAAGCCTCTCCTTTCCCTTTTGAGAAGAGGAGGCAATGTGTTGCTGCACTATCGAAGGGGTCATTTTTTACTGTCCCTTTCCTCCGGTTTTGTAATTTACATAGTTTCAATAAAGCAAGCTCATTCTAGAGTGAAGCAGAATGACCGGGGAGGGCTAAAAATGATCCAATGAATAACCCCCAAGGGATACCAATGGTTGATATCTAAAATCATGCACGATGTGCACAACACCCTCATGGGAGAAATTTAAACATTTATGAATAACAAAAGTGATTATGTTCATGGAAGCTAGCCACAGGATGCCCAACTTCACCCTAAACAGATTGGATTCTAGAATAACATCAAAGGTTGTATCCACAACCCTAGGTTCAACTATGATGAAGAGTTATAGATCCATACAACTTAAGAGAGAGACCATCATGTGTACGAAAGGTAGACCTTATTTCTTCATATTCCTCCTTTTGTAATGAATTTAACCATAACATCTCCTTCATGATAAAATTCACTCAGCTCGCGGGGTCAACTAGGACTCCTGTCACAATGTTCCCATTGAGGCGAGTAGGAATGTATAGGGGAGAGGGCTTATTATTCAAGGGCAAGTCCTACGAGGTGAATGTCACATTTGGTGAACCAGTCATAGGTTGCAGGGGAGGAGCAATTGAGACCATGTTAACATACACCGAGGGTTGAGAAGCATTAGAGGGGTTGATAATCAAGTTCGCAGAATGAGATGGAAACTGGTCCGTGTAAATCTGCAACTTGCTATTGTCCTTCACTACCAATTTATTTGTATTTTGTTTCTTCCCATCGATATGGATGGTACTGTCATTGATTTGATCCTGTATCTCATGATACAGGCACATGCAATGCTTGGTATCATGCATGTTGACATGATGGTACTGGAAAAAAGCGTTCGCATCATACCAACCAGGATAAGGTTCCTTTATAGGTCGAGGTTTTCCCAAAGTTATTATCTTATCCTTCAAAAAATTTTGCAAAATGGAAGAATAAGACTATGATAACTTCGTAAAAAATTTGTTGCACCTAAGGCCATGATCGTTAGTCGTGGCGACTACATTCGCAATGACTTTACCTTTTCCGGAGATGGACGCAATAGAATTTCCTTTTGAATGGGAGTGTGAGGAAGGTCCCCCGAACTGAACTATCGTTTGTTGATACTCTGACAATAAGTCACACAGATGCACAAAGGAAGGATATTTCATTAGGGAAAATTTCTCCTGCCAAGTTCACTGTAGGTTGCCTATGAACACCTTCTACACATCGAAGTTGGGAATTGGGTATGAGATCTATGAAAAGAGCATTTGGTATAGTGCTATAAATCAAATATATTCTCATTATCTCCTTGCTTACATCGGACGAGATTTGAGAAGGTCATCTTCGAACTGATGTTAGCCTGGAATTGATGGAGAAATTGATTAACAAGTTGATCAAATGAAAATATAGAATTATCTGGCAAGGAAAAATACCACTTGAGCATTGTGTCCTTGAGAGATTGAGGAAAGAGTTTCGCCATCAATGCATCATGATGAAATAAATCCATACACATGGCATTGAAGGTTGACACATGTGTTTGTGGATCCCCTTTACCACCGTACTTTTCAAACATAGGAATCTCCACTCCCTGAGGGAAATGAGTGCTTAAAATTTCCACCAAAAATGGGCTATGTTGGAAGAAAGGTTGAAAAATAGGTTGGGCAGAGGCCTAGGAAAGGCTCACCAACTGGTTTTGTATCCATCCCATGTTCTGAAGAAGAGCATTCAAAACATGGTCAGATGATGACAAAGGCCCAGTGGAACCTCCAAAACTACCACCACTAGAACCACCTCTGGAGCCACTATCGTGACTATCATTGGAGCCACCACCACCATTAGAGCCTCCACCAAAGCCACCTCCACTAATGAAGCCACCACCATGACCTCCACAGAGCCACCTTTGACAATACCACCCCCACTACCAAAACTACCACCACTCGTTCCACCATAGACAGTAGGAGGGGTGAAACTAAACCCAAGGGGTATCCTACTCACCTTGAGAGCAGGGGGCTTTTGAGAGGTAGAGGAAACACTGATCGAAGGGCCTATCTTGTCCATGCATACAAATGTGGTAGGCATTGGGATTCCTATTTGTCATTCATAGGCATTGAGTACCTCTCCTCGGGTAGTACCTGATCTAGTCTTATATGACGGTATATAGGCTTCAGTTAGATTAGTAAGGCCACATAAGAACTTCATGCTTGTTTGATCCTTTCCTAACAGATATCTCACCTTGTTGGCAAGCCTAGTGGCTCTCGCCATGTTCAATTCCTTTTCCAAATGATTCACAAGGTCTAACAATTTGTTTTCCAATGCCAAAAGGTTTTTTCTGCAGGGATGTGCACAACATCATCCTCATCCACGGATGAAGCCGTAGGGGATACTAGAGGGGTAGGAGCATGAGTGGTATCATCTATGAAACCCATCTCATCAGCAAAACTTGTAGGAAAACTAGTGGTATAGTCGATAGCCAGACTAGTGGAAAAATTAGAGATGAAACTAGAAGTGACCTTCGTCTTTTCCATTGGTAGGTGTTGCACACTTCTTCTAACAACACACCCATAATTCATGGAATGGGTTGTGATGCTCATAAACCTTCACAACACTTAGGTTTTCAATAGTTACCAGGTGCAGAGAAAAAGTCTCAACACAAGCAAATGGATAGACGTTGTTCACGTTGGTTCACCAAAAATGTAAGAGAGGGGGACCAACCACACCAAGGCTCCAGGTCACAGAGAGATGAGAGCGGAGGGCTTCCATAACTTACCTCAAGCTCACAGGTGTTTAGGATAAGAATCAAGAATGAAGAGTACTCTCAAGTGCTTCTATCACTCTACATATCCGAAAGTCTAAATGGGGCTAGATGAGTCAGTTTTTGGAGTTCATATTGCACCTCAGACATATCTCCATTAGAGGACGATAGTGCGGGTCTAGGACGACAATGCAGTGTGTTGGCATCTCTCTAGCATGCTGGCGTCCGTATGGTCAAAAAGAGTGAAATACAATGTAAAATACTAGATAACCTACTAACTTCCTTGCTAACTAGCTTTAATGAAATAAACAGAACTATGAAGTATGAAAAATAGCTACGTAAATGATAAAGAAGGTAGATGAAGACAAGGGTGATGAATATAAACTCACTAAAGCTCCAGTTCGCTAGCAAGCTCCACGCACATGTTCATCTACACACAAGGAAGAGAGGGAAAAATGTCGGGCTGTATAGGAGTTTGCCTCAGTCAAACCCCCACTTTGGTGTTTCCACCTCGACAGATAGCCAGAAATCCACAAACTAGAAAGTACGATGAAGGAAAGAAGAAACAAAAGTAATGAACACTATGAAAGATGCAACATTACTCTATCAAACCACAAAAGGAAAAAGAGAGTGAAGCGATAACCACCTCTACCCAAAGGCACTCAAGGCCAATGAAGGGAGAATGCAAGGCAATGAGCTTGATAAAGTCAACATGGCCACAATAGTGACAAAGGGAGTTCTCGCAAGACTCTAAACTCGTAGCTTCTATGGTAGCACAACACGTACAAAAATGAAGTTGATGGAGTAACAAGTTGTTGCAAAGCTCGATGAAGTTGTGAAATTAGCTAAATTGTGAGTAGAATGTTGAAGAGATTGTGAAACATGGAATGAATTGCTAAAAGGATGAAGTGAATGAGAAAGATAGGCATTTCAACAAGCATTTGGAGGGAAAGAGCCATTTTTGGGTCGATCGGTCAATACAAAGGCATTATGCTTCGTGCCGAATGGAGAACATAACGTCCCTGCGGACACCAAAGGCAGGAATCTATCAGGGACGATAGCACGTCATGCAGACATTTGTACACCGTGCTCGCATCCTAGAAAAATATTCCCCCACTGACACACAAGACAAACACCAAGTGGATGGAAGGCGGGTGGGTGATGTGGAATTACGCCTTCGGGTTTGATTTTCTAAGGTGAGGGTATGCACAAGGGGAATTTTCACAAGGGGTGCAAATTCGCTCCTATACAATTATCATGTAATGCGACCCTCCAGTGGACTGTCATGCATGTATGTGAGGATTTCTTCATGATGAATTTATAGCTACTCTACCCTCTTACTAGTAGCTTATTGTCATTCATCTGAATTCTTTTGAAATTCTTAAATGCCAATGTGATCTCTCTTTTCATACTATTATCCTTTGAATATTACTGTCACTATAATATAATAGTTTATCTCATTGTTATACATGTCATCATGCACACTAACATAAATAGATTGAAGGCACTATCACTTGATGTAGTGAACTATTCCTTTTCCTTTATATTGTAAACAAATAAGATAGTGATTACATTGACTATATAGTCATTGTATAATGACTACCCTTTTGATAATTACTATCTCTTCCCCATTTTCTTTTTATCTCATATAGGGTCTTGAAATGTATTTTCACTATTTGCATAGTCCCATTTGGTGTTTGGTCTTCTAATAAGATGAATTTCACTATGAAGACTCTCACATGCTTCAATGTAGTATCAATGTTTGTCACATATCCAAATACTCTTGCAAAAATTTAAAGGATATCTATAGATTTGCATATTGTATCTCATGTTTACAACCCTTAACTTCCATAAAAATAATTGTTGAACCACCTTTTGATATACATTTTTTCCATGACCAACACCTTTCATCTTTTGGTGAAACCATTTTATGTTAATGAAAACACAAGATTTCTCATCATCAATGCCCATGGTATATTCATTTGTTTCACTGATAGCCTTATATTATTTCTCAAGGAGGAAAAGGACCTATTCATTGTCATCACACAATCTTTCTCACTATCATCTAATAGTTTGCAAATGATATCCTTTACTTGTCTTTGGCTTGTCCAAATTTTGTGGCCTTGCATGGTTTGGATAAACTTAGAGTACAACCTTCATATACATTTTGGCACAAATAAATGTATATTCATACCTATGACTTCTTGAACTCCTATGAAAAGCCTTAACATTGTTTAGAGACTCTTCATGAATACTTAGACTCTTAGAGTGTTTACAAGCTTAACCAAGGTTTGAGGACTTCTTATACATATCATAGTAGAGGAACAATACTTGGTAGATCACTAGGCATTTCACACGGTTGTCCTTTGTCAATTTGTCACTTCCTTTGTGATGACTTACCTATGACACTTGACACCTCCTCCATGATGACTATGAAGTCCTACATTTTACACTTGGCCTTGACAATAAAGAAAACTCACACCAAAGGATAATCATCTAATACTTGACAACAATAAGGTTGTTGACAAGGGTTTAGCACACAATCCCCTTTTGACTTCACTATCACAAGAAAAGAAAACTTTAATAACTTGTTTAAAACCCTTGGAAACTCTAACATTGTTGCTACAACCAATGGAGGCTCATTATTCACTATTATAGATATTACTTGTATAACCTTAATGAGAATGAAACATATGTAATGTTTTCATATTAGGTAGACATATGAAGATATTTTGAATTGTCATATAGAATTCCAAACCTCCTCCATTATGTAGACACAAGAACTAACATTTTGAACTCTTCCAATAGATGCAAGTAAAGTTTATTCACTTATAATGCACTCTACATTGTTGGATATGAACAACTCCTTATGACAATGAGAAGAACTCAAAAGGAGAACAAACCTTCTCCCTGTTGTTGTAATTTCACATACATGCTCCTACATGAGTGAAAAATGACGATCTCCAATAGTCATGCAACCATTTTCTCTTCATTATAGATACATCAACATGTTGTCTACCCTACAATAAGTCTTCCATATCTCTAAAACTAAAAACTAGTGAAGAAAAACCATTATATGCACTCTCCATTACTGAAAACATATGTAAGGATATTATAACTCAATATGATCCCCCTTGTAGACCACCATTGCATCTTGAAAAACCTTTGACCATGCTTGAAAACTTGAAATGTTAGTCTAATTAGCTAATCACCTTTCTAGGATTGAATTATTCACACCTAACTTAAGTTAGATTTCTTTTGCTTTTGTCTCACTTCATAGCATTGAGACATGTGTCCCATGACTTGAGACACCTATTGACACTTGCTCACCCACTTGTCAAGTGAGCTCACAAGTGTCCCAACTATAGAGGGGTGGTTAGTAGTTTAGTGCTACCTTCCTACCTCCTCATCCTTGCTTGTATATGCAAGGCTTGATCATTGTATCATACACTCTTCATTTCATATTTGATAAACATACTATTGTGCATATTTTATTCACTTGTGGAAGTTGTTTCATGCTCTCTTTGACATTGACATTCTCTAACATGGTATCAAAACCACAAGAACATGTTCCTTCCTGCATCAAGGTGACTCCCACACATAACCCTATCAATGAAGCATCATAGAGTCGAATGGTCAACGCCATTGCATCCAAAAGACTCCAAAAACAAAAAAATACTTTTCATTTCATCAATTTTGATCATTTATTTTTTGAAACGATCATTATCTCCAAGAGGAAGCCTCCCCCATTATTGGTGGAATCATTTTTTGAAGGCACCTAGTTCCTGTCAAAATAGCACCCTCACCGGCATTTGCAAGGGACAACATTCCATTTGCAAAGAGGCATGCAAAATATGAAATTGTGAAGTGTGGACTTCAACAGTCAATATGCAGCACAACACCTCCTCCAACTGGCCCTCTCCACGTAATGTTATGATATTGCGATGAGTAATAGGTAGTCCAAAATTAAAGGCGCACCCCTCCTCCTCATGCGACCTCATTCTCCTGCACATACCGTTCCATAGTGCGTGGTTTCTTCTGAAAACTACAACAACATATCGACCTCACACATCTGCCACCGTGCCTCCCACATTCTTCATTTGGCAATGTGAACAGGCGACTTGTCCAGTCTCTGCTATGCCGCACCCAACATTATTGTTTGCTTGGGTAATTATCATAGAAGACGTGTATTCTCATTGAGTCCTTCCACCAGTGCCACTATGATGCTTTTCAAAGGTTTTAATGTTTCAAAAGTGAGATCCCTACAAATCCTTTGAAGTCTGCATTTATTTCTGATTTTGTTTTCAATGACCTCTCCTTTCCTTCCACATTAGACGTGCACCATTATCTCCGGTGAAGCTCTTTTAAAAACTGCACAATAGATACACAAAGGTCGATGCAGGCATTGAGACTTATTTGTTGATAGCAGATCACCATCCTTTGCATCACCACGCGACCTACTCCCACATTCCCTGGTGCATTAACACCAAGTCAAAGTCCAACGGTCTCCTTCATTATCTTGCCACCTGCATGATAATCAATGAAATGAAATGAAATATTTTAATTACGTGGAGGTCACAGCAGTCTATGGAATTCAGGACCAGCACAAGACTGTCAGTGAAAAGAAAAGATCTTAAACAGTTTGGGATCTTTGCTCGAGGTCAGCCCTATGACAATGAATTTTGATGATATAATTTGCCAATTTGATCAGCCTTTCCCCTTCAAACAAGATATTTTAATTGTCATAAAATGTTCGCTGGTTTAACAAGGGCAATCCTTACCTAGGCGGTCTCCTATCTCACCCACACAGCCTCCAAATGCCCCTGTGCAACTTTTTAACTATTGCAAAATATGCAGTGGCGTGAAGTTTTCAAGCTTTGCAGATTTACCTGAAATCTGTCCTCAATTATTACTCTTCCCAACGGTTTGATCTTTCTCCAACTCTTCCATGTGGGCTGCACAAACCTCCTGCATAGTCTTTGATTTGGTAAAAAAAAAATCCTTCATGTAGAGGCCTGTTTGGACACATATTCAGGTCTGTGGCATAGTCACTTGCCACCCACTTAAAGGTTCCTTATTTGGTGGTTTCATAATTGTCTTTGTTTTTTAAGTAATGCTAAGAAAGTCATTATGATGCGAAAGGTCAGTTGAAGAGATCACACAAATCTAACATTAAATAAATACACCAACATTTGTGCTCACCGTTAGTGGTTTGCTAACAATTTATGCTAACTGTTAGCGTTTTTGTAACTGCTAAGGCTTGCTCATAAGCTTGTAAGGGGGTGTTTTTTCATTTTGTGATAAGTTACAAATGGGGAAGTGTTTTTTAAAGTGTAAATAGTCGTTGGAAAGTTCATTTCGATGCTGATGTTTTCATGTTGAGATATTTTTTATTTGTTGTTATTTAATACCAAATTTTAACCTCTGAAGTCACTATTGTAAACAAATTTTGATGGGGCATAACTTTCAGTTTGCTTATTGAAAATTTTCAGAACTTTTTTTATTTCTATCAAAAAATTGCAAGCAATCGGATCTTGCATATATAAGAATAACTTGTGGGTTACCATTTTTTCAAAAAATGTAAAAATATTCGTGAGTTATAAACATAAGATTTTGGCATCTGATCTTCACAACTTGTATAATTTTCTTGCACATTGTTTTGGGGGGCTACAATCAACACTAATCATTTTGGGGGTCTCTTTGAATCAAGAGAGCAGTCTAGGTGTTTCTGCTTTTCAGTTTGTTAGTTCATGTGATCATGACTCACACTAAATCCATTCCATTTGAGTATTCTTCACAATCCTCCTAATAAATTTAGAAAATCAAATGTGGATATTATGGAAATAAAAGTAATACAATAGAAGAATGTCGGTTTTGTCAAACTAAGCAATTGGAACAAATTCTTCTTAGTTGCAGTATTGCCTCACATGATCCTGTAGTTCCAACACATGCAGAAACATCATCTAGTCTCACTTGGACATCTTGTGAGGCATTATCATTTAGGGATGAAAAATGCAGTCTGATGAATTGTATTGATATCTCATCTCCCATATCACTTGTTACTACATTTGAATCTTGTGTTGACTCATTCATGAGTTCTAGTGATTCTTTGCATCAAGACTTTACTTTTGTCATTCTAGATCCACCATATTGGGATACTTATCTACCATGTACACTACATCTATGTTTGTCAAATCCCACCTTGCAAATTTGGATGACACTATTATGGATATTTTCCTTCTATTTGATGATGTAGGTTTGATGAAGTTGCATCATCATTTCCATCTTTATATATTGCTCTTGTCTCACCTACATCAACTTCTATTGTGACAAATTATGTAGACATTCATGATTTATCATCATTTGCAACAGTATCAAATTCACATCGGTGCAGAAATAACCATGCATCCATGGTCACTATTCTAGAATCTTCTATGGTACCCAATCCATCTTATCAACATCCATCACACATCAACATTGGCTTGGAGATCATTGAGCATCGTTCGAAAGCATCATTGACATCATTTCGGTCTTTGGATCATGTGCATCATTCAAAGAAATTCACCTTACTTCCTGCATATTCCTATCTAGAATGGGAAATCATATTGCACATATTTGTGGTGTTGTTTCTTCCTAAGGGGAGAAATTTTATTCAGTGTTCATGGATTATCTTTAGTATCTAGTGTCGAGCATCTACCAACACTATAAGAATGATTATGAGGGGAGCCTACATGGTTTCTCTTCTACTGTTAGTTTTGGGAGGACACATTTCCTCACATGGAGTTGATGACTTCACATTTTTTGGGGGGTCACATGACCTTCCCTTTTTTCTATCCTATGGGGATAACATTCATTGTACTTTGTGCTAGAATTAGTACTTGGGGTTCATAATGAGTCCTCCATCTATCAATTATCTTCTTTACTTGTACATTTCATTTCATTACATTTCTCTTTTGGAGAGGTGTTTTTATTTCCCACTAGGGTTTTCTCCTTTACTCCACTTTATGAGATATTTGTACATGAGTACCTAACTTGGCCTCATATCCGGGACTCGTCATTGTGTATACATTATTCCCTAAGTTGCACTTAAGGGGGGTATTAGTATAAATAGTGTCATTATCTACCTAGTTAACTAATCAACTTTCTAGGATTGACCTATTCACACCTAGCTTAATTTTGCTTAGGTTTATTTTTCTTTTGTATCACTTTATAGAATTGATACATGTGTCCTCATGGCTTAAGACAACTATTTCCACTTTCTCACCTACTTGTCAAGTGAGCTCACAAGTGCCCCACCTATAGAGGGGTAGTTAGTAGTTTAGTCCTACATTCCTACCTCCTCATCCTTTCCTATATATGCAAGGATTGATCATTGTATTATACACTCTTCATTTCATATTTGATAAATGTACTATTGTGCATATTTTATTCACTTGTAGAAGTTGTTTCATGCTCTCTTTGATCTTGACATTCTTCAACATGAAGAAAATTATGAAAAGAGACCAAAACTTGGGTAAAACCAAAGCATTAACCTAATCCTAATTAGAATTAAAAATCTATTCAACATGAAACTCCCTCCAATGCATGCATGTGAACCTTTGACAAGTTTAAAGTATTTGGAACCTTAACAAAAGTTTAAACTCTTTTCAAAGGTAAAAGACACAAGTTGTAGTCATTAAACATGAAAAAAAGTCACCCTATTTTATTTAACACTTGGAGAGACCTTCAAAACTTACATGATTAGATATATGACCTTAAAATTCCAATGACACCCCTTCTAATGGCTATTTAAGCCTAAAGGCATAAATATGCTAACAAATTTGGCAACCTCTATGGGTGTTTTGCTTGATAAAACTTAGAAGACTAGTAGCCTTTGTCTTTCCATTGGGAAAATGAGTCAGGCATACCTGAAACAAAGTAAAGAGAGGAGATTCAAGACCAGACAACAACTATTAGCACCTCTTGAAAAGCTACCAAAATAAAGGAAAAAATAGATAACTACCTAAGAGATGACTCAAAATAGCACCTAGCTACTTTTGCATCAACACTTGGAGGAAAGACAAACTAACAATGTCTAACAACACTTATTCAACTTGAAATACTTATCCTAATATGTAAAAAAGTATGTAAATCATCACCTCGATAGAAATACTTGAGGTGTACCCTATTGAATGGGATAGGTAGCTCCTCTCCATCCAACTTGGATAGCTGGAATGCATTATTCTTCTTGCACTCATAAATCTTGCAAGGCCCACTCCACATTGAGTCAAATTTAGTGTTTTTTCTAGGCCTATTCTTGAGTTCATCGCACTTTAGGACAACATTTCCTTCTTTGATTTTTTTTGGAATTGCTCTCTTGTGAAATACCTCTTCATTTGATTTTGGTGAAGCTCCATTATTTTCATTTCTTGATTCATTATTTCCTCTAACTCTATCAATTGTTCAAACCTAATTGTCAAATTGGCTCTTCTTCTATTATTTCTAGTTGATTTACCAAATCAAGAGCTAGAAGTTCAAGGGATATGGGTAGCTTTGCTTCTTTTCCATAAACCAACTCAAGAGCTTGGCTCTTCTATTATTTCTCATTGTTTTACGAAATCAAGAGCTTGGCTCTTCTTCTATTATTTCTAATTAATATTTTGGGGGTTATTCTATCATCCCATAGGGAAGATTTCAACTTAGTGTTGCAAGATATTTGGTTATCCTCAATTATTCTTTTGATGATATTGATTAGGTTCTTGTTGGTAGACTTAGCTAGTCCATTTCCTTGAGGGTGTACTCAAATAAATGTTATATTTTAAAGCCCAATCACTTACATTATTCCCCATAAAATCTATTTTATTACTTGATATGATGAAATTAGGTAGACCAAACCTTATGAGAAGGTATCCATAGAAGCTTAGGACTACACTTTCACTTGCCTCTTTTAGTGCTATGGCCTTTGTCCACCTTATGAATAATCAGTAAATGTAAGTACGCATTTATGGCCTATACATGAAGGTGGGTTAATAACTCAAATAAAATAAAATTTTCACTTTATATATAGTTTTTCAACTTGAATATCATGCAAAGGAAAGGTTGGAAGCTTCTCTTTACCTAAGAAAAATGCACATTTATTAAATTTTCTTACCCATGTATGAGAATATTTGAATAAATTAGGCCAATAATATCATGCTCTCATTATTTTTAGCGCTATTATTCTCAGATAAAAGTGACTTCCTATTGAACCATCATGGAAATCTTATAAAACTTGTGATCAACTTGGTTAGTATCAATGCATCTTAGTAGGGAACCATTAAAATATTTCTTACACAATACACCATTCAAGAGCACATAAGGGATATATTGTAATCTCAAGTACCTTTTCTTTTCCTTTTCTAACCCTTGTCGACACTCACCTATTTGGGGGAAACATGCCATATCTTGTATCCAACTTGTAGGAGAGGAAGGTGCAACTATCTGGGGATCATTTTGGAGAACTAGGATAGCCTCAACATCACTTTATTTATCATTTTCCAACCCAGCAGCTAGTTTTTCACATAAATATTTACCTCTAACTAGATTTTTTAGCTTGATTTCAATATCATATTTCATTGCATTAGTTATCTAAACAACCATCTTCTCACCCAAATCCTTGCTTAATAAAAATCCCTTGGTTATCCCACCAAGTGTGCCAAAAACTATTATCAAATTCAAGAGTGCACCCTAGAGAGACCTAGGTATTTAGACTTTCTACCCAGTTGATAAGGATGGAAACATCCTAAGACACGTGGGTTGCCTATAGACCAAAATGAATCTCTAGAGAGGGATAGTTTCCTTGGATTATCACCTAAACTAGCTTAAACTATTGTGGTTTTTCTAAGGAAATGGGAAGAAAAAGACAAAGAACAAACCTAGATCCTATAGATGTGATGCAAAAAAAATTACTAAGATATATACTTTTGTTTTGATGCACGATGAATTAATGATTTAAATATTTTTTTACACAACTCATTTTTTTCATACATTCATGCATCAATGTTTCATATGAAGGTGAAATGCTCATAATTCAAGAAAGAAAATGAAGTTTTCACAACTATTTATTAGTTAGTTCCATCACACAACCTACAATCTACACAAAATCTATGTATTCTCTACCTAAAGGTGCTAAAATAAGGCATATACTTGAGGATTCATATATGAAATTACAAAAATGCACATGAATTGTGAAGTTACACATGATATAAAAAGATATTGAGGAAGAATAACTTGATTTTATTGATCAAAAGGTGCTCTTACAATAGTATAAGACTAAAAATGTTTGATATTACTTAAAAAATGAAATTACAAAAAAAAATCTTAGTTTGAAAACTAAATTACATGAGTTACTACGATGAATACCACTAGAGATTTGTTTTTAGATTACGATACTTCCTTTTTTTAATTTTTCAGGAACTTCTTCCAAATGAAACTAGGCATCCCTTTTTTCCTTACAATAGCTTCCTATCTCTTAGCCACATGTTTTGAAGTTCATAAATGATATATTCTTTCTTTAGTTGGCTAAGTCAAACCTCTTTTGGGTGCTCAATTGACTCTTTCCTGTCTTTGGTCCTAAAAATGTTGATGGTGAAAGAAGAAACCTTGTTTCATTGTCCTTTAATGAATATGCTCCTAGATTCTTGGAGGTGTGTATGACTTGCTCAAAATACTTCCTATATATCCTCAATTATTGTCCAAGTCACTCAACTCCCCCTAAATGCTCTCAACCTTCTCATCAGTAACCATTACTCCAATCTACCATAACCTCTCTTAAACATGCTTATAGGACAAGTGAAAAAGTGTTGAAATGGTTGGAGACATCCTAGGGGTGTAGGAGATCTTCTAGGGTGAGCATTTGACACACGTATCCTTCATTAATGCTTCTTTTCCTTGATGTTTTCACCATCTAGTGGATTGTTATATGCATCTACCTCTACCATACTCCTATTTTTTGTGTTTAGGTCCCTTCATAGGTCTCTTTATTAGCATCTTAGGTCTAGTCATGAAATCCTTATCTTTTTATTTATCATTGCACCTTTTGTAAACTATTACTGTATCAAAATTTTGATCCTTGAGCTATTCAAATTAAAAACCCTTGATATCATGTCTATGTTAAACCCTCATTATCCTCTTCTTCTTGGTTTCTATACTTGCATGGTCTTCTTGTGGTGATTGCCATGGACTAATGAGGAGGGTATAAGGCCTTTCTATATGTTAAATGTAACTTTGATGAAGACCCCCCATAGTTTTATCCTCTCAAAGAACCTAAAATGCCCCTTTTATCAAATTCAAAAGCTTATCTTCTATCCACTATAGATCTCCTTATGAGTGACTTTAATGAGATGATCATGACCTTGTTATTATGAAAAACATACTCATATCATGAAAGGAAAGACAATCCTTATTCTCTCTTATGTCTTCAATATACTGTTACTCATGGTTCATTGTTACCTCTTTTACATGAATGTCTCTTGTTAATGCTACCATACACCATTCTACAATAGGCCCGCCATATAAGAATTTAAATTATATTTTTGAACTCTTAAGAGTTATCATGCAATGTGATCCTCCTGTGGACCATCATGCATGTGTATGAGGATTTCTTCATGATGAATTTCTAGCTACTTTACTCTCTTACTTGTAGGTTATTGTCATTCATCAATATTATAAACAATTTTCTTCACATTTCTAAGGATGTTTTCTTGAATCACCTTAAGAGACTTCACATATTTCTCCAAGCCTCTCCACTTATCAAAGTTCTTGACCTCACTCTTAATATCCTCAATCATCTTTTCTAGTTGTTCCCATTTATTGAACTTCTTTGTCGAGCTCTTAACATAGTCCTATACATTTTTCTCAATCTCCTTATCTTTCCATTCCAAAGATTTAGCCAAAATAAGGGATTCCAATTTATGAATATTTCTCTTGGCAACATGTCATTGGGAAAGTTCCCACTTAAGGATATCATTTGGAATTATGACAGCCTTGCACAATTTATTCACCTTCTCTCCCATAATCTCACAAGATCTACAATTAGGGTTATCATCCATAGGATCCCAAGAAGTGGGCATCTAAGGGCTATGACTTGAGGGAGTCTCTAAGAAGTTCAAAAATGGGAATAGCTGGAAAAGGGTATAAAAATGATTTAAAAATATGATGTGGAGATTAGGGTACCCCTGATTGCATATTTTGGGATTTTCATGCAATTATGCATGTTTCCCATTATAGCATAGCTTGTAGTGGGTATAAGGACCTTCATTTTTCATTATTGTGAAGGATGTGTAAACTAGTTTTGTGAGGAACTAAGAATAATATAATTATAGATAGCTAGGGTTTAAACTCAAGCAAAGGGAAATACTTCTTTTTTACATTTTGACAATCTAGGTTTACCAAAGTGTGTAATGAAATTATTGTGATCTATAAAGAATGAGTTTCAAGTATGAAATCGATATTTATTGAATGTAACCATTGGAATTGTGTTTATTTCTAGATGTATGTGTGATCAATTGTCCAACTAGATATGATTGTAAAAACCCTACAAATATTTTGCATGGTGTCTTTTCACAAACAATAAATTAAATATTTAGGTTTGCTTATGGATTGTTAAGTAGATTTATTTAATATTCTAAAAATTATGTTATTCCTTTGAATGCATGTGTATAATTTAGTTTACTTGTGTGTTCTAAGGGGTATATTCTTCAGTGAAACCTTCATCAAGGTGTCACACCATGATTTCAATTATTATATGTTTTGAATGATCTATGACTATTTCCCAATTTGAATTGACACTAGTCTACTATTGATTCTACTCCTTTATCAAACCAACATATTAAAATATATACAATATAATAAATTTCATTCATTTTTGGTGTATTAGTGTATCCATACTTCCATGTATGAGTGCATAATAGCAATACGACTTGTCTAACACTATTTTACACTTTTACTATATAAAAATTTATATTGCTTTGCATTTTTAAACTAGCACGAAGGAACATTGTGACAAACACAAATAAGGGTATATTGTACAATGGGTGGTTTATAGAAAGGTAAATATTTAGTCCCAATAATATCATATAATTTAGCACCTTAGAGAAACCCCTCTTGGTCTTGTAGATCTATAAGTGAAGGAGGTCCTACCCACCTCAACAAATGGTCTTACATAGGACAAGTACACACACAAAATACAATATATTTTTTATTTGATTATTTATGGATTTCAAAAGACTTAAATAGGGGCTTGACCATGTTGTCAAGCTCCCAAGTACTCACCCCATTTTTCATAGTCCTAACTAGACAAAATCTTCATGGTTTCTTCAGACAAAAGTTTTGTATCTCTTCATTTCTACTGTATTTCTATATCTATCCTATTTTATATTTTATTTTATCCATTCCATGTTAGATTATTTTATTATTCTTTGATTATCATACTATAGTTTCTTGTTATTGGTTGTGTGTATTTTCTCCCAATTTTATAGTTTTTCTACCTCCTATATGGACTAGAATTTTTTGTACATAACATACACTTGCATATTCATAGATGAATTGTTACGACATGTAATCATCCAAGAACTATGTTGTAATATATATTTCCACCTTTTTTTTATTCCTATTCCAAATTTCTTTCATGCCTAGACATCAATTTCTTGGCCCATTTACTAGGCTTTATCTAATTGTTCCATGTTCTTTGTGTTTTGAATACAAATATTATATTTTTATCTTGTGGAATATTTTATATAAGTGAAATAAATTTAATTAGGAAAAAACACCTTGCTAATTTATTTATTTTAATTTATATGTTTTTGTTCTTGATCTATTTAGGAATATAATCAGTTAAAAATTAATAATTTAAAGGAATAAAATTTAATACATTTCAAAATACTGAAGGGAGAATGTTAGCAAATTAGGTGTTACTGGCCTTGCAATCATATCACAGTGTGTGTATCTAACACTCTTGGAATGGATACTTAGATTCTCATGAGGTGTTGAGGGATAATATTTATTATTATTCACTTGAGAATCTTAAATATTATTATAGTGTCATTAATAAGGAGCTTATAGTTGACAACTCAACATACGAGTTATAGTTGCTTATCTTGAACCAAAATTAAAAATTTCTCTCGTAGGACTATGGAGTTAGATTTGTAAGGATGAAGCATATTTTTATGAGGTTGGAGCATATTTTTATGATGAATAATTTCCACATGAGTTAGTAGCTTCATTTAGGAGTGCTCTACTTGGGAGTGGTTCCTTCTAGGGGCTATGAAGTCAAAGATGCCTTGTGTATTTGATATTTGTCTTGAGTTCTTGTGTAAATACATTATGTGAGCATGGATTTTTCCCTTAGATTATGATCTTGATGACACTTAGTTTTGGTATTTACCATTTTTTGTTTTCCTCTTCCTAATTATCTTTAAACTAGAGACATGAGATATATATTTATGATGTATTATAGGCGAATTAATTCTATGCTACCAAATTTTGTTTGAATAAGGAGTTTAATGGATTTTATTATGTACCATTACTTATATCATTGATACAAGCTCAATTATCTCTTTGGTAGTGGAGTTTTTTTCTAAAAGGGTCTCTTCATGCATTTTCGATGTTGTGTTTCATATTAGTTTGTTGATTTTTATTTAATGATACATGTGTAATGCCTTGCATAACCACCCCATTTTAAACTTGTTTAAAATAGGTCCCCCTTTTTTCTATTATGTTTCCTTTGGCCTTTTGTTTTCTACCTTAGGCATTTTCTATTTTTTTCTAGTAGACGTGGAACATGGACCGAAACCTAACTCTAGAACTTTTCTAGGTTCCAAGTTCTGGTTCCGGTTCTGCCGGTTTCCTTTGTTTTGTTTGTTTGTCGTCCTTTGTTCTGGCGGACGTAGGACGCGGAACGAAATTGAACTTCAAAACTTTTTCTAAGTTCCAGTTATGTTTCCCCTTCCGATTCTGGTTCCGCCAGTTTTCTGCGTTTGTTTCCTTGTTGTTCTAGCAGACGCGGAACCGGGACCGAAATTGAACTTTGGAATTTCTTCCAAGTTTTGGTTTATGTTCCGTTCCCAATTCCGGTTCTACCAGTTCTTTGTTTATTTTGGCAGAAGTGGGACGCGGACTGAAAGCAAACTTTGGAACTTTTCTGAAAGTTCTAGGTTCCAGTTCTATTCTGGTCCCCATTCCGCCGAACTCATTTGTTTTTCCTTTTGTTCTAATCATTTGGTTGTGGGGTATTTTCTTCCCTTCCTTTTTCCTTTTTGTCCTTTTTCATCGTTTCTGTGTGTGTTGTCAGAGTCAAATCCGGGATGGAAACCGAACCTAGAATTTGGAGAAAGTTCAGGATCAAGTTTTTGTTCCACTTCCACCCTCATTGTTGTTCGCTCGAGATCGGTTTTTGCTCTAATCCTACTTGCATTTGTTCCTTGTGTTTGATCTCTTTTGCGGGGCTAGGTTCGGGAAGGATTTGGGATATGGAGTTGTTACTAGTTTTTGTTTCCCCATTCGGTTCTAACTCCGCCCCCGCTTTGTTGCGGTCCTCAGTTACTTTGCTTTTGCAGACGCGGAGCCAGAATGTGGACTGAACTTGGAAACGTTGGTTATTTCCATGTTTTGTTCCCGTTCTGACTCTGCTTCTGGTTCTAGTTTCATTTTTGGCTCCTCCCTCGCTGGTATTAAATGTAATTATGTTTCTAGTTCGGATTTGGTTTCGCCTCCACTAGCGTTGAGTTTCTTTTTGCTTTAGAAGTATAATTGAATGAAAGATATATGAAAGGTAAGATGGATGATGATATTTTCTATGCTTTAGAGGACTAATGAAGGCATTGTTTTGCAGGGTTAAAGCATGCCGAGAACATCTAATGTTGTTTCTCAAGGAAGTCAACCTGCGAAGGTTCTAGGCCGAGAGGAAAGCCTAAAGGGAGGAGGTCACGAGTCTTAATGACGGACGAGACGTTCACTAGACAAAGTAGGTGGGCATGAATGGAAATACCCCTAGAGCACTCAAGCCACTCTGCAGAGCAGTTTTCGAGGTCAAGGATGAAACGTGTGAAGTCTTAATGATGGACACGAGGGTTGCGAGTTAATGATGATGGTTCTAAAAGATCTAGAAACCATGCCTGAGAACGATCTTTCACTGACATAAACAAAGTATATGCATTTAATGCATGATTGACTTTTGTTCCAAACTCTTCTGTGGCCGATGTTTTCTATGACCAACTTATTGTAAATCCTAAAACGGGGTCGACTCATTTTGGATGCGCATTTTGTATATATGGCACTTTTTCCTCTTTGTAAAGATATACAGATAGTACATAGACATAGATAAGGATCTTCTTTTTCATCTTTTTTTTCAGTTAAGAATTAGCAAGTTAGGGTCAGAAGATAGATAAACTCAAGAGTAGAAGTAAAGTAGGAGTTAAGTTCAGCAAAAGGAGGTGATGTATCTTCCAAATTTTCTTAGTATAGATGGAGATAATTTGAAGACATGGGTTTTCTGTACATTGGTGATCTTGCCAGATTTGTAAATGTTGTTTATCTATTTCACCAACAGTAGAAGCAGCCCGATTTAAATCTACTTCATATTGTGCTCCAGAATGGTATTTATCTTGGGTTAATTATTTGATTTGGAAAGCTTTCAAGGAATGAAATTTTATCTTATGTTTTGTTTAAATGATGATTTGCAATCTCCTGTTAAAGTTTTCACTATGAATGAATGAAACTTTGTATTAATTACAAGTTAACTTTATTCTGCAGTTTCAGTTTAGGAATTCCTTGGAAGGTAATAAGTTTGATTAATTGGATGAATCAACATTCTCTTCATTTTAAAAGCTTTAATCTATCTTTTTCTATTTCTTTAAAACCGCCGATTAAAGTAGGTTTAAATGTATGTTTGATCTTATAATAATCCAAAAGCTCAATACCAGCAGGCCCCTTGAACATTATAGCCATATTGACCACTTCGCGAAACAACAACGTTGTGAACCGACATCAAAGACCTTGGGAGGTGATCAGTTTGATTGCTAATTGTCTTTTTTAGGAGAGGTGAGAAATTTCACTTTTATCTTACCTGCATGTTGTGGGTCAACTTGGAACCATCAACAACATGTTTCTACTCATATAATTTTATTGGTTAACCACATTCTACTTTAGTTAGTATATTAGATTTTTTTACTATTTGTATATGCTTTCATTGTGTAATGTCCCCTTCTAGCTGACATCAATTGTCAGAGGAGTTTAGCCTATAATTCTGACCCTCTCATAGGCTAATGAGGATGGTTAGGGGGTCTTTTGGGGATTGTATCGTCTCCAGTGTTTAGTGGCATTAAGTTTTGGCTTTTGTTTGGCGTTCATAGGACTCCATATGCTCACCTTACTATTTATAGTAAGTCAGGAATGGATAGAGAGGGATCCTTACTATTTTTAGTAAGGTGTGTGGTCGTATGCAACTCCATCAACTCAACTCCTAGTTCAGATGACACTAAAAAATAATGAGTACTCATGGAGATATTAATGTTTATTTGGCTTAAATAAAAATTAATTATTTAAAAGATTATAATATTAAGTTATAACTTAACTTAATATTGAGGGTCAATTCATCATTAAAAGGGGGCCATATTATTAATTAAATAGTTGACACCAATTCCAAAGTATTTAATGAAATATTAAAAGGGATGAAAGAAAATAACATTTAATGATATTAAATGTTCCTTTTTGGAGAAATTCGACTTTCTCAAGAAGGCTTATATATTTTACTTTGGAGTCATTTTACATTATGAGATTGAGCATTGGATTGTGATTGATGTTGATGAAATTTTGTCTGAGAGAGGAAGCCAAGGGTTTCTGAAATCAGTTTTCCATCGGAGAACGTTAACTCTCCATTTGTGCAGCCTTTTGAAGTAGTGAAATATCTATTGAATTAGGCATCAAGAGGGCATCATACATGTGTTCTATTTGTGCTAAAAGGTGGAGTTTAAGCAAGGGTTTGAAGATTGATCAAACTACAGACTTGAATTTTCATCATTGTTAGCCATTAAAGAGTAGATTGCAAACTTTTATTTGTTGCTACAGTACTCACATGAATAGTACCCGCTACAGTGTTGAGGTAAAAAGACAGGGATTATCCATTTGATCAAATTTGTGGAGGATATTTTAGTTGTTATTAGGTCCATATAGTCAAACCCTAGGATGTTTTTCTCCTAGGTTGAAATGCCTTCCAATTTGGGACAGGTTCCTTGTTAAGGTGGCAGCTGGGTTTAACCTTGAAGGCAACCTTGATATATGGTGGAGAAAAAACATTAATCAGATTACAAAAAGTTGATCAAAGGCTATGTGGTTGAAAAAATATGCTATTTACAGTTGCTGTTATAAAAATTAGACCTGCATTTTGAGGGCTATAACTTCGGGTATGGTCATTCTGGATTTTCTATGTATTGAAAATAATTTAGAGGATAGATTACTTGTATTACAAACTTGAACATCATATCTGAATAATTATATATACAAAAAGAAGGGTTTTGCAGCTGTGTTTACATTAACTTGCATAAGTAGAATAATTTTTTTTTTTGCAAGTATTCTTTAATATTGCTAAGTATATGTTTGGAAGAAAATTTCACAAACAACAATAGCAAAACATTCAAAACATCAAATTGCGTCAGCTTAAGGATTTAGAGACACCCGGTCTACTACACAAAATCTGAAAACCCTCGTAAAACACAAAAAATTGCAAAGAGATAAAAATATAGGCAAGTCACAAAATTTAGGGCATGAAGTGTTATTACACATTGTAGTATTTTACCTTACTTCTCAATAGTGATTAGTTCATACTATTCCATGTAAGAGGTAATTAGGGATGGTAAATTTTTTTTGGAGTTATATATGGATGATTGAATGGTGGAATAGTTACAAGATCAACTATCACCATTCTAATCAATTGATTCATCTCTGATCATGGAGATTATAGATTATATAAAAGGGATCAAATACTTTAATTTGAGGTTTTCTTGGCACATGAAATAACTCTTATTATTGTATTTAAGGATAGGCTATGAGTTATAGAGTCTTGGAAAGTACAAGGAGATATATAGAGATAGGATATATATATATATATATATATATATATATATATATATATATATGTTATTGTACAACCCCAAAAGATCATTAATATGAAATGGTCTCCATGTAATATCACCATATAGTGAATAAGATTTTATCTTGTTGGATTTTTTTACCCTTACAATTTTTCTCATGGGATTGATTATTGTGTTGTGTTATATTATTATTAAATATATTATTTTTTATTTTAGGAAAATTAGTACTACTACAAACATGATAAAAGCCATTACATTAGATTGTTAAGAGTGTAGAGTAGCATTGACTTTGAAATATATAGATGGTGAATTATTAGGGTTATTAGTCCAATAAATTATTGACTAAATTAGTATCATATATTGGAGTTATGGTTGTTGATTTTGATTTAGATAGTTTGTGCCATTTATAAGGTAAAAAATCAGTGATAACTTAGTTCCTTACAAACTTGATATTGAAACAAGGTAGTGGGATGAGGTTGTAAGAGCTTTGGCTAGAGAAGGAAAGGAAAAATCAATTTTATTAGAATTAAAGAAGATGTGGAAAGGATCTCTAATTTATTGGGAAAGATAGAAAAAAATTAAATCTTCATGCAAACCTTGGTGAAGAAAATGGGAATGAGTAATTTTATATTTAAGGATTTATTTTCATATTTTACAAGAATAAATATATAATGAAGTAGAATAACCTTATAATACATATTAAATTACATGTAACTAATGAATCAAATAACAATTTCAAAGGTTTTGACCAAAGATAGATTAAAATCATTAATATATTTTTAATTATAATGTATTCAAGCAATAATAGAAGCAAGGCATATCTAAGAAAACTCTTTGGAATGACTATTCAACCCTTGGAAAAATAAGCGGCATAGGTTCCTTAAGATATGACCATAATTCAAGAGGAATCAATTTTAATAAACACAAAATATGCTCAAATGATAACAAGTTGATTTTCAAATTTTATAAGGGAAGGCTCACTCTCCTTCGAGTGTCAAGAATATGTTGGAGTAATGTAAAAGTATGATAAGGGGATTTTATCACTAAAATCAAACATATTTATAGAGAGGGTAATTTAGTTACAAATTCTCTCTCAAATGTGTTAGGGTTAGAGATGGCAGATATCTAACAATTAAATGCAGATTTAAATAATAAATAGAGAAACTAAAACATACACAGAATAAATCATAACATAGAGAATTTAACGTGGTTCACCCAATCTGGGCTACATCCACCAAACCGCAACCATCCAATACTTTTATTATCCAGTGCAAAACCTATTACAATCTTGCGAATAATCGCATTTTTCTTCATACTATAACCCCCATCCCAACCCATTTTAACATGCTTTTTAGAAGCTTCTAGAATTAGGGTTTTACAAAGTCGGTTTTCTTTCTTTTTCAGAGATTTTTCCTTTTTCGCTGATGACGCGAAAAAAAATAAAAATTTTTTCTGGGGGTTGCGCCCCCAACCCCTGCTTCTGGGTTGCCGCCCCCGAACCCCCGCTCAAGGCCCGGCCCGGCCCCAGACCCCGGCGAGGATGGGGGGCCAGGGTGTACAGTATACCATGGGCTATACAGTATAGCATGATCAGTCATCACATACCAACAAAATGAAGACCTGGGGTGTTTGAACTAGAAGTACTGGCTCTAACAAGATCTCTCAAGCATTTTGAAGGAGGTATTTATTGAAAGACATAATTCAAAGGAGTCCAACTATGTGAATGAAATGCCAATTGATCTTGTATTTAAAGGATGATGTGGCTTCTAGTTGGAATTCTATCTATTGGTTTGATGTGATGGTTATCCTTTTGGTGACAATAACTCTCCCTTTGCTCAGTGTTATTAGTGACTTGTGCTATCCTCTCATGCTTGGAAAGTTAATGATGTACTTACAAAAATTGATTTGGATTTGTCTCTATGCTTCTCTTGGGGGTGATATTAAGCTATATGATTAAAAAGAGATGGAATTTTTTGTTCTCATAATTACAAGTGATATGAGGAGAAGTGGTAATATTTTTGAAACTATGGATGATATCAGTTATGACAAGTGGTGGTTGATTGGACTTAATGCTGCCATATTTTTTGTGTGTAGGTGGAAAAGTTATATAAATATTGTTTTTGATAATATAATCTACATTTACATGGTGCAGTACCCTTTACACGAGGATCCCAAAGGCCAAATTTATGTAAATATTGTTGCTAACTATGTTTGTTACTATTTCAAGTCCTGAAATAGTAAGAGAACTTATTTTGGGACCTTTTATTGTGGCTCTAAAAAATAGAATAAACGAGAGTAAAATGGGGAGCCCATGGAACATAATTGAACCATAGTCTTGTGAGGCTCTAATGTAGAATTTTGAGCTCTAGGGACTCTTTGAAAAGGGGGGATGCTCACCTTTCTTCAAAGCTATGAAAGGATTTAATGAAAAGTTGACTTCCAGGTTTGTCAATTCTTGGCAGAAAGGTATGGTCACTATTGGTGATGTGGGATTCAAGGTCATGGAGCTACTCATTGTGAAAGATATAGGTTTGAAATATGAGGGATAATGAATAAAGAAGAAGAGTAATGGGAACTAAAAAATATTTATGGTGACATTCCTAAAGAAAAGGGAAAAGTTGGTTAAGTACCAAATTGGGTACAACAAGGAGAGACCGTCGACACCTTAAGGAATGGTAAGTTTCCATTTCACGAAATATTTTACTTTAGAAGTTAATTTCCAAACCATTCATGGATACCACTTTCCAATTTTAAATCATATTCATCATGGGTTAAAGATAAAATTGTCATTTTACCTTCTTTCGTCTCTATAAAACTACATTGCTACTGAGGCTTACACACCCCTTTACCAAGGCTTGATCATGGTGATATATACATACAACCTTTCTATTACTCCTAAAAACAACCCTTCGAGGAGGAATAACATTGTTAAAATTAAGGAAATTGAACCCCCCACTTTGTTTGTTTCTATTGAGGGAAGCCCTAGCTCAATTCTCAAGCCTAGAGGAAAAAAGTGGCTAAAACCAATAAGGTGTCTCCTAGCGTTGCTACTCTCATCCTAGTCATTGAGATCTTCTCATAATACCCCCCCCAAAAAAAATGGTTTGGTCTTTCCTGACAAAAAGTACTCCCAAATGCCTCATGTTGATAACACCTAATTCACTAAGAGTCTGCTTGTCCTCGAGGCCTCCCCTAAAAAAAGGAAACCATTATCCTCTTCCATTTCTACTAAAAAAAATAAAAGACATTATGCTATTGTGTTTGATGATAGCCCCATCAACATTTTGGGTGTTGAATGTGAGCTTAAATCCATGCTTATGCTAGAGCATAATCCTCTATTGTCCTTGGGGGGTAGAAGATCTTCCAAGTTGGCCAACCAGTCAGTTATGGGGCCTTCTTTAGTGTCCAAAGGTAAAGAGGCTATCCCCTCCTTGGACTTGTATGGTGATGATTCAAAGGATGAGGACTTCATTCCTCAACCAAAGGTGTCTAAGGATGATTTCCTTTATGAGGAAATAATGGAGTTGTTATAGATTGAAGCCTTGGAAGAATAGTTAGAGGAAATGGAGGAGCTAGGTTCTGGTAAGGAGGAGGAGTTGAATAGTGATGAGAAAGGTGAGGTTGATAAAAAGGAAGAAGACAAAGATGCCACTAAAGTTGAAGAGGGAGAAATTGAAGATGATGAGGATATTGAAGTTGAGGAAGATGATAACCAAGAGGCTGGAGAAGAATTTTTTGTTGTTCCTCGACACAGTGATCACACAAAGGATGATAAATTTGTCATTATGAGTAGTGAGAAGGGGATACCTTTTCAACTTAAGTATCAAATGAATAATTTACACTAGGAGGTTCAAAAGTTGAAAGCCACTTTAATGAAACAAATAATGAAAAGATTAAAAGTATGGAGAAGTTCATTTGCAATCTCACTAAGCTTTCCCATGGTATTATGTTGAGATCTGTCATGGGGACAATGTTGGAAAATTATAAAATTAATAAACAAAAAAAGAAACTTGGTGATGTTGAAGACCATCAGATGACTAAAGAAAATAAAATACGAAAGAAGGACCACTTTGATGATGATTGGGAGGCATTTTTGGATGCTCTATTGAATAATTGAGACCTTATCGACTAAGTTTTTTTTGTGTGCCATTGGTGTTGTTTATTTTCTTGCATGTGTTGTTCTCTAGCGGCTTGTGTTCTTTTTTGTTGTTTTGGCAGGCCTGTGTGTCCTACAACTTCTTCTTTTGGCATGCATACCTCTAGTTTAATTTCTCTCTATTAATGTCTTAAAACTTTTGGGTTAGGGCCCTTTTCCCTACTTATTTAATAAAAAGCAACCCTATCTAAGATAATCTCATATGGATTGTATACATTAAGTTGAACACACTTTGTGTGCCCCTTCTCCAATTCCCATTGCTTATTTATCCATTATATTTCTTAGGTGACTTGAGTTCTCTATCATTTCTAAGACTCATTTATTTTATATAATATTCCAAGGGAGTGGTTTCCAAACCATTATACCCTTACATATCTCAATTATATTTTAATAAAAAAATTCCTTGTCTTCTCTTAAGATTATTATTTTTGAATTTTTCACTCAATCATCAATTACTTTTCAAAAACCTTTTCCAAAAGAAACTACATAGATATTATATTTTTATTTTACCTTTATTTTAATTAAAGGTCATTACATTTTTTTTTAGTTTTATACCCCTTTTTATCAAAGGTTCAAATAACAACTCATTTCCCCATTTTATTCCTAAAGGGTCATTTACATGGGAAATAGCATTCCTTTTTCACTCAAGGAAACAGTCCAATAATAAAATCCTTTAGATAAAACAAGAGGAAGAGGGATCAAATAATTACTAAGGTTTGAAGCACATTATTTAGTGGTTTTCCAAGATTTATAATTTTCATGGCCTTTGAGGTTTGAAATATATAATATTGGAAGTAGTAGCCACCTAGTAAATACTAGCTTTAAACTCTCTCTTCTCATTCCATATTTGAAAGCTAATATTCCTTTCAAAAATCAAGGGTAAGAATTGGTAGAAGAAATAAAGGAAACCCCATTCTTCAAATATTTATTTAAAGAAGCAATCAATTTAAATTTGACAATTTATACATGGACACGCAAATCAATGAAAGAAGCAAAACTATTCAATTAAAAACACAATCTTCAATGGGAGAAAGTTTCAGAACCTAAAGTTACAAACTAGAAAACTACTAATATTTCCCTTAATTTTTTTCTAATATATTTATTGATTATAGAAGTTAAATTCATCAATTAAATTGACACTATTTATTTTATCATAAGTAAACCATGGTTCAATAAATATAATTAAGTTATGAATTTGGCTCTAAACATAGTCATATTTTAAAATTTAAGATCAAATTCAATTAAAATGAACATCTTCCAATTGTAACATAAATGGAACAATAAGGCCTTTCAAATAAGTATGTACATGTTATGAATTTGTTCTCCAATGTCTACTAGTTTATATTTGTATAATAAGATTAACTTTAGTGAACAAATATAATGGACTAAAAAATATTAATGACCACCCCAACAAAGAAATCCACCAAATCACACTTTCCTTCAACTTGTAAGCATACCTTCTTCATCTTAAAACTTCCAAAAATGATGAAAATATGTACTTCAAAACCCTAATAGAAAAATTAACTTAATCCATATTTTAAATGATAATATATCAAGTTCATAATAATGCAAGACAAGTCCACAACAACCTATTTATTATATTTTATCCACTCCCACAGATAACTCTAGTTTACTCAATAATATCCACTTACCCATTACTTTTATCTCTCCTCAAACTAAGGTTTTTAGTTTTCAATTAAATGTTTTAATCCTTTTCGTTTACAAGTTAAAAATAGCTAAAATAGTTTACAATGGTAATATTGTTGAGAATATTTTATTTTAGCTTTTCACTCCAATACAATATATTATACTAATACTTGTGAACTTGATTATTGTTTATCTTGAGTAAAAAAATTATTTGCATGTTGTTATTTTTATATAGAAAAATAGTTTAAAAAATATGGCTTAAGATCATAAGTCACCACTTTAAAGATACAAAATAAAATGTCTAACATAATTTGAAAATTAATAATTAGACATAAATTACCATCATAGTACAAAATTATAAAAAATCACATTACATACCAAATTACATAAGCTATTCAAATGTATAAAAAAGAATCTTACAGTACCAAAGAACCACATAAATAAATCCCAATATAGAAAACACAACCACTCAACAACATCCAACTCTTCTCCTTTTTAGCCCTCTTTGAGCTAGTTAACTTTCTTAGCTAGGTAAACAAATGTGTATTGTTTCTCATCCACCACTTCAAAAACAAAGAAATAAGAACTTGATCATAGTTACCAATATAAACAATATCAACTAAAGAGATTATAGGCCTTAGTTTTTCCTTTGTTAAGCAAATGACTTTCAATAACATGCCTAATTTTAGCTTTAGATAACTGCTTTCTAGTTATTCTAAATATAATGAAATTGATATTCCATTTACTGTACATACACATTCCATCCAAGTAAACATTAGACAATTAAAATGGTGTTTATAAGGATATAAAGCAACAACAAATAATTAAGACAAAAAATGACCAAATGACACAAGTGTGACTAAATGAAATAATCATAAAAATAGCAAATGATATCAATGAAAACAACAAAATGGTGACAAATAAAATTGAGGGAAAATGATGGAACAATAACAAAAAACATTGACCCAATATTATAAAGAAGAGAACAATCACCAAGCAAATATATGCTAATGAATAACTCATAACCTAGAATCATAAACACATAAATATGACTTGAACCAAAATCAACATAGTGAAGCTACTATACACATGTTTTATCTCTTTCCTTGTCAATACACTAGTGTGACAACATCCTCCCTTGTGATGCTCTCCCTTACCAAGGACAAACCTGGCACATACATCAATGAGACAAATAATGCATTAGTCGATATGATATCATAAGTGACATAAAAACATCAAGTGAATGTCAAATATTGATACCAAATTTATAAATTTCAACCAAAAAATTAGTACATATCTAGCTATCCCAAATTTAGAGATGAATGAAATTAATAATTCATAATAATAGTAGCTTACACAAAAAAACTTAAAGTATAATATATCAACTATTACAACTAAAGCAAACTTATAACAAGTTAAATAATTTAATTATTTTAAGTGATCTAAATTGGGGTATTGTAGAAAGGATTCCTTGAAGAAATATGTATTATAACTCATCATATTCTAGTTGATGATTTATTGTACCACATAAAGATAGGATTCCAATGACATGGACATTGATATGTTCATCATGTACTTATGCACATTTAATCAATTTAATCATAGTTGTTTTCAAGACCATATTGATATGGAAGTGTCATAAGAGCATGGTGGCCAACTCATCAAAATAATGGATAAATTTAGAAACTAAAGAGTAGAACCATTGAATGATTGTATCATTTAAGGTTGTGGAAATAATTTAGCTAATACTATATCTTTATATATGAAATCTAGGCATACAACATTAAAATATTCTAAATAAATAGAAGGATGTCTTTTTCCATTAATTAATTACAAAAAAGTGCCACAAAACCAATGAGCACTAAATAAATAAAAAATCTAAATGAAAGAGGTATGTGATATTGGATATTGTATGTAATAGAGTCATGGCTAATATGCATAGTACCCACTTTCTCCTTAAGCTGATCAAATCCTTTCAATAGAGTTTCCATGGTAGAGGTAGAAATATTAATAATAGAAGCATCATGGGATATAATGGAGTGTAGTACCCCTCCATTCTCACCTGGGATGTGTAGATATTCTGGCTAAGGAATCAGAAGAAGATGGGACAAGAGCTTCTAATGGTATTTTTGTGAGTATGATGTTATATTATGATTGCATTTAATTGGTGATGCTTTTTATATAGATGCAGTATTAGGGGGTGATGCAGTGAATTGGAAATTGTTCGTGATGATACGAGGTGATTTGTATATCTTAGTGATGTTTTATATTCAAGGTTGTAGTTGCTAATGTGGTTATGGTGAGGGGATGGCGTAGCATCACTCGTTCACGAGTGCCCTGCTACGCTACGATTCCTTCTCACGAGGTGCTTGTATTTAAATAGATATATTGTGCACAACATTGTTTGTATGCAGGATTGCAGGTACATAGTCTCGATTCCACCTGCTTCGGCAGGACAGGGCGAGCACCTATAACCCAATGGTATAATGTTGAAACAGAGGTGGTAATGAAGTCATCCCGTCCCATGATGTCAGATCGTCTTGTTTGAATGGGTTTGTGCGTTCTTGTAGTTGCCTTTCTTTGTGGTCGTCGTTTGTGTTTTGTCGTACATTAGTTATGTTGATATTTCTAAGTTGTGATTGAATTAATTAAATAAAGGTAATGTTTGTTTATTTTAATGTTAGAATAAATTGTATTTAAATTTTTAAATGTTTTATTTATTTTAAAAGTCATGAGTTTATTAAATGATAATTAAAATATTAAATAGTGTTTATTATTTTAATTAATTATTTTATTGAGGATAATTGTTAGAATAAATTATTTAAATTAATTAGATAATGTGCCTTGCAAGTAAAGCTTGCAAAAAGCTGATTAAAACAAAAAGTATTGAAGAATAGAAAAATAAATAAATAAAAGTATGAAAAGATGTGAGAACGAATGAAAACTGGGATCTAACTGAAAAAGTTTGCTTTTAAAAATATAATTTCTTTTATTTATGACTTGGGAGAGCTTTTGAAAGGGAGGGGCAATATCTTTTATTTAATTATGAATTTTTGGAAGTTTTTTTTGGACAGAAGAGAGAGGATTAGTGTTACAGAGTTGCACAAGTTATTGTTTATGTAATTTTTTGAATCTTTGCGATATTTTGGGAGGAGAGTTCTAGAAAGGGATTGAGAATCTGTGACTGGTTATTCTGGAGAGTCTTCTGAACAAAGAATCGGGTTCGAGTTCGAGCATGGAATGTTGTGGAAGGAGATTTCGAAGCCGGAATGAGAAGCTCTACATAGAGGCCATCGGATTCAGGCAGGTAACATCAGATTTTCGAAAGCGCAGGACTCCAGGTTCCACTCTCTTCTCTTAATGGTTTTAAATCTGTAAAAGAAATAAAGAGGTGTTTTAGAATCAGTCTCTGTTTAGAAAAGAAAAGAAAATCTCTCTGTGATTTAGATTTAAATGATTTCTTTGAAATTAGAAAATGAATCAAACAATAGGCCTCCTTTGAAAGGAAGACTATTTTTAAAATAGGAAATCATGTTTTGCAAACAAACAGAAACTCCGTCAAACAAACAGAAACTCTGTCGATTTTCGTTTGAATATGCCATTTTTCTCTCTATTATTTTACTGTGGAAAAGATCCACCTTAATGCTTAATAGTTTTGAAATATTAGTTTTGATAATCATTAATATATATTTTAAATTTATGTCTTTAAAAATTGTGTTTTCTGTGTTAAAATAAATAAATAAATAAATATATATATATATAGTTCTTATAAATTTTATTATTGATATTGTGTTTGTTTTTGTTAAATTCAAAATTGCAATTCGTTCCAAAGTTTATGTACAAAAATTCATTTGTAATTAATTTTTCGTTTTCCGTGTTTCAATTGAAAAAAAAATTGTATAAAAAATATATATATATATATAAAATATATATATTTTTATATGGGTCAAGGGGAAGGACGGCGGAGGCCGTACCTCCCCCTCTCCCCATGCCACGGACGCTGGCACAGCAGTCCGTAGACTGCTGTGCAGGCCTGGCGGACCCCTTTATATGCGATGTGTTCTTTTAAAAGTTTTTGTTTTCAAATATTAATATATATATTTATATATATATATATATATTAATAGTATTTTTTTTAAATGTTTTTTTTTATAATTTATTAATACCTATATTTTAAATATAATTGTTAAAATTTTAAATAATATAAAATATTAATGTTTTCTTTTAAAATAAAAAGAAAATAAAATAAAATTGGTTTTAATATATATTTATATGTAAAAGATGTATAGGTAAGTGATGTGCTTAGTTTAATGTTTAAGTTAAGAAATTCAGTTTCAGGGAAATATTATTGAAATCTATTTGTTAAGTTATGTTAAAACTGTATTGAACTTTGTATTAAATTTTATTTAGTTTGTAAATATAAATATTTTGGACATTTATTAGAGATTGTTGTTTAATTTTCCGTGCTAGCTTTATTGCTTGACTGTTGTATCGATATGGGAACCCATTGTTAATTGTGAAACCTTATTCAGAGGCTTGTTTAGTTGGGTGTTATCCTCATTTTGGTTATACCTTTGGATTTAAAACTTATTGGTTTAATGCTTGGAAGGGTTGAACATTTTTATTAAGACCTTTGGTTATGTGTTGTCGCGAGAGAGTTAATGCCTCGCATTTTTCCCATTTTGAGTATTATGCTTTATTTGTTTTAATTCAACCCTTGCCTGGATTTGTTTTATATTAGGGGTCTTAGGGAGAGTGGCTTTTCATGGGGGTTGGCACCTCAGTTGGAGGAAGGGCCAGTAGATCCCATGAGAGCTATGCGATGACACTCTCCACTAGACACCCTTGTACTTGGTTTTTTAGTTGCCTCTGGAATAGTAAACTTTATGTTGTATTTGAGTCTTGTGAATTTGATTTATGGTTGTTAGCTTTATATCATCATGTTTGATTTGTGAACGTTGATGGTTATGTTATTGTATGCCTTGAGTTGGTATTTGTACTATGTTGTTCTTGGAGTCGGTTTGACATTCATGGTCGGGTTCTCTTCCTTGTCACCTCTGAGCACGGGGGTGAGTTACTTGTAATTCACATGGTTGGGTGGAACATGCTCCGCACCCGTTGGGTTCCCCATCTGCAGCCTATCTTCTCAGCATTTCTGTAGTTGGTGTTGCACCAGTGTTTCTGTTGTAGTTCAGATTTCATTGTATTTATATTATCCCACACGTTTGGGAGATTGGATGTAATTATTAATCAAGAGCTTGTAATGTAATATTAAAATGATGTAATAGTTAGGATCAATTGTAATTTGTTAAAATAAATTCATTATGATTGTATTATGTGATGTATTAATATTCTCACTCTTAGTTATTAGATGTATTCTTGTTCATGGTTTATAATATTAATAGTTATGTTGTTATCTTTTGTTTTCATTGTTAGTTGTTGTGAAGTAACCCCCCGTGCCCCAGAGAACTAAGTGTAATGGTGTAATGTAATGTGTTTTTTGGTTATGGTTAATGTTCTTGCATGTTCAATTGTATTGTTTTAAAAAAAAAATTATTTGCTTTGTGTGTGTTCTCTGGGGTTTGCATGGCGGGCGTTACATGGAAGATGTGTAAAGAGCTTGAGAGATAATAGGTAATGATATAACAATGGAAGGAGAAACCGCACTATAAGTTTAAGGTGATCATAGGATGAAGAGGAATTGTATGAGGAGCACATTTATCTAGGGGATATTCCTAGTATCCACATGGGTATGATTAGATGTGGAAGGATGAGAGGTAAGTGGAATATTAGTGAATGGAAAGGTGGTGGAAATACTAGAGGTTTGAATGGCTGAGGAAGGGGTAACAATAAGAGGGACACACATGGGTAGTGGAGGCCATGGAAATGGTAACTATGAAATGAGGGGAGTGGTGTAGGAGCACCATTAAGTAGGTTTTGTTCATCAAGGCAAATAAGGAGTAGATTATAGGCTTTAATGAATTTTGTGTTAGAATAAGGTCATGAGACCATTTTTATCATGTATTTGATCATATTTGAGTCATACTAGGTGTCTAAGGTGGACAAATTTTTTGACATTGCAAAAATTGCATTTTTTGGCAAGTTGTCAAACAATTAAGTTGTAAAAGTTTCTTTTTGTGGAAGACCAACGGTATTAAAATTTAAAAAGGTGGTTAAGGGAAGTTAGAAGGTCATTTGGCTTGGAAAAAGTATAAATATCTTATATTCCATTGTTGTAAGGAGTTCTTTTGAATATTTTTGAAGAAGAAACATCAAGTTGTGCACTGTTTTTGTGATTTTTCCAATTTTTTAGTATTTTCCAGCCTTGGTAGAGGTCGTAAAACAACTTCTTGATTCAAACATTTGTGGGATAATTTAGGAAATTGTTTTCACTTGTATTTGAATTCAATTTGAAGGTTCTTTCATAAGTTTAGTGCACTTATTTGTCTGATTTTATAGATCAGCCAAAAATAGGGCATATTGTGTTTTGAGGTTCCTACAATGAATTAAAACCCATTCCACCTATTGTGAAGGATGTATCTCAGTGGAATGGGTGTGTAATAATTTTTTTGGTGTGTAAAAGGTCTGAGAAAGTTGGGGAGGTTGTTTCATGAGTTGGGTGTGAAGCCCTAGTATGTAGTTTTGTGGTTTCCATGAGGAAAAATGTGATTTTATGATGTCAAAATAGGAGAATGATTGTGGCAATGAGTTTTCTTGGTGTTTTGAGCATGTGCAGGCCTAGATAAACCTGTTTGAGGTGATTTCATGGTTGTTCATGAGTGGTATGTTAGTTTTTCAATAGAACCCTAGTTTTGTGGCTATAAATGAGGGTTTCATGAATGGGCCATTGGATGATTGTATTTCTGCCAAATAATTGTGGATTCCTGAGTTTGGAGACATGTGAGTTACTTCCCATAGGTTTTTATAAGTTTTGGAAAAGTCTCAATAGTAATTTCTTTGGAAAAAGAGGCTAACTAGAAGCCTAAAATAGTGAAATTCAGAGTTTTGAGTGTTCTGGTATGAAGTGACCATAGGTGAGTTTTGGATAAGTTAAATTTTGTCCAAATGGGTTCCTGATAAGGTTCATTTCATGGTCTGGTGAGGTGTCATTGTGGAGTTACACCCGATTGAGTGAGGTTGGAGTGCTACAAGGAAATAGTGAAGAATGACTGAGATTGAAAGAGTTTGAGCATTTGGTGATCTAATACTTGATTGGTTGATCAAATGGTGATAATTTGTGTTGTAGGACCTCCCCTTACTACATCAAAGTGGTATTAGAGAAAAAGTACTAGATTCCTGTTGAAGAGAGTTGAAGATTGTGAGAAAGAAAGCTTGGAAGGTGAAGAGGCAAGATTGCAAAGATGCCTCCAAAAGCAAAGAACACAGCAAAGGAGATGAATGAATTGAGAAACCAATGCATTAAAGATATTAGAGAACTGAAAGAGAGATTAGCAGCATTAGAAACCAATAAGAGAAGAGAAGCAGTTGAGAGTAGTGAGTCAAAAAAGAAAATGATGAAGATTTTGAGGATGTTGAAGAAGAGCTTGATCTAGAAGACCAAAGAATAGCCAAGTTGATAAAGGTTGTAAAAGGTGACAAAGACAAGGTAAAAATAGATGTGCAAAATTTTGGTGGTAATTTGAATGAAGAGGAATTATTAGATTGGATAGCTTGTTTGGATAACTATTTTGAATGTGAAAAGATTCCTAAAGAATAGAGAGTGAAGATTGCCAAAACAAAGCTTAAGGGTCATGCACTTGTATGGTGGGATTATCTACAGTCAGAGAGAAGGAAACAAGGAAAGTCTAATATTGTGGATTGGGACAAGATGGTGGCTAAGTTAAAAGGTAAGTTTCTCCCTTCAAATTATCAAGTTCAAATGTTTAAGAAGTTGCAAAATTTGAGACAAAAGGAAATGGATGTAAAGACATACATTGAAGAATTTCATAGATTGAGTATGAGGTCTAATAACAATGAAAATGAAGATGTGAAAAATTCTAGGTACTTGGGTGGCTTAAGAATGAATATTCAGGATGAGTTGGCTTTGACTAACCCTAGGAATGTAGAAGAATGTTACAAAATGGCATTGAAGGTTGAAGAGAAGGTAAAGAGGAGACAAGAGAAAATAGTAAGATGAAGTGGTAGCACCATGAGAGGAAGAGGAACTTTTTCTACTCCAAGGAAAGCAACCAAAAATCAAGGAGAAGAATCAAGCAAGAGATATGAACAAGTTGTTGATTTCAGAGGTGGATATAGAGGCTCAAGAGGTAGATTTGGAGGTGGAAGAAACTCTAACACTTTTGTAGGTAGGTGTTATCATTGTCAATAATTTGGACATCTTGCTTGGAAGTGCCCTGAGAAGGCTAGTTCATCCACAAGTGGAGGAGAAAGAAAACTAGATAGAAGAGCACAAATAGTCCATGAAGATGAGGCTGAGAGTTCAAATTCTAATTCACTCTATGCTGCTCCTGAAGTTGGTGAGATGTTGATGATGAAGACTCAATTCTTGAAGAACACAAAGGAGAGAGAGTTACTTCAAAGAAGAGCCTTGTTCAAGACAACTTGTAGATGCAAGGATAAGGTATGTAGAGTCATTGTTGATTCAGGTTACACAGATAATATTGTGTCAAATGAGATGGTAGAAAAGTTGCATTTACAAAGAGTGCCTAGGGAGAGGCCTTATAAGGTATCATGGGTCAGTGATAAGCAAAATTTGGTGGTGAGTGAACAAGAAAAAGTGGAGTTCCAAATAGGTTAGTATAGAGATGAATTCCTTTGTGACATTATACCAATGACTTGTTGCCACATGTTGCTAGGTAGGCCCTAGCAGTTTGATAGGTCAGCTATATACCATGGTAGGAAAAACCCATACACTATAGAGAAGAGTGGGAAAACATTCTTGTTGACTCCATTGAATGAAGGAGTAAATGAATATGGTGAGATAATCATGCTTGGGAGAAAGGAGTTCATTACTGTTGGTGAAGATAAGGGAAAGAGTGTGGATTTAGAAGTTAATGCAAACCAAGTCAAGGTGCAAATAGTGAGTAGGAAAAGTGAAAGGGATTTGCAGAAAATGACAAAGAAGAATGGCTACAGGTGGAAGGAAAAAGTGAATGATGATGTGTCTCAGATTGAGATAGAACAATACAAGGATGAAGAGCCTTGAAAAGGAAAGAACAAAGTGAAAATGTGGTGGTAGGGATAGTCAAGTGCCCTGTGGTGTTGAATCAAGTAAAAAGACATGTAAGAAATAATACAATAGAGGTTGATGATGTTGGTAAGATAGTGGGTAAAGGTACAGTGAATTACCAAGATGTGACAGTGAATAAGAAGACAAGGAAGTGTGATGATGATGTGACCGTAAAGTGCAAGGTTGCTAGTATAGAAAAAGGGTAGTCAAAGGATGTTAATACAAAGTTATATGGGTTTGGAAAAATAAAGGACAGAGAGATAAAGATGGGTGATGATGCTAGGACAATAAATAGAACAAGTATAGGTCTGATAGAGGTTGCAAGGACTGATGAAACTGTTGACAGTGGAAAAGTGGAAAACAAGAGGACTCTTAGATAGTGGATGATGCATGAAGGAAAAAGTAAAGTAAAGGTAGTAAATGGAGTGAGAGTACAGGTATGGAGGAAGGTAAAACATTAATGTTTGAAGTTGGAAATGAATTGAAACATCCCATAGTGTTGTGTGACAGTGAGAAGCATGGAGAGAGTAAAGACATTCACAAGGATGATAAGGGAATGGCAAGGAAAAAGCAACATGAACCTGATAGAAAACACAAGGAGGTCAAAATACATGAAGAATAAAAAGGAGGACATGTTACATTCATTTTTCCAAGGGACTTGGAAAAGCTCAAAGTTGGGGTGTATGGTGCAGGAGCACCATTAAGTAGGTTTTGTTCATCAAGGAAAATAAGGAGTAGATTATAGGATTTAATGAATTTTGTGTTAGAATAAGGTCATGAGACCATTTTTATCATGTATTTGATCATATTTGAGTCATACTAGGTGTCTAAGGTGGACTATTTTTTTGACATTGCAAAAATTGCATTTTTTGGCAAGTTGTCAAACAATTAAGTTGTAAAAGTTGCTTTGTGGAAGACCAACGGTCTTAAGCATTCAAAAGGAAGTTAAGGGAAGTTATAAGGTTAGTTATCTTGGAAAAATTATAAATATCTTGTATTCCATCATTGCAAGGAGTTATTTTGAATATTTTTTAAGAAGAAACATCAAGTTGTGCATTGTTTTTGTGAATTTTCCAAATTTTTACTATTTTCTAGCCTTGGTAGAGGTCATACAACAACTTCTTGATTCAAATATTTGTAGGATAATTTATAAAATTGTTTCCACTTGTATTTGAATTCAATTTGAAGGTTCTTTTAGTGCACTTATTTGTTTGATTTTACAAACCAACCAAAAATAGGGCATATTGTGTTTTGAGGTTCCTACAATGAATTAAAACCCATTCCACCTACTGTGAAGGATGTATCTCAGTGGAATGGGTGTGTACTAACTTTTTTTGGTGTGTACAAGGTTTGAGAAAGTTGGGGAGGTTGTTTCATGAGTTGGGTGTGAAGCCCTAGTATGTAGTTTTGTGGTTTCCATGAGGAAAAATGTGATTTTATGATGTCAAAATAGGAGAATGATTGGAGCAGTGAGTTTTCTAGGTTTTTTGAGTATGTGAAAGCCTAGATAAACCTGTTTGAGGTGATTTCATGGTTTTTCATGAGTGGTATGTTAGTTTTTCAATAGAACCCTAGTTTTGTGGCTATAAATGAGGGTTTCTTGAAGGGGCCATTAGATGATTGTATTTCTGCAAAATAATTGTGGATTCTTGAGTTTGGAGACATGTGAGTTGCTTCCCATAGGGTTTTAGAAGTTTTGGAAAAGTCTCAAGAGTAGTTGCTTTGGAAAAATAGGCTAATTAGAAGCCTAAAATAGTAAAATTCAGAGTTTTGAGTGTTCTAGTATGAAGTGACCATAGGTGAGTTTTGGATATGTTAAATTTTTTCCAAATGGGTTCTTGATAAGGTTCATGTCATGGTCTAGTGAGGTGTCATTGTGGAGTTACACCCGATTGAGTGAGGTTGGAGTGCTATAAGGAAATAGTGAAGAATGGCTGAGATTGAAAGAGTTTGAGCATTTGGTGATCTAATACTTGATTGGTTGATGAAATGGTGATAAGTTGTGTTGCAGGACCTCCCCTTACTGCATCAGGGAGGAAGGATAGAAAGATGATGATGGGTTGGTGAGTGCCTAGTGAGACAATACACCATTGATCAATAGAATCCATGAGAGTGCCAATATTAAGAATAATTTTCATGCCATAAGGGCTACTCACTAAGGTATATGTAAAACAGTTACAAACTATTAACGAGATTCAACATGAAGAAGTGAATAAATAAGTAATTATCAATAAAGGAAAATTATTGCTTAATATATCATAATCATAGTGCTTGCATGTAAAATGGATAAAAATATAAATATGCATAAAAATTGCTTAAATCAAACCAAAATTCATGCAAACCTCAAAAGATTGAATCTTTTATGTTGATTTGTTGAAGATTTGAATGTGGTTGCTCATGATTCCAGCATGACATTAGCATAAAAGATGTTCATGTCAAAATGACAATGATGGGTCTCTTTTATAGAAAACCAAATTTGGATGAAGGGCTAGGATAAAAAGCCAATATGACATAACAATCATGGCCAAGATTGAAAGATGTGGTATGAAATAGGGTTAGAGCTAAATTAGGACAAAGATAGGACTTGGTTAAGGATGGACGATTGAGATTAAATTATAAAATAACTCAATCAAGGGTGGAAATTAAATGAGATGTGAAGAGATAATAATGACACAGATAAAAAGGTTGGCACAAAAAAAGAGTTGTTGGAGAAAATTAAATAATTATAAAATTATTTAATTTAGGAGGGAAAGTGAATAATTAAATAAAAATGATTATTTAATTATAGAAGAAAAAGGAAAAGCTGAATTTTAAATTAAATAAAAAAAATTAAATTTAAAAGTAGTGGAAAAGGACAAAATATTAAATAATTAAAATAGTGGAGGGAAAGGAGGAGAATAATTAAATAAATAAAATTTATTCAATTATAGAAGTCAAAGCTAATGAATAATTAAATAATTAAAATAGTTATTTAATTATAGTTGAAAAATGGAAAATAATTAAATAAAATTGGAATTTATTTAATTATAGATGGAAAAAGAATTAATTAGTGGTGTAATTAAATAAATAAATATATTTAATTAATCAAGGGAGAAATAAGGAGAAAATGAATTAATTAAATAATTAAGAATTATTTCATTAATAGAGGAATATGACCTTAGAAGATAATTAAATAATTAAAATTATTTAATTATGCAAGCAAAAGGAGGAATTGATATGAAAATGTAGGTTTTTCAGTGTCTACACATAGACTTGTTATTCAATATGGTTCTTATTATGAGTGTTATTAGAGGTCATATCAAAAGGCATGGTCGTGATCATTTAAGTGGTTAGTCACATTAGGGTTAAAACAAATAATCCTTTGTAAAAGAAGACGTAGGTTTCAAGTAGCCCATAGCACAAACAAACCCTAAAGTGATATGGTAAAGAGCAGTCAATCCCAACAAGATAAAACACTCCCAAACCTAAATAATTAGAAAAATAAAAATGCAGCCATAAAGATAGAAACTCTTAGAAGGTGTAAAAGAGGAGGGTTCTAAAAAATAAAAGGGAGAATTTAAAATCCCTTTTATGTAAATATGAGGTAAATAAATAAATAATATAAGCATTTAGAATCTATCCTACATTGGAAGAGTTGGGATAAAATAAATGTATTGAAATTGTGTGTGTGAAATGTGGGAGTTAGTAAATCAATAATAAGACACACAAACACCAATGAGATGTATTATATTAAAGATTCTAATCAAAGAACTAATCAATTTGCAACAAACAAATCTCTAAAAATATTCCATTGTTCTCTATTCTCAAGGATTCATTAAATCATTTGGCTCTCAAATTTTATATGTGCACTATGATTGTTAGAATGACAACTTGAGAAATGAGATGTTCAAAATGCAAGAAATCTAAGTTCCTACATGAAACTATGTGATAAAAGCCATGATGCTATGATAATGGTGATATTGACAAATGGATAATGATGTTGCATAAAAAGCTAAAATGATTCTACATATGCTCAAATATTAACTATTGATAAACTAAAATGTAATTACAAACTGAGACATGATTCCAATTTAGAATGATAAAACAATGCAACTTGCTAAATGCTAAATGATCAAATTCTAAATTCTCCAATGCTCCAAAGCTATTCCTGCATAATAAGTTTGCTAAAAGATGTGATTGATAATGATGTAGCAAAGGGTTGTATTTATAGGATTTTCAAAGCATCTTGTGATGTGGCAGCGATCGACGGTCCAAATTCAAACATGAGGGATGAATGGTGGAGATGGAAGAATCAAAGAGGATGTTCCCTTGACCAAGGGCAACATGCCAAATGGATGAACGAATAAAGTGTGTGGGGAATAAAGCATGTGTTAAAAGTTTTTTGAAGATAATTGGTTGAAAATAATGTAATTAAATATTAGTCATATTTAATTACATGTGACATTTGATGACATTGCCAAAAAGTGTTGTAGACATGTGACTAGATTTGAATTTGAAATTATTCAAACTTAGTGAGGAGATATTTAATTAAATAAAAGCAAACTATAGTCATTTGTTTATTTAATTAAATATAGAAGAATGTGGTTTAGGATGAAGAATTTAGAAAAGTGTGAACTATATAAATAAATTGAGAATTTATTTATAAGTAGTTGAAATAAAGGGAGTTTATTAATTAAATAGCTAGTATTTAATTAATTAATTGTCTCGACTGATTTTAGGTGTATACATTTTGCCCCTCTTCAAAGTAATGTGTTTACACATTGCTTCAAAGAAATTTTTTGCTGCTGATATCGACCAAAAAAAATAAAATTAATGCCCCAGACAATGATTTTTAGGTGATGATAGACTATGCCCCCTCGGGAGATAAATCGGTGAATTTTTGAATTTTTTGGACTTTTTTGGATTTTTTGAAAAAAAAATTGATGATTTGATGATGATCTCAAAATTTTATGATTCAGAAATGATTTATCTCTCAAAAAATGATGTTATAGCCAGTAGATGATGAAATCGATGAATTTCCCCCTTATGAAAATATAATAAAACAACCCCATAAAAATGCCACTTAATTAACCTTAAAAAGGTTAAAAAGAGTGATTAGAAATTCATTTGAGTATTTGCATTTTGAAAACTTTGAGAGTGATTGAGTGATTTGTGCAAATTTGGTGAAATGGTGATCCCTTACCACACGCATCGGTTTGAGCGTGTCAAACGTCACAACCGCCTGGTAGCGTATGGGCCTCCGGTATGTACCCCAAAAAATTCTCTCATAATTTGTGCAATTCATTTTATCGCTCATTTTTCTTGTTTGAATTCAGTTTGAAGCATTTTAGTGCATACGGGTACCACAGTAGCGCATTCATAGACTATAATGGCACATCCGTGAGTCTAGTGCATAGGGTTGGGGAATTAGTGCATAGGTTAATTTAGCGCTTAGGGCTAGAGTTTTAGCGCATTGGGTAAAAATATTAGTGCATAGATGCATTTAGTGTATAGGTTGGTCAAACTAGCGCATCAAATAAATGTTGTAGTACATAGAATGATTCAACGCTTAGGTGAATTTATTTAGCGCATCGATGAAATGATGTAGTGCATAGGACGATTCGATGCATTAGAACTCTTTTCTAGCGCACTAATGAATTTTTAAACCAAATTGATGATTTTTTTTATTAGTCTCCTTGATTTTGATGATGTTTGATCGCGTCGGCCTTTGATTTGATGTTGATTGATGATGTTGATAGGTTAGATGTCCATTGATCTCATGATAGGTGAGATTCAATGATAGGATGATGATAATTGACCTCATGATAAGTGAGGATCAATTATAGGTTGATTGATTGATTGACCTCATGATAGATGAGGTGCATTGATTGATTGAGAAACCTCATGATAGGCGAGGTTGAATTGATTGATGAACCTCATGATAGGCGAGGTTGAATTCATTAATGAACCTCATGATAGGTGAGGTTGAATGATAGATTAATGCTCATGATATTTGATCAAAGTATCACCCAAGTTGATTAGATTGATAGACTAATTGATTTAGATTGATTGATAGGCTGGTTGATGTCGATTGATTGATTGACTGATTTGTGATTTTGTGATGATAGGAGTCATTGAACAATTTGTAGATTAGAGAGCGTTTTCCCAGGAGGTGGGATTTGATTCCATACCTAACACCTCCTAAGGTAGCTGTCATTGCACAATTTGGTTTTTCCTCATTGATTGATATGCCCTAGATTAGGATTAACAAGGGGTTGCTCACAACTTTAGCAGAGAGGTGGCACAGTGAGCATAACACCTTCCATTTGTCCACTGGTGAGATCACAATGACTCCAATAGCAATGTAACCCCAACTGAGACTGTATGTACATATTTATGTTGGTCGAGTTGCTCAGCCTAAGTTGGGAAAACTAGAGTACTGGAGGAGGACACTGGATGATCTTGAGTCTATGGTATGGCATTCATACCTTGTTGTGAGCAGTGGTCGGAGGATGACACTAAGATGCCATTTTTGTGCCAGTTGATGTACCTAATTAGGCGGACCTGATTTATTATTGAGAGATTCTTGTTGATGAGAGTAATAAGATAGTATGGCAGGGTTCAGGGTGTGGCCCATTATGCACAACGACGAGTGGATGTTATAGAGTGGGGACCTATTTTTTCATATGATGCAACCATGCATCATTTCTAGGGATTACAGGTTGTCATTTGGGAGGTGCACTAGAGATTATTGATGCACTGATATTAGGGGAGTATACGCAGTACATGTTCTTGCATCCATTCCCATGGATCACCATTCCATACGAGCTAGTTCCATTGTTAGAGGAGGAGGGGGCAGGAGGTCATGGTCGTAGGCGGTGGAGAGGTGGAGGAGACAAAGAGGAGGAGGAGGAGAGTAGTGATGATGGGGATGGTGATGGAGAGGGAGGAGGAAAAGATGATGATGGGGGTGATGGGGGAGGAGATGAGGGTGGAGGAGGACCAGGGCATGATGTTGGAGAGTTGAGAGTTCCTCGCAAGAGGCAACATGTGGAGATTTGAGTACCCTCACCACAATAGCTGACACAAATTGTTGTACTACAGGTATAGGTTGAGACACTGCAAGGTTAGTTGGAGCAGGTTCAAGCTTTACTATCATAGGCCCAGGGGTAGATTTAGACATTGAAAATCGAGAGGGATGTTTCTAGACAACAGGTTTAGTAGGTACAAGTTTAGCTCACCTAGGCCCAGGCCCAGGGATAGATGCAGGGGAAAATTTCCACATTGACTGCTGAGAGGGATACTTTGAGACAACAAGTCGATCACACTAAGAGCACCGTTGAGAGACTACAACAAGCTACAAAGGCTACTGATGCTGCAGACTATTTTAGGGAGATACGTCATACTGCCCACGAGGCTAAGTTTTATAGAGTGAGATATCATGATGCATTTCCTCCTGAGTGGTGAGAGAGTTTTGCACAATCTCAGTCAAGCAGGTCCCAGTCTCAGACCATGAGCAGAGGGGTGACACAACCGCTTCCTAGAGATCAGAGAGATCGTGGTACAGGTCCATCTGGTGGGGGAGGCCTTGGTCATGTGATTCTGACACCATCTAGGGGGAGTACAACATAGCTCTGATTATGATGACATAATTTGATGTATTTTGGGACATGATGTATACCTATTTATTCAATTGAGACATTGATGATGTACCTCTTGATTTGAGACATTATGATACACTGCCATTTTTTATATTGATGTATCTCTTTATACCCTTGGATATCCTTGTACATTTTGACATTATGATTTTGAGGTTATGTGATATGCAACGATGATGATGATTGATCTATGTGCCTATGATGTTTATATGATGATGATCATGATGATTATGATGGATGCATTTAATTTCTATTATATATGCTATGTGATGTTCTATATGATGATGATATGATATGTTATGGATGTAAATGATGATGCAACTGATGTGTTATGATTCTATGATGCTTTATGGATGATGCCTATGTGATGGATTTTATTATGCCAATGAAATGTGATGCATTTTATGTTTTTATACTTTTCTAATGCAAATAAATGATGCAATGAATGAATGAACGATGTATGAAATGATCACATGATGGTGCATAGTCCTATGTGTTTATGATGTTTATATGATGATGATCATGATGATTATGTGATGTATGTAATGATGATATGATAATGCATGATTGATGATTCAATATGCTTAATGGATGATGTTTTATGCTATGTGAGATGGATTTGATTATGCAAATGATGTGTTTTATGTGATGATGGTGTTGATCCAGTCAGCCCTTTGTCAGTATTGGATTTGAGTAATAACCAATTCATCTTCACTACTGGTATAACAATGACATTATGTTTTTACCAGTCATGTTCTTCAACAACTTTTTCTTCTTGGAAATCTTACTCTATTGGACATGTCTTTCAATCATCTTATGTGAATCCAAGATCCATTTTATAAAAGGAGAAAATGATTTCAGTGATGCATCAAGTTCAATTATGCCCCTATTAAAATAGAGATGTTTTTCTGCTTGGAAATCTTCCTCTACTGGACATGTCTTTCAATCATCTTAATGGACCAATTCCTTAATCCATTAATAATTGATGAAATGATTTGGATCATGCAAGTGAGATGGAATGCACTTCTTTTGGTGTTTTTGATGCAAATATTATGATGTGATGCATGGATGGATGAGTGATGTGATAATGTTTTCTAATTTATGCAAATGATGATGCAATTGATGTGCAACTAAATGAGAGTTTTTTTAATTTATGCAAATGATGATGCAATTGATATGCAACTATATGAAAATGACGTGTTTTTGGAAATTTCAAGTGTACTTAATCCATTAGTGAAAGAGATAACATCATTGTGAAATTGTTGCAGCTTTGGAAATCCCATAGACACATATGCAAACTAACATGGATGCAATCTAACTTAACCATGCAAATATAATATGCAGATGTTGTCATTCATAACAACTAATTTGTCATGATTTTTATCATCATCGAGCCTTTAAAATGTTGAAAGTACAAGCATTGATGGCATAAGTAGACCATGATGACCTAAGTACTACTTCCATGATTTTTGATATTACAAGTTAACACAAGCATCTAGGTATAATTAAACTGAGATTACTTGAGTATTGCTTGCTTAAACATACAAGAGTTAACCCTTTTTCCTATGAAAATTCAGAATGTCATTAGTGATACTTTGTAGATCACGTCCATTGACAATTTGCATAGTAATAATGATCAACTCATAGACAACAGACAAAGAAAAATCATACTCCTTCCTGGCTCCTCTAGTTCAATACATCATCAAGGTGCTCTAGAGATATGATAACAAAAATCAAAGTTCAACAGTTGAACATTCATGCCACAATGATAAAGCCATGATTCAGAAGAACATCATCCATTTAAAGTTTGCTTGGATTTTGATTGATTTGGCTATTTGGTTTTGGATGGTTGATGTGTTCATGTTTGTGATTGATGTTCAATGTTGGGTTGCACTGTGATCATTGTGTTTGTTGTGTTTGTCCTACTGTTGTTTGTATGTTGGTTCAAGCTAAAAGTTTATTGCCCTCAGTGAGTTTAAGATTTTGCTCCCAGTCTAGGGTGAGACACAATCACAATGCGGGATATGTACACGAAGCTTTCTGTAGTCGAGAATGATGGCGAAAGTGAATGGTGAAAGCAAATGTTCAACATGCTCAAATAGATGGAAAACTAACCTATCACAAATAACACCTATTGCCAAGTTCTCACTACTTGTTTTTATTACACTTTTTCAGATTTTATGTTTTTTTTATTTTTCATTTTTTTTGTATTTTTCTCCTTTTCTGATTTTTTTTGTTGTTACCAAGACACCTGTTTGCCAGGTTTTCATCAAGGCAACCATTTTTTCAGGACATTTTCTAATGTTTTTTCATTTTTTCAGGACTCTTTCTGATGCACTGAATGATTCAAGTGTATAATTTCTTGAGATGCAAGCTATTGATGGGTTCATCAAACAAATCCCCTTCCGGTGTAGACAGTTGATATGCTCCTGATCCAAAGACTGATATGATGATGCTCTGATCCTATGTGAATGACCGTGATGGATGAAAGGACCCGATTGAAATGAGGAGTATGAGTGGCAAGTATGGTGGATGATAGAGGTGACATATGAAAGAGGCTATGATAGGATCCCTAATGTGCACACTATATGGGCCATCAAGCTTTAGAAAAAAAGGAGCTTGGGCAAACGATGAGTTATAGTACGTGAAGGGGTCGCCATCAAAGATGCATTGAAAGACATCACCAATGGAAGTGTAATGATATGACAAGTATGTGAACATGGATGGGTGGAAGGGAATATGCAGTATGTGTGACATGGATGTAGATCATGAATCAATAAGTTCTTTCTTTGATAGATACCCCTAGTGAGTTTTGAGGGCGAGGCATGTTTGGAGATCAACTTTTGCTCGCTTTTATTTTTTACTTTGATTTTTTATTTGTCTGATAGCTTTTTATTTTGGCTAGGGGACTTGTCTAGATCTTTCTTGCTTTTTGATTTGTCCAATAGCTCTTTATTTTGGCTAAGGGACTTTTTTGGATCTTTCTTCCTTTTTGATTGATCCCATAGCTCTTTATTTTGGCTAAGTGACTTTTCTTGATTTTTCCTTCTTTGCAAGCTTTCTTTTGATTTTGGATCTCCATTTGAAAAAGGCATTTTTACCTTTGATTTCTAATTTTCCTCCTTTATATTTTCTTTAGATGATACTTGTTGATCCATGTCTACAAGGTGGATGGATGTGGATGAGATGGATGGAGTGGGAGTGGTGATGTCATCAATAGAGTCTTTTATACTATCCTTTTTGGTACTGCTAAACCAATAGAGGCTTGTGCATCCTTAGTGACTTAGCAAGATGGATTGATAGAGGAAACATTATGAGATTCATACCCTAGCCTAGGGCAAGTGTGATGGAAGGATGATGAGTGGATATCCTCAGTAGGATCATGGTCAAAAAGTGGGTTAGCATAGGTATCTTGGCCAAATAGGGGGTTATCATAGGTATCAAAAGCTTGTGTGTAGCCAGATATGGAAAGGGTAGGTGTATCATTAGGATCCCAAAAGGTTTTAGTCCCAACATGGTCATCTTTCTGCATTTCTTTTGTAGCTGTCTTGACATCATTATAAGAAGTCTAAACCCTTTCGATGACAATAGTAGTATCTTTTACTCGCAAGTCTTCCAAACAGTATTTTCCACATTCTAGATCATGGATTTGGACGTTGGGGTTTGATAGTGCAGTTACTGGAGTGGATGTTTTGACGGGTTCAAGATCAACATTTATTTGATGAGGAGATGCTACACACTTGCTAGGGATGGTGATTTTAGCTTTAGGACTTTGATTATGGCCAGCCATGAAAGAATTAGGATCTCCTTATATTGTTATTTCAACTCCATCGTGAGAAAATTTCACGCATTGATGGTATGTAGAGGGTACTACTTACATTTTTTGTATCCAGGGTCTTCCAAGGAGGATATTATAGGTCAAGGAGAGATCAAGGACTTGGAAAGCCACATCCTTCACCACAGGACCAACTCTAATTGGTAAAGTAATTGATCCCTTAGATGAACATCCATCTGCATCATATGCCTTCATGGTAATCTGTTTACTAGAATCTATTGTACTTTTTGAATAACCCAATGCATGGATAAACTTTAAAGAGCAGATATTTAGACCAGCTCCTCCATCTATTAAAACATGTTTGACCAAACATTTATGGATCAAAACCTCAATATGGAGTGGAGAATTATGTGGATGGGTGAGCAATGCATCATCATTTTCAGAAAATGATAGGTAATGAGGTGCGGTCAAGTGTCCCACCATAGCTTGGGATTGGAAAATTTTTGAATCAGCTGGTACAATGCTTTGTTTATCATTGATAGGATTACCAACAGTATAAATGTTAAGAATGGTAGTGTCGTAGACATAGTTTACATTTTGTCCTCTGGTGTTTGATGAAGAAGACTCTCCTTTTTCATAGTTTGGAAGAGGATTCTTGAATGCTCCATGATCATTGTTCATTTGAGGTCCCTCTACAAATTTTGTCTTGTTATCAATCAAATCTTGTATCACCTATTTCAGTTGCATACAATCATTTGTTTTATGTCCTTTGTTCTGATGAAAGTCACAAAAATGTGCATCATTCCACCATGGTGGTTTAACTTTTGGGTTATAATCTTGTGCCTCTGGTAACATTATAACCTTGGCTTCAAGAAGCTCTTTCAATGTTGATTCTAAGGACTATCTCAAAGGTCTAAACCTTCTTCAATTTGATGATGGTATATTGTATGAGGTTGAAGCTGGTTTAAATTTGTTATTGTTTGGGTTGTTGTTTTGATTGGCACTTTGGTTGTTGTTTTGGTTGTTGGGTGGATTGTTGTTTTGATTTGTTTTGGTGGCAGTTGTTGTCAAGTTGAATATGAGTTTTTCATTTTGTGTTTCAGCTAAAACATCATTGTTACCCACATTCTTGTTTCGTTTCCAAAACTTTGGTTTGTCACTGTTGTTGTAATTGTTGGAGGAATTTGATGAGTTGTTTTCATTGTAAATTTTGATGAATCCTCCCTTGACCAAAGCCTCTTCAATTTTTATTTTGTTTTCAATCAATTTTTCGAAGGTAGGTGGACATTGCAATTCCAATATGTAGCTCATCTCGCCATTTAGGTTATCAATAAAGATTTCCATCTTTTCTTTTTCAGGTATGGGACGAGAATACCTCACAAATAACCTTCTCCATTTTTGTAGAAAAGCGAGGAACGATTCACACTTTTTTTGTTTCAAGTTGCAAAGGTCTTTCATTGTTATATCATGTTGGATGTTATAAGAATATTGGGTGATGAACTTGTTAACCAATTCTTCAAAGGTTCTAATTGGTGGTGCGAGTTTGGAAAACCATTCAAGGCATTGCCCACCTAGACTTCATGGGAACAATCTCATCAAATAAGTTTCTTCATGAGAAAATTCAAGACTCATGGTTCTAAATTCCCTTGCATGATCTATTGGATCAGTTTTACCATTGTATTTATCATACTTTGGGAATTCACAATGTTTGGGAAAAGGAATTATGTGGATATCTTTATCAAAAAGATATGGACAAATCTCTTGGATCAAGTATCGTTTTGAGGTTCCCCTTTGCATGTCAAAAATTTGTTGTTGGAGGTTTTTCATTTGATGAGTTAGGGCAACCACTTGTTCTGTATCATTTTCAGGCTTTTTGGGAGTTGCTTTCAATTGATTAACATCAAAGTCATCAGGTAATTTGACTCCTTGTTTAAACAACATTAGGAGGTATTTTTTCCCATTTCTTTCAAAAATATTTTCTAAGCACTTGTGGAAATTCGGATCTTGTTCAACATTTTGGATGTCTTCCTTAGTTATTTCTTCCCCTTCATTGTTCTGGATTCCATGGAAAGGATTCTCTTTAGCTTCAGCCATGATGTTTTGAGTTTCACTATTTTGAGTTTCAATGTTTTGAGTTTCGATGCTTTGAGTTCCAATGTTGTGTTTTGATGTTTTGTGTTTCAAGTTCTTTTTCCTTGAGTTTCTACTTTTGTAATCTTGTTTGAACGGGCATACAAGTGTTATACTTTGACTAAACCTTGATCTTTGTTTGGGAAGAGTGCCAAAGATTAAAAATTAAGTCAAATAGAATGACAAATTCTATTGATGAGACTAAGTTTGATTTGATTATACAACTTTGTTT
>VDFB02086081.1:155187166-155301819 GCA_007258455.2 Sequoia sempervirens | reverse complement strand
AACCCCCACGAGATACCAATGGTTGATGTTCACTAGGATGGAACATGCAAGTGCATGACCACCCTCTGAAGAAGGTGGACTCCTCTTACGCCCCCCATTGTTGGAAGGGCCAACCTCCACCTTCCTCTTTGTTGGAGGATGTGAATTTCCCACAGACGAGGCAGAAGACATAGAGGAGGAGAAAACTGCAACGGACACCACCGAGGTGTTTGGTATGTCCATAGGCTTTGATAATGGTGAGATGTTTGAAAGGGATGTCAAGAGAGGCAGCGCAACTAAAGGAGCAATAAACACCTACACCCTTTTAGGGTTAGGCATTTAATGCTAAATGAGTTGGAAGCAACATTGAGGTTATCCAATGAAACACCCTCATGGGAGAAATTTAAACATTTATGAATAACAAAAGAAATTATGTTCATGGAAGCTAGCCATAGGATGCCCAACTTCACCCTAAACAGATTGGATTCTGGAATAACATCAAAGGTTGTATCCACAACCCTAGGTTCAACTATGATGAAGAGTTATAGATCCATACAACTTAAGAGAGAGACCATCATGTGTATGAAAGGTAGACCTTATTTCTTCATATTCCTCCTTTTGTAATGAATTTAACCATAACATCTCCTTCATGATAAAATTCACTTAGCTCACGGGGTCAACTAGGACTCCTGTCACAATGTTCCCATTGAGGCGAGTAGGAATGTATAGGGGAGAGGGCTTATTATTCAAGGGCAAGTCCTATGAGGTGAATGTCACATTTGGTGAACCAGTCATAGGTTGCAGGGGAGGAGCAATTGAGACCATGTTAACATACACCGAGGGTTGAGAAGCATTAGAGGGGTTGATAATCAAGTTCGCAAAATGAGATGGAAACTGGTCCGTGTAAATCTGCAACTTGCTATTGTCCTTCACTACCAATTTATTTGTATTTTGTTTCTTCCCATCGATATGGATGGTACTGTCATTGATTTGATCCTGTATCTCATGATATAGGCACATGCAATGCTTGGTATCATGCATGTTAACATGATGGTACTGGAAAAAAGCGTTCACATCATACCAACCAGGATAAGGTTCCTTTATAGGTCGAGGTTTTTCCAAAGTTATTATCTTATCCTTCAAAAAATTTTGCAAAATGGAAGAATAAGACTATGATAACTTCGTAAAAAATTTGTTGCACCTAAGGCCATGATCGTTAGTCGTGGCAACTACATTCGCAATGACTTTACCTTTTCCTGAGATGGACGCAATAGAATTTCCTTTTGAATGGGAGTGTGAGGAAGGTCCCCCGAACTGAACTATCGTTTGTTGATACTCCGACAATAAGTCACACAGATGCACAAAGGAAGGATATTTCATTAGGGAAAATTTCTCCTGCCAAGTTCACTGTAGGTTGCCTATGAACACCTTCTACACATCGAAGTTGGGAATCGGGTATGAGATCTATGAAAAGAGCATTTGGTATAGCGCTATAAATCAAATATCTTCTCATTATCTCCTTGCTTACATCGGACGAGATTTGAGAAGGTCATCTTCGAACTGATGTTAGCCTGGAACTGATGGAGAAATTGATTAACAAGTTGATCAAATGAAAATATAGAATTATCTGGCAAGGAAAAATACCACTTGAGCATTGTGTCCTTGAGAGATTGAGGAAAGAGTTTCGCCATCAATGCATCATGATGAAATAAATCCATACACATGGCATTGAAGGTTGACACATGTGTTTGTGGATCCCCTTTACCACCGTACTTTTCAAACATAGGAATCTCCACTCCCTAAGGGAAATGAGTGCTTAAAATTTCCACCAAAAATGGGCTATGTTGGAAGAAAGGTTGAAAAATAGGTTGGGCAGAGGCCTAGGAAAGGCTCACCAACTGGTTTTGTATCCATCCCATGTTTTGAAGAAGAGCATTCAAAACATGGTTAGATGATGACAAAGGCCCAGTGGAACCTCCAAAACTACCACCACTAGAACCACCTCTGGAGCCACTATCGTGACTATCATTGGAGCCACCACCACCATTAGAGCCTCCACCAAAGCCACCTCCACTAATGAAGCCACCACCATGACCTCCACAGAGCCACCTTTGACAGTACCACCCCCGCTACCAAAACTACCACCAGTCGTTCCACCATAGACAGTAGGAGGGGTGAAACTAAACCCAAGGGGTATCCTACTCACCTTGAGAGCAGGGGGCTTTTGAGAGGTAGAGGAAACACTGATTGAAGGGCCTATCTTGTCCATGCATACAAATGTGGTAGGCATTGGGATTCCTATTTGTCTTTCATAGGCATTGAGTACCTCTCCTCGGGTAGTACCTGATCTAGTCTTCTATGACGGTATATAGGCTTCAGTTAGATTAGTAAGGCCACGTAAGAACTTCATGCTTGTTTGATCCTTTCCTAATAGATATCTCACCTTGTTGGCAAGCCTAGCGGCTCTCGCCATGTTTAGTTCCTTTTCCAAATGATTCACAAGGTCTAACAATTTGTTTTCCAATGCCAAAAGGTTTTTTCTGCAGGGATGTGCACAACATCATCCTCATCCACGGATGAAGCCATAGGGGATACTAGAGGGGTAGGAGCATGAGTGGTATCATCTATGAAACCCATCTCATCAGCAAAACCTGTAGGAAAACTAGTGGTATAGTCGATAGCCAGACTAGTGGAAAAATTAGAGATGAAACTAGAAGTGACCTTTGTCTTTTCCATTGGTAGGTGTTGCACACTTCTTCTAACAACACACCCATAATTCATGGAATGGGTTGTGATGCTTATAAACCTTCACAACACTTAGGTTTTCAATAGTTACCAAGTACAGAGAAAAAGTCTCAACATAAGCGAATGGATAGACGTTGTTCACGTTGGTTCACCAAAAATGTAAGAGAGGGGGACCAACCACACCAAGGCTCCAGGTCACAGAGAGATGAGAGCGGAGGGCTTCCCTAACTTACCTCAAGCTCATAGGTGTTTAGGATAAGAATCAAGAATGAAGAGCACTCTCAAGTGCTTCTATCACTCTACAGATCTGAAAGTCTAAATGGGGCTAGATGAGTCAGTTTTTGGAGTTCAGATTGCACCTCAGACATATCTCTATTAGAGGACGATAGTGCGGGTCTAGGACGACAATGCAGTGCGTTGGAATCTCTCTAGCATGCTAGCGTTCGTATGGTCAAAAAGAGTGAAATACAATGTAAAATACTAGATAACCTACTAACTTCCTTGTTAACTAGCTTTAATGAAATAAACAGAACTATGAAGTATGAAAAATAGCTACGTAAATGATAAAGAAGGTAGATGAAGACAAGGGTGACGAATATCAACTCACTAAAGCTTCAGTTCGCTAGCAAGCTCCACGCACATGTTCATCTACACACAAGGAAGAGAGGGAAAAATGTCAGGCTGTATAGGAGTTTGCCTCAGTCAAACCCCCACTTTGGTGTTTCCACCTCGATAGATAGCCATAAATCCACAAACTAGAAAGTACGATGAAGGAAAGAAGAAAAAAAAGTAATGAACACTATGAAAGATGCAACATTACTCTATCAAACCACAAAAGGAAAAAGAGAGTGAAGCGATACCACCTCTACCCAAAGGCACTCAAGGCCAATGAAGGGAGAATGCAAGGCAACGAGCTTGATAAAGTCAACATGGCCATAACAGTGACAAAGGGAGTTCTCGCAAGACTCTAAACTCATAGCTTCTATGGTAGCACAACACGTACAAAAATGAAGTTGATGGAGTAACAAGTTGTTGCAAAGCTCGATGAAGTTGTGAAATTAGCTAGAATTGTGAGTAGAATGTTGAAGAGATTGTGAAACATGGAATGAATTGCTAAAAGGATGAAGTGAATGAGAAAGATAGGCATTTCAACAAGCATTTGGAGGGAAAGAGCCATTTTTGGGTCGATCGGTCAATACAAAGGCATTATGCTTCGTGCCGAATGGAGAACATAACGTCCCTGCGGACACCAAAGGCGGGAATCTATCAGGGACGATAGCACGTCATGCAGACATTTGTACACCGTGCTCGCATCCTAGAAAAATATTCCCCCACTGACACACAAGACAAACACCAAGTGGATGGAAGGCGGGTGGGTGATGTGGAATTACGCCTTTGGGTTTGATTTTCTAAGGTGAGGGTATGCACAAGGGGAATTTTCACAAGGGGTGCAAATTCGCTCCTATACAATTATCATGTAATACGACCCTCCAGTGGACTGTCATGCATGTATGTGAGGATTTCTTCATGATGAATTTATAGCTACTCTACCCTCTTACTAGTAGGTTATTGTCATTCATCTGCATTCTTTTGAAATTCTTAAATGCCAATGTGATCTCTCTTTTCATACTATTATCCTTTGAATATTACTGTCACTATAATATAATAGTTTATCTCATTGTTATACATGTCATCATGCACACTAACATAAATAGATTGAAGGCACTATCACTTGATGTAGTGAACTATTCCTTTTCCTTTATATTGTAAACAAATAAGATAGTGATTACATTGACTATATATAGTCATTGTATAATGACTACCCTTTTGATAATTACTATCTCTTCCCCATTTTCTTTTTATCTCATATAGGGTCTTGAAATGTATTTTCACTATTTGCATAGTCCCATTTGGTGTTTGGTCTTCTAATAAGATGAATTTCACTATGAAGACTCTCACATGCTTCAATGTAGTATCAATGTTTGTCACATATCCAAATACTCTTGCAAAAATTTAAAGGATATCTATAGATTTGCATATTGTATCTCATGTTTACAACCCTTAACTTCCATAAAAATAATTGTTGAACCACCTTTTGATATACATTTTTTCCATGACCAACACCTTTCATCTTTTGGTGAAACCATTTTATGTTAATGAAAACACAAGATTTCTCATCATCAATGCCCATGGTATATTCATTTGTTTCACTGATAGCCTTATATTATTTCTCAAGGAGGAAAAGGACCTATTCATTGTCATCACACAATCTTTCTCACTATCATCTAATAGTTTGCAAATGATATCCTTTACTTGTCTTTGGCTTGTCCAAATTTTGTGGCCTTGCATGGTTTGGATAAACTTAGAGTACAACCTTCATATACATTTTGGCACAAATAAATGTATATTCATACCTATGACTTCTTGAACTCCTATGAAAAGCCTTAACATTGTTTAGAGACTCTTCATGAATACTTAGACTCTTAGAGTGTTTACAAGCTTAACCAAGGTTTGAGGACTTCTTATACATATCATAGTAGAGGAACAATACTTGGTAGATCACTAGGCATTTCACACGGTTGTCCTTTGTCAATTTGTCACTTCCTTTGTGATGACTTACCTATGACACTTGACACCTCCTCCATGATGACTATGAAGTCCTACATTTTACACTTGGCCTTGACAATAAAGAAAACTCACACCAAAGGATAATCATCTAATACTTGACAACAATAAGGTTGTTGACAAGGGTTTAGCACACAATCCCCTTTTGACTTCACTATCACAAGAAAAGAAAACTTTAATAACTTGTTTAAAACCCTTGGAAACTCTAACATTGTTGCTACAACCAATGGAGGCTCATTATTCACTATTATAGATATTACTTGTATAACCTTAATGAGAATGAAACATATGTAATGTTTTCATATTAGGTAGACATATGAAGATATTTTGAATTGTCATATAGAATTCCAAACCTCCTCCATTATGTAGACACAAGAACTAACATTTTGAACTCTTCCAATAGATGCAAGTAAAGTTTATTCACTTATAATGCACTCTACATTGTTGGATATGAACAACTCCTTATGACAATGAGAAGAACTCAAAAGGAGAACAAACCTTCTCCCTGTTGTTGTAATTTCACATACATGCTCCTACATGAGTGAAAAATGACGATCTCCAATAGTCATGCAACCATTTTCTCTTCATTATAGATACATCAACATGTTGTCTACCCTACAATAAGTCTTCCATATCTCTAAAACTAAAAACTAGTGAAGAAAAACCATTATATGCACTCTCCATTACTGAAAACATATGTAAGGATATTATAACTCAATATGATCCCCCTTGTAGACCACCATTGCATCTTGAAAAACCTTTGACCATGCTTGAAAACTTGAAATGTTAGTCTAATTAGCTAATCACCTTTCTAGGATTGAATTATTCACACCTAACTTAAGTTAGATTTCTTTTGCTTTTGTCTCACTTCATAGCATTGAGACATGTGTCCCATGACTTGAGACACCTATTGACACTTGCTCACCCACTTGTCAAGTGAGCTCACAAGTGTCCCAACTATAGAGGGGTGGTTAGTAGTTTAGTGCTACCTTCCTACCTCCTCATCCTTGCTTGTATATGCAAGGCTTGATCATTGTATCATACACTCTTCATTTCATATTTGATAAACATACTATTGTGCATATTTTATTCACTTGTGGAAGTTGTTTCATGCTCTCTTTGACATTGACATTCTCTAACATGGTATCAAAACCACAAGAACATGTTCCTTCCTACATCAAGGTGACTCTCACACATAACCCTATCAATGAAGTGTCATAGAGTCGAATGGTCAATACCATTGCATCCAAAAAAACTCCAAAAATAAAAAAATACTTTTCATTTCATCAATTATGATGATTTATTTTTTGAAACGATCATTATCTCCAAGGGGGAGCCTCCCCGATTATTGGTGGAATCATTTTTTTGAAGGCACCTAGTTCCTGTCAAAATAGCACCCTCACTGGCATTTGCAAGGGACAACATTCCATTTGCAAAGAGGCATGCAAAATATGAAATTGTGAAGTGTGGACTTCAACAGTCAATATGCAGCACAACACCTCCTCCAACTGGCCCTCTCCACATAATGTTATGATATTGCGATGAGTAATAGGTGGTCCAAAATTAAAGGCGCACCCCTCCTCCTCATGCGACCTCATTCTCTTGCACATACCATTCCATAGTGCGTGGTTTCTTCTGAAAACTACAACAACATATCGACCTCACACATCTGCCACCGTGCCTCCCACATTCTTCATTTGGCAATGTGAAGAGGCGACCTGTCCAATCTCTGCCATGCCGCACCCAACATTATTATTTGCTTGGGTAATTATCATAGAAGACGTTTATTCTCATTGAGTCCTTCCACCAGTGCCACTATGATGCTTTTCAAAGGTTTTAATGTTTCAAAAGTGAGATCCCTACAAGTCCTTTGAAGTCTGCATTTATTTTTTATTTTGTTTTCAATGACCTCTCCTTTCCTTCCACATTAGACATGCACCATCATCTCCGGGGAAGCTCTTTTAAAAACTGCACAATAGATACACAAAGGTCGATGCAGGCATTGAGACTTATTTGTTGATAGCAGATCACCATCTTTTGCATCTCCACGCTGCCTACTCCCACATTCCCTGGTGCATTAACACCAAGTCAAAGTCCAACAGTCTCCTTCATTATCTTGCCACCTGCATGATAATCATTGAAATGAAATGAAATATTTTAATAATGTCGAGGCCACAGCGTAATTCAGGACCAGCACAAGACCGTCAGTGAAAAGAAAAGATTCTAAACAGTTTGGAATCTTCGCTCGAGGTCAGTCCTACGACAATGAATTTTGATGATGTAATTTGCCAATTTGATCAGCCTTTCCCCTTCAAACAAGATATTTTAATTGTCATAAAATGTTTACTAATTTAACAAGGGTAATCCTTACCCAGGTGGCCTCCTATCTCACCCACACAGCCTCCAAATGCTCCTGTGCAACTTTTTTAACTATTGCAAAATATGCAGTGGCGTGAAGTTTTCAAGCTTTGCAGATTTACTTGAAATCTGCCCTCAATTATTGCTCTTCCCAACGGTTTGATCTTTCTCCAACTCTTCCATGTGGGCTGCATAAACCTCCTGCATAGTATTTGATTGTCAAAAAAAAATTTCATGTAGAGGTCTGTTTGGACACATATTCAGGTCTTTGTTTTTTAAGTAATGCTAAGAAGGTCATTATGATGCGAAAGGTCAGTTGAAGAGATCACACAAATCTAGCATTAAATAAATACACAAACATTTGTGCTCACCGTTAGTGATTTGCTAACAATTTATGCTAACTGTTAGCCTTTTTTTAACTGCTAAGGCTTGCTCATAAGCTTGTAAGGGGGTGTTTTTTCGTTTTGTGATAATTTACAAATGGGGAAGTGTTTTCTCAAGTGTAAATAGTCGTTGGAAAGTTCATTTCAACGCCAATGTTTTCATGTTGAGACATTTTTATTTGTTGTTATTTAATACCAAAATTTAACCTTCGAAGTCACTATTGTAAGCAAATTTTGATGGGGCATAACTTTCAGCTTGCTTATTGAAAATTTTCAAAACTTTTTTTATTTCTATCAAAAATTTGCAAGCAATCGGATCTTGCATATAAGAATAACATGTGGGTTACCATTTTTTCAAAAAAAGTAAAAAAATTCGTGAGTTATAAACATAAGATTTTGGCATCTGATCTTCCCAACTTGTATAATTTTCTTGCACATTGTTTTAGGGGGCTACAATCAACACTAATCATTTTGGGGGTCTCTTTGAATCAAGAGAGTAGTCTAGGTGTTTCTGCTTTTTAGTTGTTGGTTCATGTGATCATGACTCACACTAAATCCATTCCATTTGAGTATTCTTCACAATCCTCCTAATAAATTTAGAAAATCAAAAGTGGATATTATAGAAATAAAAGTAATACAATAGAAGAATGTCGGTTTTTTCAAACTGAGCAATTGGAACAAATTCTTCTTAGTTGCAATATTGCCTTACATGATCCTCTAGTTCCAACACATGCAGAAACATCATCTAGTCTCACTTGGACATCTTGTGAGGCATTATCATTTAGGGATGAAAAATGTAGTCTGATGAATTGTATTGATATCTCATCTCCCATATCACTTGTTGCTACATTTGAATCTTCTGTTGACTCATTCATGAGTTCTACTGATTATTTGCATCAAGACTTTACTTTTGTCATTCTAGATCCACCATATTGGGATACATATCTACCATACACATCTATGTTTGTCAAATCCTACCTTGCAAATTTGGATGACACTATTATGGATATTTTCCTTCTATATGATGATGTAGGTTTGATGAAGTTGCATCATCATTTCCATCTTTATATATTGCTCTTGTCTCACCTACATCAACTTCTATTGTGACAGATTATGTAGACATTCATGATTTATCATCATCTGCAACAGTACCAAATTCACATCGGTGCAGAAATAACCATACATCCATGGTCACTATTTTAGAATCTTCTATGGTACCCAATCCATCTTATCAACATCCATCACACATCGACATTGGCTTGGCGATCATTGAGCATCGTTCGAAAGCATCATTGACATCATTTCGGTCTCTAGATCATGTGCATCATTCAAAGAAATTCACCTTACTTCCTGCATATTCCTATCTAGAATGGGAAATCATATTGAAAACATTTGTGGTGTTGTTTCTTCCTAAGGGGAGAAATTTTATTCAGTGTTCGTGGATTACCTTTAGTATCTAGTGTTGAGCATCTACCAACACTATAGGAATGATTATGAGGGGAGCCTACATGGTTTCTCTTCTACTGTCAGTTTTGGGAGGAAGCATTTCCTCACATGGAGTTAATGACTTCACATTTTTGGGGGGGTCACATTCCTTCCCTTTTTTCTATCCTATGGGGAGAACATTCATTGTACTTTGTGCTAGAAGTAGTACTTGGGGTTCATCATGAGTCCTCCATCTATCAATTATCTTCTTTACTTGTACATTTCATTTCATTGCATTTCTCTTTTGGAGAGGGGTTTTTATTTCCCACTAGGGTTTTCTCCTTTACTCCACTTTATGAGATATTTGTACATGAGTACCTAACTTGGCCTCATATCCAAGACTTGTCATTGTGTATACATTATTCCCTAAGTTGCACTTAAGGGGGTTGTTAGTATAAATAGTGTCATTATCTACCTAGTTAGCTAATCAACTTTCTAGGATTGACCTATTCACACCTAGCTTAAGTTTACTTAGGTTTATTTTTCTTTTGTATCACTTCATAGAACTGAGACATGTGTCCTCATGACTTAAGACAACTATTTCCACTTTCTCGCCTACTTTTCAAGTGAGCTCACAAGTGTCCCACCTATAGAGGGGTAGTTAGTAGTTTAGTCCTACCTTCCTACCTCCTCATCCTTTCCTATATATGCAAGTATTGATCATTGTATTATACACTCTTCATTTCATATTTGATAAACATACTATTGTGCATATTTTATTCACTTGTAGAAGTTGTTTCATGCTCTCTTTGATCTTGACATTCTTCAACATGAAAAAATTATGAAAAGAGACCAAAACTTGGGTAAAACCAAAGCATTAACCTAATCCTAATTAGAATTAAAAATCTATTCAACATGAAACTCCCTCCAATGCATGCATGTGAACCTTTGACAAGTTTAAAGTATTTGGAACCTTAACAAATGTTTAAACTCTTTTCAAAGGTAAATGACACTAGTTATAGTCATTAAACATGAAAAAAAGTCACCCTATTTTATTTAACACTTGGAGAGACCTTTAAAACTGGACAACAACTATTAGCACCTCTTGAAAAGCTACCAAAATTAAGGAAAAAATAGATAACTACCTAAGAGATGACTCAAAATAGCACCTAGCTACTTGTGCATCAACACTTGGAGGAAAGACAAACTAACAATGTATAACAACACTTATTCAACTTGAAATACTTATCCTAATATGTACAAAAGTATGTAAATCATCACCTTGATAGAAATGCTTGAGGTGTACCCCATTGAATGGGATAAGCAGCTCCTCTCCATCCAACTTGGATAGTTGGAATGCATTATTCTTCTTGCACTCATAAATCTTGCAAGGCCCACTCCACATTGAGTCAAATTTAGTGTTTTTTCTAGGCCTATTCTTGAGTTCATCGCACTTGAGGACAACATTTCCTTGTTTGATTTTTTTTGGAATTGCTCTCTTGTGAAACACCTCTTCATTTGATTTTGGTGAAGCTCCATTGTTTTCATTTCTTGATTCATTATTTCCTCTAACTCTATCAGTTGTTCAAACCTAATTGTCAAATTGGCTTGTCTTCTATTATTTCTAGTTGATTTACCAAATCAAGAGCTAGAAGTTCAAGGGATATGGGTAGCTTTGCTTCTTTTCCATAAACCAACTCAAGAGCTTGGCTCTTCTTCTATTATTTCTCGTTGATTTACCAAATCAAGAGCTTGGCTCTTCTTCTATTATTTCTAATTAATATTTTGGGGGTTATTCTATCATCCCATAGGGCAGATTTCAACTTAGTGTTGAAAGATATTTGGTTATCCTCAATTATTCTTTTGATGATATTGATTAGGTTCTTGTTGGTGAACTTAGCTAGTCCATTTCCTTGAGGGTGTACTCAAATAAATGTTATATTTTAAAGCCCAATCACTTATATTATTCCCCATAAAATCTATTTTATTATTTGATATGATGAAATTAGGTAGACCAAACCTTATGAGAAGGTCTTAGGACTACACTTTCACTTGCCTCTTTTAGTGCTATGGCCTCTTTTAGGGAACCATTAAAATATTTCTTACACAATACACCATTCAAGAGCACATAAGGGATATATTGTAATCTCAAGTACCTTTTCTTTTCCTTTTCTAACCATTTTGGACACTCACCTATTTGGGGGAAACATGTCATATCTTGTATCCAACTTGTAGGAGAGGAAGGTGCAACTATTTGAGGATCATCTTGGAGAACTAGGATAGCCTCAACATCACTTTCTTTATCATTTTCCAACCCAATAGCTAGTTTTTCACATAAATATTTACCTCTAACTAGATTTGTTAGCTTGATTTCAATATCATATTTCATTGCATTAGTTATCTAAACAACCCTCTTCTCACCCAAATCCTTTCTTAATAAAAATCCCTTGGTTATCCCACCAAGCGTGCCAAAAACTATTATCAAATTCAAGAGTGCACCCTAGAGAGACCTAGATATTTAGACTTTCTCCCTAGTTGATAAGGATGGAAACATCCTAAGACACGTGGGTTGTCTATAGACCAAAATGAATCTCCAGAGAGGGATAGTTTCCTTGGATTATCACCTAAACTAGCTTAAACTATTGTGGTTTTGCTAAGGAAATGGGAAGAAAATGACAAAGAACAAACCTAGATCTTATAGATTTGATGCAAAAAAATTTACTAAGATATATACTTTTGTTTTGATGCACGATTAATTAATGATTTAAATATTTTTTTACACAACTCATTTTTTTCATACATTCATGCATCAATGTTTCATATGAAGGTGAAATGTTCATAATTCAAGAAGGAAAATGAATTTTTCACAACTATTTATTATTTAGTTCCATCACACAACCTACAACCTACACAAAATGTATGTATTCTCTACCTAAAGGTGCTAAAATAAGGCATATACTTGAGGATTCATATATGAAATCACAAAAATGCGCATGAATTGTGAAGTTACACATGATATAAAAAGATTATTGAGGAAGAAGAACTTGATTTTATTGATCAAAAGGTGCTCTTACAATAGTATAAGACTAAAAATGTTGGATATTACTTGAAAAATGAAATTACAAAAAAAAATCTTAGTTTGAAAACTAAATTACATGAGTTGCTACAATGAATACCACTAGAGATTTGTTTTTAGATTACGATACTTCCTTTTTTTATTTTTTCAGGAACTTCTTCCAAATGAAACCAGGCATCCCTTTTTTCCTTACAATAGCTTCCTATCTCTTAGCCACATGTTTTGAAGTTCATAAATGATATATTCTTTCTTTAGTTGGCTAAGTCAAACCTCTTTTGGGTGCTCAATTGACTCTTTCTTGTCTTTGGTCCTAAAAATGTTGATGGTGAAAGAAGAAACCTTGTTTTATTGTCCTTTAATGAATATGCTCCTAGATTCTTGGAGGTGTGTATGACTTGCTCAAAATACTTCCTAGATATCCTCAATTATTGTCCAAGTCACTCAACTCCCCCTAAATTCTCTCAACCTTCTCATCAGTAACCATTACTCCAATCTACCATAACCTCCCTCAAACATGCTTATAGGACAAGTGAAAAAGTGTTGAAATGGTTGGAGACCTCCTAGGGGTGTAGGAGATCTTCTAGGGTGAGTATTTGACACATGTATCCTTCATTAATGCTTCTTTGCTTTGATGTTTTCACCATCTAGTGGATTGTTATATGCATCTACCTCTACCATACTCCTATTTTTTGTGTTTAGGTCCCTTGATAGGTCTCTTTATTAGCATCTTAGGTCTAGTCATGAAATCCTTATCTTTTTATTTATCATTGAACCTTTTGTGAACTATTATTGTATCAAAATTTTGATCCTTGATCTATTCAAATTCAAAACCCTTGATATCATGTCTATGTTAAACCCTCATTATCCTCTTCTTCTTGGTTTCTATACTTGCATGGTCTTCTTGTGGTGACTGCCATGGACTAATGAGGAGTGTATAAGGCCTTTCTATATGTTAAATGTAACTTTGATGAAGACCCCCATAGTTTTATCCTCTCAAGGAACCTAAAATGCCATTTTTATCAAATTCAAAAACTTATCTCCTATCCACTCTAGATCTCCTTATGAGTGACTTTAATGAGATGATCATGACCTTGTTATTGTGAAAAACATACTCATATCATGAAAGGAAAGACAATCCTTATTCTCTCTTATGTCTTCAATATACTATTACTCATGGTTCATTGTTACCTCTTTTACATTAATGTCTCTTGTTAATGCTACTATACACCATTCTACAATAGGCCCGCCATATAAGAATTTAAATTATATTTTTGAACTCTTAAGGGTTATCATGCAATGTGACCCTCATGTGGATCATCATGCATGTGTATGAGGATTTCTTCAAGATGAATTTCTAGCTACTCTACTCTCTTACTTGTAGGTTATTGTCATTCATCAATATTATAAACAATTTTCTTCACATTTATAGGATGTTTTCTTGAATCACCTTAAGAGACTTCACATGTTTCTCCAGACCTCTCCACTTATCAAAGTTCTTGACCTCACTCTTAATATCCTCAATCATCTTTTCTAGTTGTTCCCATTTATTGAACTTCTTCGTCAGGCTCTTAACATAGTCCTATACATTTTCCTCAATCTCCTTATCTTTCCATTCCAAAGATTTAGCCAAAACAAGGGATTCCAATTTATGAATATTTCTCTTGGCAACATGTCATTGGGAAAGTTCCCACTTAAGGATATCATTTTGAATGTTGACAACCCTGCACAATTTATTCACCTTCTCTCCCATAATCTCACAAGATCTACAATTAGGGTTATCATCCATAGGATCCCAAGAAGTGGGCATCTAAGGGCTATGACTTGAGGGAGTCTCTAAGAAGTTAAAAAATGGGAATATTTGGAAAAGGGTATAAAAATGATTTAAAAATATGATGTGGAGATTAGAGTACCCCTTGATTGCATATTTTAGGTTTTTCATGCAATTATGCATGTTTCCCATTATAGCATAACTTGCAGTGGGTATAAGGACCTTCATTGTCCATTATTGTAGATGATGTGTAAATTAGTTTTGAGAGGAACTAAGAAGAATATACTTCTAGATAGCTAGGGTTTAAACTCAAGCAAAGGGAAATACTTCTTTTTTACATTTTGACAATCTAGGTTTATCCAAAGTGTGTAATGAAATTATTGTGATCTCTAAAGAATGAGTTTCAAGTATGAAATCAATATTTATTGACTGTAACCATTGGAATTGTGTTTATTTCTAGATGTATGTGTGATCAATTGTCCAACTAGATATGATTGTAAAAACCCTACAAATATTTTGCATGGTGTCTTTTCACAAACAATAAATTAAATATTTAGGTCTGCTTATGGATTGTTAAGTAGACTCATTTAATATTCTAAAAATTATGTTATTCCTTTGAATGCATGTGTATAACTTAGTTTACTTGTGTGTTCTAAGGGGTATATTCTTCAGTGAAACCTTCATCAAGGTGTCACACCATGATTTCAATTATTATATGTTTTGAATGATCTATGACTATTTCCCAATTTGAATTGACACTAGTCTACTATTGATTCTACTCCTTTATCAACCCAACATATTAAAATATATACAATATACTAAATTTCATTCATTTTTGGTGTATTAGTGTATCCATACTTCCATGTATGAGTACATAATAGCAATACGACTTGTCTAACACTATTTTACACTTTTACTATATAAAAAGTTATATTGCTTTGCATTTTTAAACTAGCACGAAGGAACATTGTGACAAACACAAATAGGGGTATATTGTACAATGGGTGGTTTATAGAAAGGTAAATATTTAGTCCCAATAATATCATATAATTTAGCACCTTAGAGAAACCCCTCTTGGTCTTGTAGATCTATAAGTGAAGGAGGTCCTACCCACCTCAACAAATGGTCTTACATAGGACAAGTACACACACAAAATACAATATATTTTTTATTTGATTATTTATGGATTTCAAAAGACTAAAATAGGGGCTTGACCATGTTGTCAAGCTCCCAAGTACTCACCCCATTTTTCATAGTCCTAACTAGACAAAATCTTGGTGGTTTCTTTAGACAAAAGTTTTGTATCTCTTCATTTCTACTGTATTTCTATATCTATCCTATTTTATATTTTATTTTATCCATTCCATGTTAGATTATTTTAGTATTCTTTGATTATCATACTATAGTTTCTTGTTATTGGTTGTGTGTATTTTCTCCCAATTTTATAGTTTTTCTACCTCCTATATGGACTAGAATTTTTTGTACATAACATACACTTGCATATTCATAGATGAATTATTACGACATGTAATCATCCAAGAACTATGTTGTAATATATATTTCCACCTTTTTTTGATTCCTATTCCAAATTTCTTTCATGCCCAGACATCAATTTCTTGGCTCATTTACTAGGATTTATCTAATTGTTCCATGTTCTTTGTGTTTTGAATACAAATATTATATTTTTATCTTGTGGAATATTTTATATAAGTGAAATAAATTTAATTAGGAAAAAACACCTTGCTAATTTATTTATTTTAATTTATATTTTTTTGTTCTTGATCTATTTAGGAATATAATCAGTTAAAAATTAATAATTTAAAGGAATAAAATTTAATACATTTCAAAATACTGAAGGGAAAATGTTAGCAAATTAGGTGTTACTGGCCTTGCAATCATATCACAGTGTGTGTATCTAACACTCTTGGAATGGATACTTAGATTCTCATGAGGTGTTGAGGGATAATATTTATTATTATTCACTTGAGAATATTAAATATTATTATAGTGTCATTAATAAGGAGGTTATAGTTGACAACTCAACATAGGAGTTATAGTTGCTTATCTTGAACCGAAATTAAAAATTTCTCTCCTAGGACTATGGAGTTAGATTTGTAAGGATGAAGCATCTTTTTATGAGATTGGAGCATATTTTTATGATGAATAATTTCCACATGAGTTAGTAGCTTCATTTAGGAGTGCTCTACTTGGGAGTGGTTCCTTCTAGGGGTTATGGAGTCAAAGATGCCTTGTGTATTTGATATTTGTCTTGAGTTCTTGTGTAAATACATTACGTGAGCATGGATTTTTCCCTTAGATTATGATCTTGATGACACTTAGTTTTGGTATTTACCATTTTTTGTTTTCCTCTTCCTAATTATCTATAAACTAGAGACATGAGATATATATTTATGATGTATTATAGGAAAATTAATTCTATGCTACCAAATTTTGTTTGAATAAGGAGTTTAATGGATTTTATTATGTACCATTACTTATATCATTGATACAAGCTCAATGATCTCTTTGGTAGTGGAGTTTTTTTCTAAAAGGGTCTCTTCATGCATTTTCGGTGTTGTGTTTCATATTAGTTTGTTGATTTTTATTTAATGATACATGTGTTATGCCTTGCATAACCACCCCATTTTAAACTTGTTTAAAATAGGTCCCCCTTTTTTCTGTTTTGTTTCCTTTGGCCTTTTGTTTTCTACCTTAGGCATTTTCTGTTTTGTTCTAGTAGACGCAGAACACGGACCAAAACCTAACTCTAGAACTTTTCTAGGTTCCAGGTTTTGGTTCCGGTTCCACCGGTTTCCTTTGTTTTGTTTGTTTGTCATCCTTTGTTCTGGCGGACATAGGATGCGGAACGAAACTGAACTTCAGAACTTTTTCTAAGTTCCAGTTCTGTTTCCCCTTCTAGTTCTGGTTCCGCCAGTTTTTTGCATTTGTTTCCTTGTTGTTCTAGCAGACGCGGAACCGGGACCGAAATTGAACTTTGGAATTTCTTCCAAGTTTTAGTTTTTGTTCCGTTCCTAATTCTGGTTCTGTCAATTCTTTGTTTGTTTTGGCAGAAGTGGGACACAGACCGAAAGCAAACTTTGGAACTTTTCTGAAAGTTCTAGGTTCCAGTTCTATTCTGGTCCCCATTCCGCCGAACTCATTTGTTTTTCCTTTTGTTCTAATCATTTGGTCGTGGGGTGTTTTCTTCCCTTCCCTTTTCCTTTTCATCCTTTTTCGTCGTTTCTATGTGTGTTGTCGGAGTCAGAGCTGGGATGGAAACCGAACCTAGAATTTGGAGAAAGTTTAGGATCAAGTTTTTGTTCCACTTCCACCCTCATTGCAGTTCGCTCGAGATCGGTTTTTGCTCTGATCCTGCTTGCATTTGTTCCTTGTGTTTGATCTATTTTGCAGGGCTAGGTTCGGGAAGGATTTGGGATATGGAGTTCTTACTAGTTTTTGTTTCCCCATTCGGTTCTGAATTCCTCCCCACTTTGCTGCGGTCCCCAATTACTTTGCTTTTACAGACGCGGAGCCAGAATGTGGACTGAACTTGGAAACGTTGGTTATTTCCATGTTTTGTTCCCGTTCTGACTCTGCTTCTGGTTCTAGTTTCATTTTTGGCTCCTCCCTCACTGGTATTAAAGGTAATTATGTTTCTGGTTCTGATTTGGTTCCGCCTCCACCAGAGTTGAGTTTCTTTTTGCTTTAGAAGTATAATTGAATGAAAGATATATGAAAGGTAGGATGGATGATGATATTTTCTATGCTTTAGAGGACTAATGAAGGCATTGTTTTGCAGGGTTAAAGCATGCCGAGAACATCTAATGTTGTTTCTCAAGGAAGTCAACCTGCGAAGGTTCTAGGCCGAGAGGAAAGCCTAAAGGGAGGAGGTCACGAGTCTTAATGACAGACGAGACATTTACTAGACAAAGTAGGTGGGCATGAATGGAAATACCCCTAGAGCACTCAAGCCACTCTACGGAGCAGTTTTTGAGGTCGAGGATGAAACGCGTGAAGTCTTAATGATGGACACGAGGGTTGCGAGTTAATGATGATGGTTCTAAAAGATCTGGAAACCATGCCTGAGAACGATCCTTCACTGACATAAACAAAGTATATGCATTTAATGCATGATTGACTTTTGTTCCAAACTCTTCTGTGGCCGACATTTTCTATGACCAACTTATTGTAAATCCTAAAACAGGGCCGACTCATTTTGGATGCATGTTTTGTATATATGGCACTTTTGCCTCTTTGTAAAGATATACAGATAGTACATACACATAGATAAGGATCTTCTTTTTCATCTTTTTTTTCAGTTAAGAATTAGCAAGTTAGGGTTAGAAGATAGATAAACTCGAGAGTAGAAGTAAAGTAGGAGTTAAGTTCAGCAGGAGGAGGTGATGTATCTTCCAAATTTTCTTAGTATAGATGGAGATAATTTGAAGACATGGGTTTTCTGTACATTGGTGATCTTGCCAGATTTGTAAATGTTGTTTATCTATTTCACCAATAGTAGAAGCAGCCAGATTTAAATCTACTTCATATTGTGCTCCAGAATGGTATTTATCTTGGGTTAATTATTTGATTTGGAAAGCTTTCAAGGAATGAAATTTTATCTTATGTTTTGTTTAAATGATGATTTGCAATCTACTGTTAAAGTTTTCACTGTGAATGAATGAAAATTTGTATTAATTACAAGTTAACTTTATTCTGCAGTTTCATTTTAGGAATTCCTTGGAAGGTAATAAGTCTGATTAATTGGATGAATCAAAATTCTCTTCATTTTAAAAGCTTTAATCTATCTTTTTCTATTTCTTTAAAACCACTAATTAAAGTAGGTTTAAATGTATGTTTGATCTTATAATAATCCAAAAGCTCAATACCAGCAGGCCCCTTGAACATTATAGCCATATTGACCACTTCGTGAAACAACAACGTTGTGAACCGACATCAAAGACCTTGGGAGGTGATCAGTTTGATTGCTAATTGTCTTTTTTAGGAGAGGTGAGATATTTCACTTTTATCTTACCTGCATGTTGTGGGTCAACTTGGCACCATCAACAACATGTTTCTACTCATATAATTTTATTGGTTAACCACATTCTACTTTAGTTAGTATATTAGATTTTTTTACTATTTGTATATGCTTTCATTGTGTAATGTCCCCTTCTAGCTGACATCAATTGTCAGAGGAGTTTAGCCTATAATTCTGACCCTCTCATAGGCTAATGAGGATGGTTAGGGGGTCTTTTGGGGATTGTATCATCTCCAGTGTTTAGTGGCATTAAGTTTTGGCTTTTGTTTGGTGTTCATAGGACTCCATATGCTCAACTTACTATTTATAGTAAGTCAGGAATGGATAGAGAGGGATCCTTACTATTTTTAGTAAGGTGTGTGGTCGTATGCAACTCCATCAGCTCAACTCCTAGTTCAGATGACACTCAAAAATAATGAGTACTCATGGAGATATTAATGTTTATTTGGCTTAAATAAACATTAATTATTTAAAAGATTATAATATTAAGTTATAACTTAACTTAATATTGAGGGTCAATTCATCATTAAAAGGGGGCCATATTATTAATTAAATAGTTGACACCAATTCCAAAGTATTTAATGAAATATTAAAAGGGATGAAAGAAAATAACATTTAATGATATTAAATGTTCCTTTTTGGAGAAATTCGACTTTCTCAAGAAGGCTTATATATTTTACTTTGGAGTCATTTTACATTATGAGATTGAGCATTGGATTGTGATTGATGTTGATGAAATTTTGTCTGAGAGAGGAAGCCAAGGGTTTCTGAAATCAGTTTTCCATCGGAGAACGTTAACTCTCCATTTGTGCAGCCTTTTGAAGTAGTGAAATATCTATTGAATTAGGCATCAAGAGGGCATCATACATGTGTTCTATTTGTGCTAAAAGGTGGAGTTTAAGCAAGGGTTTGAAGATTGATCAAACTACAGACTTGAATTTTCATCATTGTTAGCCATTAAAGAGTAGATTGCAAACTTTTATTTGTTGCTACAGTACTCACATGAATAGTACCCGCTACAGTGTTGAGGTAAAAAGACAGGGATTATCCATTTGATCAAATTTGTGGAGGATATTTTAGTTGTTATTAGGTCCATATAGTCAAACCCTAGGATGTTTTTCTCCTAGGTTGAAATGCCTTCCAATTTGGGACAGGTTCCTTGTTAAGGTGGCAGCTGGGTTTAACCTTGAAGGCAACCTTGATATATGGTGGAGAAAAAACATTAATCAGATTACAAAAAGTTGATCAAAGGCTATGTGGTTGAAAAAATATGCTATTTACAGTTGCTGTTATAAAAATTAGACCTGCATTTTGAGGGCTATAACTTCGGGTATGGTCATTCTGGATTTTCTATGTATTGAAAATAATTTAGAGGATAGATTACTTGTATTACAAACTTGAACATCATATCTGAATAATTATATATACAAAAAGAAGGGTTTTGCAGCTGTGTTTACATTAACTTGCATAAGTAGAATAATTTTTTTTTTTGCAAGTATTCTTTAATATTGCTAAGTATATGTTTGGAAGAAAATTTCACAAACAACAATAGCAAAACATTCAAAACATCAAATTGCGTCAGCTTAAGGATTTAGAGACACCCGGTCTACTACACAAAATCTGAAAACCCTCGTAAAACACAAAAAATTGCAAAGAGATAAAAATATAGGCAAGTCACAAAATTTAGGGCATGAAGTGTTATTACACATTGTAGTATTTTACCTTACTTCTCAATAGTGATTAGTTCATACTATTCCATGTAAGAGGTAATTAGGGATGGTAAATTTTTTTTGGAGTTATATATGGATGATTGAATGGTGGAATAGTTACAAGATCAACTATCACCATTCTAATCAATTGATTCATCTCTGATCATGGAGATTATAGATTATATAAAAGGGATCAAATACTTTAATTTGAGGTTTTCTTGGCACATGAAATAACTCTTATTATTGTATTTAAGGATAGGCTATGAGTTATAGAGTCTTGGAAAGTACAAGGAGATATATAGAGATAGGATATATATATATATATATATATATATATATATATATATATATATGTTATTGTACAACCCCAAAAGATCATTAATATGAAATGGTCTCCATGTAATATCACCATATAGTGAATAAGATTTTATCTTGTTGATTTTTTTACCCTTATGAGTTTTCTCATGGGATTGATTATTGTGTTGTGTTATATTTTTTTTTTTTTTTTTATAAAAAGGGGTAAAAATTTTATTGAATAAGAGAGATCAGAAATACAATCAAGTCAAGGGCAAAAGCCCAGGAGAGATCAGACAACACCCATAAAAGCAAAATCATTCAGCACCCCTAGTATCCTCAGCTAGAATCCTTCCCAAGTCCGAGCTAAGCTCTGAAGGAATCTGAGCCCAATCCTCAATCTTCCAGTCCACAAGTCTCTCTGAAGCCCACTTAGCTAGACAGTCTGCTGTCCTATTCCATTCACGTGGAATATGGACAAAAGACACCCTCTCCATGAGAGTACCAACCTGCAAGATCTGCTGAACCAGAACATCCAACTGCCAATTCACATTCAACCTCCTCCCCTGATTGAGTAAATTAATCAGGACCTGGGAATCAGATTCACAAATAACCCTACGCCACCCCAGCTCATAGGCCTTCCTCAAGGCATAAAGAATCGCCCAGCCTTCCATAAAATTGATAGTTTGTGTCCCCATATGCATGGAAAATAGGAACACCACCGAACCAGAAGAGTCCCTGCCAACCCCTCCAACTCCAACAGGGCCAGGATTGCCCCTAGAGGAACCATCAGTATTAACCTTCAAGGTTCCCACTGGGGGGGACCGCCAAGACCCCTGCCGCTGAACCCGCTGCCGCACCCGACCCCCTTTCAGACCCGGAGTCGCCGAAGGGGAAAACTCCTGGATACCCAAGCGGACCACCACCTCAGCATCATTCCTTTCCAACGGCAGCTCTACCTCCCCCTTTGCCAGGATAGTCTCCTGAACCATCCCAAGAATTCTAAACCACACATGTTGAACCTGCAACAACTCTCCATGGAAAATCCTCCTATTCCTTTCAAGCCAAATTTTCCATAACAAAAAAATGGGGCCTGCCAGCCACGTATCTTGCAAAAAGGATGCCCTTGAGGGAGGCCTGCCCAAGCTAGACCAGAACTCAACTAAGGAGGAAGCATGAACACAGGTGCTTCCCCAAACACTCCACCAAAAATGCCAGAGCTGCAAGGAGAAAGGACACCGGAAGAAAAGGTGCGAAGAGTCCTCCTCCCCTTTCCCACACATCACACACTTAGACGGGCCCTGAAATCCGCGCAACTGAATCTTGTCCCAAGTTAGACATTTGTTCCAAGCCAAGATCCAAGCAAAACAGTTACACTTCGGCCAAGAAAACTTATTCCAAACTTTCTTCCACCAAGAAACTTCCTCCCCCTCAAACCTCTGAGACAATAACCTCCGATATCCAGACGCCACCGTGTAGTACCCCTTAGGATTAGGAGACCAAGCAAGGATATCCCTATCCCTTAGAGAATTACACTGTCTACCCAAGAGAATACTATGCAGAAGTCTACAATCCTCCTCCATACCCATAATCGGCCACTCCTCAGGAGTCAACCACCTAGCACTCACAAGTTGACCCTGGAGAGACAACACCTTAAAATCACTAACCCTCGACCAACCAGCATCCTCAAACCTCCTACTCAAAGCCATTAATTCAGGGAACTGAGAGAGGATGGGAGGGTGCCCATCCCAAGAATCATACCAGAATTGAACCTCGGTTCCCCTCCTGCAAATCCAAAATAAGCCATCCTTGACAAGCGCAGCTCCCTTCTTGAGGGTAGCCCAAACAGTCGAGCCCTTACCCACTAGGGGGTAGCGAGGAATTTCTTCCCCAGGAATACCTTGAAAGTACTTATAGGAAAGAATACGAGCCCAAATCCTATCCTTTTCTGTGCACCATCTCCAATAAAGCTTCGCTGCCAATGCCGTCCCAGTCAAAGAGGATTGCCTCAACCCCAAACCCCCAAGCTGCTTAGGACAACAAACTGTATCCCACTTGACCAAACTCCACTTGGAAGACATCACACTGCCAGCCCATAAAAATTGTCTGGCCAAAGAATCCAACTCCATAACAAAACCCATTGGAGCCACCTGAAGCATACACCGGTAAATAGGGAGAGCCTGGACCACAGACTTTAGCAACTAGACCCTCCCGGCAAAGGACAACCAATGATTGGTCTAATGAATAACTTTCAAGCGCAATTTATCTAGAATAGGCTGCCATGACTCCCTTGAAAGTCTTCCAACCATGATCGGAACCCCCAAGTAAGATAGAGGAAGAGTCCCAATCTGAAACCTAAGAATTTGAGCTATACGCCTCTGAATAGGGATCGAGGTATTAAAGAAATAAATAGAAGACTTATCCTCATTGATTGATTGCCCAGAAGCCTCAAGATACAAGTCCAACCCCCTACGAATATTAGAAGCCTCCCTAATAGTAGCTGCCCCCATCAAGGCCGTATCATCCACAAACTGCAAGTGGGACAAAGGAGGTAAATCCCCACCCCACCGCCACCCTTGAATAAGCCCCAACTCCACTTGACGCCTAAGAAGACGCCCCAAACCTTCCACCAGAAGAATAAAAAGGTAAGGGGAAAGAGGATCACCTTGCCTAATCCCACGAGAGGCCTCAAACAACCTTGAGTGCTCCCCATTAGTAATCACCGAAAAGGACATAGACGTAATGCAGCTCATCACCCACTGAATCCAGTCATCTCCAAAACCAAAAGTATCCAAGATCTTCTGAAGGAAAGACCATCTAACTCTGTCATATGCCTTTGCCATATCCAGCTTGATAAACATAGCCTTGTCTCTAGATTTAGCCATAGAGTGGATGGTCTCAGTAGCCAAAACAATACCATCCAAAATTTTCCTGCCTTCCACAAAACCGCTCTGCTCCTCAGAGATGAGAATCGGAAACCACTTCTTCAACCTATTAGCAATTAGCTTTGAGATAATCTTGTACACCACATTGCACAAGGATATCGGTCGGAACCGGCTCAACCTGTCCGCTCCATCACACTTTGGAATAAGAGCCAGAAAAATGGAATTCAAAGCCTTTAACATTTGCTTATTCCGCTGCGATTCCTTGACAACCTCCAATAAATCTAGCTTTATGATCTCCCAAAACTCTTGGAAGAATTCAATCGGGAAACCATCCGGGCCAGGGGCTTTTCCTTTCTTCATCTGAAACACTGTCCCCTCTAATTCTTCAAGGGAGATCTCTCCCATAAGATCATCTCTCATCTCCTGAGACACCAAATGGGGAACGCAAGAGAGGACCTGAGCTTCCCCCACCAAGCTCCCCTGCCAATCCTCTCTAAAGAGGGAAGAAAATTAATGGACAGCTTCATCAGCAATACTTTGAAAAGAGCTTAGATGTTCCCCCCTGTCTGTAATCAAAACAGGAATTGAATTACCATGCCTCCGTGCCTTCACAGAATTAAAGAAGAAAGCAGAATTTTTATCCCCCTCCTGAAGCCAGTCAATCCGGGCTTTCTGTTTCCAAAAGATCTCCTCCCGCAGTTCCCATTCCTCTAAAGCTTTCAAGGCCCTAGATTCCTCCTGCAACAAAGTCTCAGAGACCCCATTCTCCCTCATCGACCTCGTAATACCATCCAACTTATCTTGTGCATCAGACTTAGCCTTAAAAATATTCCCAAAACATCGCTTATTCCAACGCTTGAGCTTATACTTAACAAACTGAAGAAGCTTAGAAAAAACATACATTGTCGTACCGAAAGAAGGTCTTCCCTCCCGCCACCACTGAGCAACATAATCGTGGAGATCTGGATCTCGCAACCACATGAGTTGGAATTTGAAGGGGGGCTTGTGGGGTCGCCCTGCAACACTGATAGAAAGCTTGATGGGCCAATGGTCCGAACTCCTCCAGTCCAGAATCTCTGAGTTAGTAACCCACCTATCACCCACCCAAAAGCAAGAAACCATAAATCGATCCAGCCGTTCAGCGATGCAATTCTCACCCGAGCGCCGATTGTTCCAAGTAAAGAGTCCATTACCGGGCTTGATATCAATAAGATGCAAAGAAGAAATATTCTCCTGAAGAATGAAAGCAGAAGCCTCCAGCCTCCTGGTACCACCTCGCTTCTCAGCAATCTCAGTGATAGCATTGAAATCACCCCCGATAATCCATGGCAAGTAAGGGTTCATACTTCGAACGTACCGAATATCAGACCACAACAACTGCTTGCCCTGCAAATCCACAGGCGCATAAATGTTGGAAAAAAGAGCCACTTCGCCAGATTCATAACAAGAGGCCACCATAGAGATGGAAGACCTGAAGGAAATCCACCACAGGGGGCAAATCTTCCAGGGGTTCCATAAGCAAGCCACCCCACCTGAGGAACCCTGTGCACCAATACACTGGCAATCACCACTCCTCCAAAGCTTGGGCATAATACCCATCATACCATCCACCGTAAGCTTGGTCTCCTGTAAGAAAAGAATATCAGGAGACTGACATCTAATCAAATTTCGAACAGCTTTTTGTCTAGGGCCACTGTTCAGGCCCCTAACATTCCATGATAGAACAATCATTTCAAAGGGCTTGAGAAATGAGAATCCAGAGTCTTAATTGACCCTGATTCCACTAAATTTTCCCCTATCATCTTAATCTTTTCCAAATCCTTCTTCCTGCCCAACTTAGTTCCTTTCTCTGCCCCTCCTTTCTTAAGATCTTTTTGTAAGATGCCTAAATGAGGAGACGACTTACTGCTTTTTCCCCCCACCGACCCAGGTCTCTGCTCAGGGAGAGACATAGCCTCACTGTCTTTCACCACCACACTACCTGAAACTTTTTGAGCCTCCAAAATTAAGTCTGGTTCCAGCTGCCGGGGATCAACCCCCTGAGGTGCAAGGGAGGCCAAAGGGCTGATTCCCCCTTGACCAAAACCAGTCCCCTCTAGCTCAACACCCTGAACCTCCGAGCCCACCGCCACTGAATGGTTTGCCTGTTCTAGCTCCGCCTGTTGCCCACGCTGCTCAAGACCCAAACTGCCCTGATCCAAATCAACCAAACCTGGATTTACTTCCTGCTGGCTAAGACCCTCCAACACCTCGAATTTGTTCAAAGAATCCTCATCCTGACGCTCCTTCAAAGACCTTTTATGCCCCTTATTCCTATTCTGAGTTTTGACAGGAAGAAAGCCATCCTCCCCGGCATCACCACCCAAAAAAGGACCCTTACCCTTATCCAAACCTGAAAGATTCCTAGGAGGCTGTGAAGAATTAGTCTCCAAAGGCTTGGCCCTTGGGCATCTACGCAATAAGTGACCATACTCATGACACAATCGACATCTAAAGGGTAAGGTCTCATAATCAAGCTGTTGAACCCATGAGTAAGAACCTGCGCACACTTCTAGAGAATCTGGCAAAGGTTTACTTAAATCAATTTCCACACAGAATCGAGCAAAAGTCATTACCTTTTTGAACTGTGTTTGCTGCGATGAACCAACAGGTTTACCAAGCATTGAAGCTAGTAAGTGCAGAACATCTTCCCGCCAACATTCAACCGGAAGCCTCGGCAGTCTAACCCAAACCGGAACCCGACTCGGGATCTCCTCGGCCGGATTGAATCCTGCATGCCATGGCTTGATGAACAAGCCCACTTGGTTGTAAAAATAAGGGCCTCCTTCAAAAACCTTGATCCTATCCGCCATGCAATCAAACGTGACCATGAAATAGTTATTAGCTAGGAGCCGAATCTCCATCTCTCCTACTGGCATCCAAGTCCTCCGAGCCCAGGACTCCAAAAATTGTAACAAAATTTTTAACCCCAAAAATTTGCAGTATAAGGAATGTCGCGAGTAGTATTCAATATCCTCCGCGAGCATCTCCATTGGGATCACAACATTAGGCCTCTCTTTACACCTTTCAAGGCAGCCGTTAATCTTTGGAACACGAAACCCTCCAGCCGAGCCTACATCACTCTTCTCCAAATTCTGAGAATATAAAATATTATCATGAATGTGAGACTCTGAAGGCAAGGGTTTCGAGCCAAGAGCGGATCGAAAATCCATTTTAGGTCCCACCCCAGACGGCTCCCCAAACTCCATTGAGGAAAAGGAAAGACCCTCCAAACCTCCACCCCCCAGTTGAAAGCCCACCACTGACCACTTGCCAAAACACCACACCCAACCAGCTCCAGCCCGTAGACAAAGCACCCCCACACACCAGATCCCACCTCCACCAAGCCAAAAATTGCCACCCAACACAACCCAAGCACCCCACTCCAGGAGAAAGAAAACCACCAGCCTCCCCCACGACCAAAAGCACGGCATGCGAGAAAGCGAGGGAAAAGAGACTAGCCGGGCAAAACCCGACCGCGAGGCAGCCCTCGAGCGCCACCCTAGCGAGAATGCAGAGAAAAGAGCCCCGGCATGCCAACAGCCCCTCCCCAACTGCCTTGAGAACCAAAAAGAAACCAAGAAGAGCTAGACACGGATGCCTAGCTCATGAATGAATGAACCAACAGCGCCATCAATCCATCATCCGTGTTGTGTTATATTATTATTAAATATATTATTTTTTATTTTAGGAAAATTAGTACTACTACAAACATGATAAAAGCCATTACATTAGATTGTTAAGAGTGTAGAGTAGCATTGACTTTGAAATATATAGATGGTGAATTATTAGGGTTATTAGTCCAATAAATTATTGACTAAATTAGTATCATATATTGGAGTTATGGTTGTTGATTTTGATTTAGATAGTTTGTGCCATTTATAAGGTAAAAAATCAGTGATAACTTAGTTCCTTACAAACTTGATATTGAAACAAGGTAGTGGGATGAGGTTGTAAGAGCTTTGGCTAGAGAAGGAAAGGAAAAATCAATTTTATTAGAATTAAAGAAGATGTGGAAAGGATCTCTAATTTATTGGGAAAGATAGAAAAAAATTAAATCTTCATGCAAACCTTGGTGAAGAAAATGGGAATGAGTAATTTTATATTTAAGGATTTATTTTCATATTTTACAAGAATAAATATATAATGAAGTAGAATAACCTTATAATACATATTAAATTACATGTAACTAATGAATCAAATAACAATTTCAAAGGTTTTGACCAAAGATAGATTAAAATCATTAATATATTTTTAATTATAATGTATTCAAGCAATAATAGAAGCAAGGCATATCTAAGAAAACTCTTTGGAATGACTATTCAACCCTTGGAAAAATATGCGGCATATGTTCCTTAAGATATGACCATAATTCAAGAGGAATCAATTTTAATAAACACAAAATATGCTCAAATGATAACAAGTTGATTTTCAAATTTTATAAGGGAAGGATCACTCTCCTTCGAGTGTCAAGAATATGTTGGAGTAATGTAAAAGTATGATAAGGGGATTTTATCACTAAAATCAAACATATTTATAGAGAGGGTAATTTAGTTACAAATTCTCTCTCTAATGAAGACCTGGGGTGTTTGAACTAGAAGTACTGGCTCTACCAAGATCTCTCATGCATTTTGAAGGAGGTATTTATTGAAAGACATAATTCAAAGGAGTCCAACTATGTGAATGAAATGCCAATTGATCTTGTATTTAAAGGATGATGTGGCTTCTAATTGGTTTTCCATCTATTAGTTTGATGTGATGGTTATCCTTTTGGTGACAATAACTCTCCCTTTGCTCAGTGTTATTAGTGACTTGTGCTATCCTCTCACGCTTGGAAAGTTAATGATGTATTTACAAAAAATTGATTTGGATTTGTCTCTATGCTTCTCTTGGGGGTGATATTAAGCTATATGATTAAAAAGAGATGGAATTTTTTGTTCTCATAATTACAAGTGATATGAGGAGAAGTGGTAATATTTTTGAAACTATGGATGATATCAGTTATGACAAGTGGTGGTTGATTGGACTTAATGCTGCCATATTTTTTGTGTGAAGGTGGAAAAGTTATATAAATATTGTTTTTGATAATATAATCTACATTTACATGGTACATTACCCTTTACACGAGGATCCCAAAGGCCAAATTTATGTAAATATTGTTGCTAACTATGTTTGTTACTATTTCAAGTCCTGAAATAGTAAGAGAACTTATTTTGGGACCTTTTATTGTGGATCTAAAAAATAGAATAAATAAGAGTAAAATGGGGAGCCCATGGAACATAATTGAACCATAGTCTTGTGAGGCTCTAATGTAGAATTTTGAGCTCTAGGGACTCTTTGAAAAGGGGGGATGCTCACCTTTCTTCAAAGCTATGAAAGGATTTAATGAAAAGTTGACTTCTAGGTTTGTCAATTCTTGGCAGAAAGGTATGGTCACTATTGGTGATGTGCGATTCAAGGTCATGGAGCTACTCATTGTGAAAGATATAGGTTTGAAATATGAGGGATAATGAATAAAGAAGAAGAGTAATGGGAACTAAAAAAATATTTATGGTGACATTCCTAAAGAAAAGGGAAAAGTTGGTTAAGTACCAAATTGGGTACAACAAGGAGAGACTGTCGACACCTTAGGGAATGGTAAGTTTCCATTTCACAAAATATTTTACTTTAGAAGGTTATTTCCAAACCATTCATGGATACCACTTTCCAATTTTAAATCATATTTATCATGGGTTAAAGATAAACTTGTCATTTTACCTTCTTTCGTCTCTATAAAACTACATTGCTACTGAGGCTTACCCACCCCTTTACCAAGGCTTGATCATGGTGATATATACATACAACCTTTCTATTACTCCTAAAAACAACCCTTCGAGGAGGAATAACATTGTTAAAATTAAGGAAATTGAACCCCCCACTTTGTTTGTTTCTATTGAGGGAAGCCCTAGCTCAATTCTCAAGCCTAGAGGAAAAAAGTGGCTAAAACCAATAAGGTGTCTCCTGGGGTTGCTACTCTCATCCTAGTCATTGAGATCTTCTCATAATACCCCCCCCCCCAAAAAAAAAATGGTTTGGTCTTTCCTGACAAAAAGTACTCCCAAATGCCTCATGTTGATAACACCTAATTCACTAAGAGTTTGCTTGTCCTCGAGGCCTCCCCTAAAAAAAGGAAACCATTATCCTCTTCCATTTCTACTAAAAAAAATAAGACATTATGCTATTGTGTTTGATGATAGCCCCATCAACATTTTGGGTGTTGAATGTGAGCTTAAATCCATGCTTATGCTAGAGCATAATCCTCTATTGTCCTTGGGGGGTAGAAGATCTTCCAAGTTGGCCAACCAGTCAGTTATGGGGCCTTCTTTAGTGTCCAAAGGTAAAGAGGCTATCCCCTCCTTGGACTTGTATGGTGATGATTCAAAGGATGAGGACTTCATCCCTCAACCAAAGGTGTCTAAGGATGATTTCCTTTATGAGGAAATAATGGAGTTGTTATAGATTGAAGCCTTGGAAGAATAGTTAGAGGAAATGGAGGAGCTAGGTTCTGGTAAGGAGGAGGAGTTGAATAGTGATGAGAAAGGTGAGGTTGATAAAAAGGAAGAAGACAAAGATGTCACTAAAGCTAAAGAGGGATAAATTGAAGATGATGACCAAGAGGTTGGAGAAGAAGTTTTTGTTGTTCCTCGACACAGTGATCACACAGAGGATGATAAATTTGTCATTATGAGTAGTGAGAAGGGGATACCTTTTCAACTTAAGTATCAAATGAATAATTTACACTAGGAGGTTCAAAAGTTGAAAGCCACTTTAATGAAACAAATAATGAAAAGATTAAAAGTATGGAGAAGTTCATTTGCAATCTCACTAAGCTTACCCATGGTATTATGTTGAGATCTGTCATGGGGACAATGTTGGAAAATTATAAAATTAATAAACAAAAAAAGAAACTTGGTGATGTTGAAGACCATCGGATGACTAAAGAAAATAAAATACAAAAGAAGGACCACTTTGACGATGATTGGGAGGCATTTTTGGATGCTCTATTGAATAATTGAGACCTTATCGACTAAGTTTTTTTTGTGTGCCATTGGTGTTGTTTATTTTCTTGCATGTGTTGTTCTCTAGCGGCTTGTGTTCTTTTTTGTTGTTTTGGCAGGCCTGTGTGTCCTACAACTTCTTCTTTTGGCATGCATACCTCTGGTTTAATTTCTCTCTATTAATGTCTTAAAACTTTTGGGTTAGGGCCCTTTTCCCTACTTATTTAATAAAAAGCAACCCTATCTAAGATAATCTCATATGGACTGTATACATTAAGTTGAACACACTTTGTGTGCCCCTTCTCCAATTCCCATTGCTTATTTATCCATTATATTTCTTAGGTGACTTGAGTTCTCTGTCATTTCTAAGACTCATTTATTTTATATAATATTCCAAGGGAGTGGTTTCCAAACCATTATACCCTTACATATCTCAATTATATTTTAATAAAAAAATTCCTTGTCTTCTCTTAAGATTATTATTTTTGAATTTTTCACTCAATCATCAATTACTTTTCAAAAACCTTTTCCAAAAGAAACTACATAGATATTATATTTTTATTTTACCTTTATTTTAATTAAAGGTCATTACATATTTTTTTTAGTTTTATACCCCTTTTATCAAAGGTTCAAATAAAAACTCATTTCCCCATTTTATTCCTAAAGGGTCATTTACATGGGAAATAGCATTCCTTTTTCACTCAAGGAAACAGTCCAATAATAAAATCCTTTAGATAAAACTAGAGGAAGAGGGATCAAATAATTACTAAGGTTTGAAGCACATTATTTAGTGGTTTTCCAAGCTTTATAATTTTCATGGCCTTTGAGGTTTGAAATATATAATATTGGAAGTAGTAGCCACCTAGTAAATACTAGCTTTAAACTCTCTCTTGTCATTCCATATTTGAAAGCTAATATTCCTTTCAAAAATCAAGGGTAAGAATTGGTAGAAGAAATAAAGGAAACCCCATTCTTCAAATATTTATTTAAAGAAGCAATCAATTTAAGTTTGACAATTTATACATGGACACGCAAATCTATGAAAGAAGCAAAACTATTCAATTAAAAACACAATCTTCAATGGGAGAAAGTTTCAGAACCTAAAGTTACAAACTAGAAAACTACTAATATTTCCCTTAATTTTTTTCTAATATATTTATTGATTATAGAAGTTAAATTCATCAATTAAATTGACACTATTTATTTTATCATAACTAAACCATGGTTCAATAAATATAATTAAGTTATGAATTTGGCTCTAAACATAGTCATATTTTAAAATTTAAGATCAAATTCAATTAAAATGAACATCTTCCAATTGTAACATAAATGGAACAATAAGGCCTTTCAAATAAGTATGTACATGTTATGAATTTGTTCTCCAATGTCTACTAGTTTATATTTGTATAATAAGATTAACTTTAGTGAACAAATATAATGGACTAAAAAATATTAATGACCACCCCAACAAAGAAATCCACCAAATCACACTTTCCTTCAACTTGTAAGCATACCTTCTTCATCTTAAAACTTCCAAAAATGATGAAAATATGTACTTCAAAACCCTAATAGAAAAATTAACTTAATCCATATTTTAAATGATAATATATCAAGTTCATAATAATGCAAGACAAGTCCACAACAACCTATTTATTATATTTTATCCACTCCCACAGATAACTCTAGTTTACTCAATAATATCCACTTACCCATTACTTTTATCTCTCCTCAAACTAAGGTTTTTAGTTTTCAATTAAATGTTTTAATCCTTTTCGTTTACAAGTTAAAAATAGCTAAAATAGTTTACAATGGTAATATTGTTGAGAATATTTTATTTTAGCTTTTCACTCCAATACAATATATTATACTAATACTTGTGAACTTGATTATTGTTTATCTTGAGTAAAAAAATTATTTGCATGTTGTTATTTTTATATAGAAAAATAGTTTAAAAAATATGGCTTAAGATCATAAGTCACCACTTTAAAGATACAAAATAAAATGTCTAACATAATTTGAAAATTAATAATTAGACATAAATTACCATCATAGTACAAAATTATAAAAAATCACATTACATACCAAATTACATAAGCTATTCAAATGTATAAAAAAGAATCTTACAGTACCAAAGAACCACATAAATAAATCCCAATATAGAAAACACAACCACTCAACAACATCCAACTCTTCTCCTTTTTAGCCCTCTTTGAGCTAGTTAACTTTCTTAGCTAGGTAAACAAATGTGTATTGTTTCTCATCCACCACTTCAAAAACAAAGAAATAAGAACTTGATCATAGTTACCAATATAAACAATATCAACTAAAGAGATTATAGGCCTTAGTTTTTCCTTTGTTAAGCAAATGACTTTCAATAACATGCCTAATTTTAGCTTTAGATAACTGCTTTCTAGTTATTCTAAATATAATGAAATTGATATTCCATTTACTGTACATACACATTCCATCCAAGTAAACATTAGACAATTAAAATGGTGTTTATAAGGATATAAAGCAACAACAAATAATTAAGACAAAAAATGACCAAATGACACAAGTGTGACTAAATGAAATAATCATAAAAATAGCAAATGATATCAATGAAAACAACAAAATGGTGACAAATAAAATTGAGGGAAAATGATGGAACAATAACAAAAAACATTGACCCAATATTATAAAGAAGAGAACAATCACCAAGCAAATATATGCTAATGAATAACTCATAACCTAGAATCATAAACACATAAATATGACTTGAACCAAAATCAACATAGTGAAGCTACTATACACATGTTTTATCTCTTTCCTTGTCAATACACTAGTGTGACAACATCCTCCCTTGTGATGCTCTCCCTTACCAAGGACAAACCTGGCACATACATCAATGAGACAAATAATGCATTAGTCGATATGATATCATAAGTGACATAAAAACATCAAGTGAATGTCAAATATTGATACCAAATTTATAAATTTCAACCAAAAAATTAGTACATATCTAGCTATCCCAAATTTAGAGATGAATGAAATTAATAATTCATAATAATAGTAGCTTACACAAAAAAACTTAAAGTATAATATATCAACTATTACAACTAAAGCAAACTTATAACAAGTTAAATAATTTAATTATTTTAAGTGATCTAAATTGGGGTATTGTAGAAAGGATTCCTTGAAGAAATATGTATTATAACTCATCATATTCTAGTTGATGATTTATTGTACCACATAAAGATAGGATTCCAATGACATGGACATTGATATGTTCATCATGTACTTATGCACATTTAATCAATTTAATCATAGTTGTTTTCAAGACCATATTGATATGGAAGTGTCATAAGAGCATGGTGGCCAACTCATCAAAATAATGGATAAATTTAGAAACTAAAGAGTAGAACCATTGAATGATTGTATCATTTAAGGTTGTGGAAATAATTTAGCTAATACTATATCTTTATATATGAAATCTAGGCATACAACATTAAAATATTCTAAATAAATAGAAGGATGTCTTTTTCCATTAATTAATTACAAAAAAGTGCCACAAAACCAATGAGCACTAAATAAATAAAAAATCTAAATGAAAGAGGTATGTGATATTGGATATTGTATGTAATAGAGTCATGGCTAATATGCATAGTACCCACTTTCTCCTTAAGCTGATCAAATCCTTTCAATAGAGTTTCCATGGTAGAGGTAGAAATATTAATAATAGAAGCATCATGGGATATAATGGAGGATGTGTAAAGAGCTTGAGAGATAATAGGTAATGATATAAAAATGGAAGGAGAAACCACACTACAAGTTTAAGGTGATCATAGGATGAGGAGGAATTGTATGAGGAGCACATTTATCTAGGGGATATTCCTAGTATCCACATGGGTATGATTAGATGTGGAAGGATGAGAGGTAAGTGGAATATTAGTGAAGGGAAAGGCGGTGGAAATACTAGAGGTTTGAATGGCTGAGGAAGGGTAATAATAAGAGGGACACACATGGGTAGTGGAGGCCATGGAATTGGTAACTATGAAATGAGGGGAGTGGTGCAGGAGCACCATTAAGTAGGTTTTGTTCATCAAGGCAAATAAGGAGTAGATTATAGGCTTTAATGAATTTTGTGTTAGAATAAGGTCATGAGACCATTTTTATCATGTATTTGATCATATTTGAGTCATACTAGGTGTTTAAGGTGGACAAATTTTTTGACATTGAAAAATTGCATTTTTTGGCAAGTTGTCAAACAATTAAGTTGTACAAGTTTCTTTTTGTGGAAGACCAACGGTATTAAAATTTAAAAAGGTGGTTAAGGGAAGTTAGAAGGTTATTTGGCTTGTAAAAAGTATAAATATCTTGTATTCCATCGTTGTAAGGAGTTCTTTTGAATATTTTTGAAGAAGAAACATCAAGTTGTGCACTATTTTTGTGATTTTTCCAAATTTTTAGTATTTTCCAGCCTTGGTAGAGGTCGTACAACAACTTCTTGATTCAAATATTTGTGGGATAATTTAGGAAATTGTTTTCACTTGTATTTGAATTCAATTTGAAGGTTCTTTCATAAGTTTAGTGCACTTATTTGTCTGATTTTACAGACCAACCAAAAATAGGGCATATTGTGTTTTGAGGTTCCTACAATGAATTAAAACCCATTCCACCTATTGTGAAGGATGTATCTTATTGGAATGGGTGTGTACTAATTTTTTTGGTGTGTACAAGGTCTGAGAAAGTTGGGGAGGTTGTTTCATGAGTTGGGTGTGAAGCCCTAGTATGTAGTTTTGTGGTTTCCATGAGGAAAAATGTGATTTTATGATGTCAAAATAGGAGAATGATTGTGGCAATGAGTTTTCTTGGTGTTTTGAGCATGTGCAGGCCTAGATAAACCTGTTTGAGGTGATTTCATGGTTGTTCATGAGTGGTATGTTAGTTTTTCAATAGAACCCTAGTTTTGTGGCTATAAATGAGGGTTTCATGAATGGGCCATTGGATGATTGTATTTCTGCCAAATAATTGTGGATTCCTGAGTTTGGAGACATGTGAGTTGCTTCCCATAGGTTTTTAGAAGTTTTGGAAAAGTCTCAATAGTAGTTTCTTTGGAAAAAGAGGCTAACTAGAAGCCTAAAATAGTGAAATTCAGAGTTTTGAGTGTTCTGGTATGAAGTGACCATAGGTGAGTTTTGGATAAGTTAAATTTTGTCCAAATGGGTTCCTGATAAGGTTCATTTCATGGTCTGGTGAGGTGTCATTGTGGAGTTACACCCGATTGAGTGAGGTTGGAGTGCTACAAGGAAATAGTGAAGAATGACTGAGATTGAAAGAGTTTGAGCATTTGGTGATCTAATACTTGATTGGTTGATCAAATGGTGATAATTTGTGTTGTAGGACCTCCCCTTACTATATCAAAGTGGTATTAGAGCAAAAGTACCAGATTCCTGTTGAAGAGAGTTGAAGATTGTGAGAAAGAAAGCTTGGAAGGTGAAGAGGCAAGATTGCAAAGATGCCTCCAAAAGCAAAGAACACATCAAAGGAGATGAATGAATTGAGAAACCAATACATTAAAGATATTAGAGAACTGAAAGAGAGATTGGCAGCATTAGAAACCAATAAGAGAAGAGAAGCAGTTGAGAGTAGTGAGTCAAAAAAAGAAAATGATGAAGATTTTGAGGATGTTGAAGAAGAGCTTGATCTAGAAGACCAAAGAATAGCCAAGTTGATAAAGGTTGTAAAAGGTGACAAAGACAAGGTAAAAATAGATGTGCAAAATTTTGGTGGTAATTTGAATGAAGAGGAATTATTAGATTGGATAGCTTGTTTGGATAACTATTTTGAATGTGAAAAGATTCCTAAAGAATAGAGAGTGAAGATTTCCAAACAAAGCTTAAGGGTCATGCACTTGTATGGTGGGATTATCTACAGTTAGAGAGAAGGAAACAAGGAAAGTCTAATATTGTGGATTGGGACAAGATGGTGGCTAAGTTAAAAGGTAAGTTTCTCCCTTCAAATTATCAAGTTCGCATGTTTAAGAAGTTGCAAAATTTGAGACAAAAGGAAATGGATGTAAAGACATACACTGAAGAATTTCATAGATTGAGTATGAGGTCTAATAACAATGAAAATGAAGATGTGAAAAATTCTAGGTACTTGGGTGGCTTAAGAATGAATATTCAGGATGAGTTGGCTTTGACTAACCCTAGGAATGTAGAAGAATGTTACAAAATGGCATTGAAGGTTGAAGAGAAGGTAAAGAGGAGACAAGAGAAAATAGTAAGAGGAAGTGGTAGCACCATGAGAGGAAGAGGAACTTTTTCTACTCCAAGGAAAGCAACCAAAAATCAAGGAGAAGAATCAAGCAAGAGATATGAACAAGTTGTTGATTTCAGAGGTGGATATAGAGGCTCAAGAGGTAGATTTGGAGGTGGAAGAAACTCTAACACTTTTGTAGGTAGGTGTTATCATTGTCAATAATTTGGACATCTTGCTTGGAAGTGCCCTGAGAAGGCTAGTTCATCCACAAGTGGAGGAGAAAGAAAACTAGATAGAAGAGCACAAATAGTCCATGAAGATGAGGCTGAGAGTTCAAATTCTAATTCACTCTATGCTGCTCCTGAAGTTGGTGAGATGTTGATGATGAAGACTCAATTCTTGAAGAACACAAAGGAGAGAGAGTTACTTCAAAGAAGAGCCTTGTTCAAGACAACTTGTAGATGCAAGGATAAGGTATGTAGAGTCATTGTTGATTCAGGTTACACAGATAATATTGTGTCAAATGAGATGGTAGAAAAGTTGCATTTACAAAGAGTGCCTAGGGAGAGGCCTTATAAGGTATCATGGGTCAGTGATAAGCAAAATTTGGTGGTGAGTGAACAAGAAAAAGTGGAGTTCCAAATAGGTTAGTATAGAGATGAATTCCTTTGTGACATTATACTAATGACTTGTTGCCACATGTTGCTAGGTAGGCCCTAGCAGTTTGATAGGTCAGCTATATACCATGGTAGGAAAAACCCATACACTATAGAGAAGAGTGGGAAAACATTCTTGTTGACTCCATTGAATGAAGGAGTAAATGAATATGGTGAGATAATCATGCTTGGGAGAAAGGAGTTCATTACTGTTGGTGAAGATAAGGGAAAGAGTGTGGATTTAGAAGTTAATGCAAACCAAGTCAAGGTGCAAATAGTGAGTAGGAAAAGTGAAAGGGATTTGCAGAAAATGACAAAGAAGAATGGCTACAGGTGGAAGGAAAAAGTGAATGATGATGTGTCTCAGATTGAGATAGAACAATACAAGGATGAAGAGCCTTGAAAAGGAAAGAACAAAGTGAAAATGTGGTGGTAGGGATAGTCAAGTGCCCTGTGGTGTTGAATCAAGTAAAAAGACATGTAAGAAATAATACAATAGAGGTTGATGATGTTGGTAAGATAGTGGGTAAAGGTACAGTGAATTACCAAGATGTGACAGTGAATAAGAAGACAAGGAAGTGTGATGATGATGTGACCGTAAAGTGCAAGGTTGCTAGTATAGAAAAAGGGTAGTCAAAGGATGTTAATACAAAGTTATATGGGTTTGGAAAAATAAAGGACAGAGAGATAAAGATGGGTGATGATGCTAGGACAATAAATAGAACAAGTATAGGTCTGATAGAGGTTGCAAGGACTGATGAAACTGTTGACAGTGGAAAAGTGGAAAACAAGAGGACTCTTAGATAGTGGATGATGCATGAAGGAAAAAGTAAAGTAAAGGTAGTAAATGGAGTGAGAGTACAGGTATGGAGGAAGGTAAAACATTAATGTTTGAAGTTGGAAATGAATTGAAACATCCCATAGTGTTGTGTGACAGTGAGAAGCATGGAGAGAGTAAAGACATTCACAAGGATGATAAGGGAATGGCAAGGAAAAAGCAACATGAACCTGATAGAAAACACAAGGAGGTCAAAATACATGAAGAATACAAAGGAGGACATGTTACATTCATTTTTCCAAGGGACTTGGAAAAGCTCAAAGTTGGGGTGTATGGTGCAGGAGCACCATTAAGTAGGTTTTGTTCATCAAGGAAAATAAGGAGTAGATTATAGGATTTAATGAATTTTGTGTTAGAATAAGGTCATGAGACCATTTTTATCATGTATTTGATCATATTTGAGTCATACTAGGTGTCTAAGGTGGACTATTTTTTTGACATTGCAAAAATTGCATTTTTTGGCAAGTTGTCAAACAATTAAGTTGTAAAAGTTGCTTTGTGGAAGACCAACGGTCTTAAGCATTCAAAAGGAAGTTAAGGGAAGTTATAAGGTTAGTTATCTTGGAAAAATTATAAATATCTTGTATTCCATCATTGCAAGGAGTTATTTTGAATATTTTTTAAGAAGAAACATCAAGTTGTGCATTGTTTTTGTGAATTTTCCAAATTTTTACTATTTTCTAGCCTTGGTAGAGGTCATACAACAACTTCTTGATTCAAATATTTGTAGGATAATTTATAAAATTGTTTCCACTTGTATTTGAATTCAATTTGAAGGTTCTTTTAGTGCACTTATTTGTTTGATTTTACAAACCAACCAAAAATAGGGCATATTGTGTTTTGAGGTTCCTACAATGAATTAAAACCCATTCCACCTACTGTGAAGGATGTATCTCAGTGGAATGGGTGTGTACTAACTTTTTTTGGTGTGTACAAGGTTTGAGAAAGTTGGGGAGGTTGTTTCATGAGTTGGGTGTGAAGCCCTAGTATGTAGTTTTGTGGTTTCCATGAGGAAAAATGTGATTTTATGATGTCAAAATAGGAGAATGATTGGAGCAGTGAGTTTTCTAGGTTTTTTGAGTATGTGAAAGCCTAGATAAACCTGTTTGAGGTGATTTCATGGTTTTTCATGAGTGGTATGTTAGTTTTTCAATAGAACCCTAGTTTTGTGGCTATAAATGAGGGTTTCTTGAAGGGGCCATTAGATGATTGTATTTCTGCAAAATAATTGTGGATTCTTGAGTTTGGAGACATGTGAGTTGCTTCCCATAGGGTTTTAGAAGTTTTGGAAAAGTCTCAAGAGTAGTTGCTTTGGAAAAATAGGCTAATTAGAAGCCTAAAATAGTAAAATTCAGAGTTTTGAGTGTTCTAGTATGAAGTGACCATAGGTGAGTTTTGGATATGTTAAATTTTTTCCAAATGGGTTCTTGATAAGGTTCATGTCATGGTCTAGTGAGGTGTCATTGTGGAGTTACACCCGATTGAGTGAGGTTGGAGTGCTATAAGGAAATAGTGAAGAATGGCTGAGATTGAAAGAGTTTGAGCATTTGGTGATCTAATACTTGATTGGTTGATGAAATGGTGATAAGTTGTGTTGCAGGACCTCCCCTTACTGCATCAGGGAGGAAGGATAGAAAGATGATGATGGGTTGGTGAGTGCCTAGTGAGACAATACACCATTGATCAATAGAATCCATGAGAGTGCCAATATTAAGAATAATTTTCATGCCATAAGGGCTACTCACTAAGGTATATGTAAAACAGTTACAAACTATTAACGAGATTCAACATGAAGAAGTGAATAAATAAGTAATTATCAATAAAGGAAAATTATTGCTTAATATATCATAATCATAGTGCTTGCATGTAAAATGGATAAAAATATAAATATGCATAAAAATTGCTTAAATCAAACCAAAATTCATGCAAACCTCAAAAGATTGAATCTTTTATGTTGATTTGTTGAAGATTTGAATGTGGTTGCTCATGATTCCAGCATGACATTAGCATAAAAGATGTTCATGTCAAAATGACAATGATGGGTCTCTTTTATAGAAAACCAAATTTGGATGAAGGGCTAGGATAAAAAGCCAATATGACATAACAATCATGGCCAAGATTGAAAGATGTGGTATGAAATAGGGTTAGAGCTAAATTAGGACAAAGATAGGACTTGGTTAAGGATGGACGATTGAGATTAAATTATAAAATAACTCAATCAAGGGTGGAAATTAAATGAGATGTGAAGAGATAATAATGACACAGATAAAAAGGTTGGCACAAAAAAAGAGTTGTTGGAGAAAATTAAATAATTATAAAATTATTTAATTTAGGAGGGAAAGTGAATAATTAAATAAAAATGATTATTTAATTATAGAAGAAAAAGGAAAAGCTGAATTTTAAATTAAATAAAAAAAATTAAATTTAAAAGTAGTGGAAAAGGACAAAATATTAAATAATTAAAATAGTGGAGGGAAAGGAGGAGAATAATTAAATAAATAAAATTTATTCAATTATAGAAGTCAAAGCTAATGAATAATTAAATAATTAAAATAGTTATTTAATTATAGTTGAAAAATGGAAAATAATTAAATAAAATTGGAATTTATTTAATTATAGATGGAAAAAGAATTAATTAGTGGTGTAATTAAATAAATAAATATATTTAATTAATCAAGGGAGAAATAAGGAGAAAATGAATTAATTAAATAATTAAGAATTATTTCATTAATAGAGGAATATGACCTTAGAAGATAATTAAATAATTAAAATTATTTAATTATGCAAGCAAAAGGAGGAATTGATATGAAAATGTAGGTTTTTCAATGTCTACACATAGACTTGTTATTCAATATGGTTCTTATTATGAGTGTTATTAGAGGTCATATCAAAAGGCATGGTCGTGATCATTTAAGTGGTTAGTCACATTAGGGTTAAAACAAATAATCCTTTGTAAAAGAAGACGTAGGTTTCAAGTAGCCCATAGCACAAACAAACCCTAAAGTGATATGGTAAAGAGCAGTCAATCCCAACAAGATAAAACACTCCCAAACCTAAATAATTAGAAAAATAAAAATGCAGCCATAAAGATAGAAACTCTTAGAAGGTGTAAGAGAGGAGGGTTCTAAAAAATAAAAGGGAGAATTTAAAATCCCTTTTATGTAAATATGAGGTAAATAAATAAATAATATAAGCATTTAGAATCTATCCTACATTGGAAGAGTTGGGATAAAATAAATGTATTGAAATTGTGTGTGTGAAATGTGGGAGTTAGTAAATCAATAATAAGACACACAAACACCAATGAGATGTATTATATTAAAGATTTGAATCAAAGAACTAATCAATTTGCAACAAACAAATCTCTAAAAATATTCCATTGTTCTCTATTCTCAAGGATTCATTAAATCATTTGGCTCTCAAATTTTATATGTGCACTATGATTGTATTGAAATGTGGGAGTTAGTAAATCAATAATAAGACACACAAACACCAATGAGATGTATTATATTAAAGATTTGAATCAAAGAACTAATCAATTTGCAACAAACAAATCTCTAAAAATATTCCATTGTTCTCTATTCTCAAGGATTCATTAAATCATTTGGCTCTCAAATTTTATATGTGCACTATGATTGTTAGAATGACAACTTGAGAAATGAGATGTTCAAAATGCAAGAAATCTAAGTTCCTACATGAAACTATGTGATAAAAGCCATGATGCTATGATAATGGTGATATTGACAAATGGATAATAATGTTGCATAAAAAGCTAAAATGATTCTACATATGCTCAAATATTAACTATTGATAAACTAAAATGTAATTACAAACTGAGACATGATTCCAATTTAGAATGATAAAACAATGCAACTTGCTAAATGCTAAATGATCAAATTCTAAATTCTCCAATGCTCCAAAGCTATTCCTGCATAATAAGTTTGCTAAAAGATGTGATTGATAATGATGTAGCAAAGGGTTGTATTTATAGGATTTTCAAAGCATCTTGTGATGTGGCAGCGATCGACGGTCCAAATTCAAACATGAGGGATGAATGGTGGAGATGGAAGAATCAAAGAGGATGTTCCCTTGACCAAGGGCAACATGCCAAATGGATGAACGAATAAAGTGTGTGGGGAATAAAGCATGTGTTAAAAGTTTGTTGAAGATAATTGGTTGAAAATAATGTAATTAAATATTAGTCATATTTAATTACATGTGACATTTGATGACATTGCCAAAAAGTGTTGTAGACATGTGACTAGATTTGAATTTGAAATTATTCAAACTTAGTGAGGAGATATTTAATTAAATAAAAACAAACTATAGTCATTTGTTTATTTAATTAAATATAGAAGAATGTGGTTTAGGATGAAGAATTTAGAAAAGTGTGAACTATATAAATAAATTGAGAATTTATTTATAAGTAGTTGAAATAAAAGGAGTTTATTAATTAAATAGCTAGTATTTAATTAATTAATTGTCTCGACTGATTTTAGGTGTATACATTTTGCCCCTCTTCAAAGTAATGTGTTTACACATTGCTTCAAAGAAAATTTTTGCTGCTGATATCGACAAAAAAAAAAAATTAATGCCCCAGACGATGATTTTTAGGTGATGATAGATTATGCCCCCTCGAGAGATAAATCGGTGAATTTTTGAATTTTTTGGACTTTTTGGATTTTTTGAAAAAAAATCGATGATTTGATGATGATCTCAAAATTTTATGATTCAAAAATGATTTATCTCTCAAAAAATGATGTTATAGCCAGTAGATGATGAAATCAATGAATTTCCCCCTTTTGAAAATATAATAAAACAACCCCATAAAAATGCCACTTAATTAACCTTAAAAAGGTTAAAAAGAGTGATTAGAAATTCATTTGAGTATTTGCATTTTGAAAACTTTGAGAGTGATTGAGTGATTTGTGCAAATTTGGTGAAATGGTGATCCCTTACCACACGCATCGGTTTGAGCGTGTCAAACGTCACAACCGCCTGGTAGCGTATGGGCCTCCGGTATGTACCCCAAAAAATTCTCTCATAATTTGTGCAATTCATTTTATCGCTCATTTTTCTTGTTTGAATTCAGTTTGAAGCATTTTAGTGCATACGGGTACCACAGTAGCGCATTCATAGACTATAATGGCACATCCGTGAGTCTAGTGCATAGGGTTGGGGAATTAGTGCATAGGTTAATTTAGCGCTTAGGGCTAGAGTTTTAGCGCATTGGGTAAAAATATTAGTGCATAGATGCATTTAGTGTATAGGTTGGTCAAACTAGCGCATCAAATAAATGTTGTAGTACATAGAATGATTCAACGCTTAGGTGAATTTATTTAGCGCATCGATGAAATGATGTAGTGCATAGGACGATTCGATGCATTAGAACTCTTTTCTAGCGCACTAATGAATTTTTAAACCAAATTGATGATTTTTTTTATTAGTCTCCTTGATTTTGATGATGTTTGATCGCGTCGGCCTTTGATTTGATGTTGATTGATGATGTTGATAGGTTAGATGTCCATTGATCTCATGATAGGTGAGATTCAATGATAGGATGATGATAATTGACCTCATGATAAGTGAGGATCAATTATAGGTTGATTGATTGATTGACCTCATGATAGATGAGGTGCATTGATTGATTGAGAAACCTCATGATAGGCGAGGTTGAATTGATTGATGAACCTCATGATAGGCGAGGTTGAATTCATTAATGAACCTCATGATAGGTGAGGTTGAATGATAGATTAATGCTCATGATATTTGATCAAAGTATCACCCAAGTTGATTAGATTGATAGACTAATTGATTTAGATTGATTGATAGGCTGGTTGATGTCGATTGATTGATTGACTGATTTGTGATTTTGTGATGATAGGAGTCATTGAACAATTTGTAGATTAGAGAGCGTTTTCCCAGGAGGTGGGATTTGATTCCATACCTAACACCTCCTAAGGTAGCTGTCATTGCACAATTTGGTTTTTCCTCATTGATTGATATGCCCTAGATTAGGATTAACAAGGGGTTGCTCACAACTTTAGCAGAGAGGTGGCACAGTGAGCATAACACCTTCCATTTGTCCACTGGTGAGATCACAATGACTCCAATAGCAATGTAACCCCAACTGAGACTGTATGTACATATTTATGTTGGTCGAGTTGCTCAGCCTAAGTTGGGAAAACTAGAGTACTGGAGGAGGACACTGGATGATCTTGAGTCTATGGTATGGCATTCATACCTTGTTGTGAGCAGTGGTCGGAGGATGACACTAAGATGCCATTTTTGTGCCAGTTGATGTACCTAATTAGGCGGACCTGATTTATTATTGAGAGATTCTTGTTGATGAGAGTAATAAGATAGTATGGCAGGGTTCAGGGTGTGGCCCATTATGCACAACGACGAGTGGATGTTATAGAGTGGGGACCTATTTTTTCATATGATGCAACCATGCATCATTTCTAGGGATTACAGGTTGTCATTTGGGAGGTGCACTAGAGATTATTGATGCACTGATATTAGGGGAGTATACGCAGTACATGTTCTTGCATCCATTCCCATGGATCACCATTCCATACGAGCTAGTTCCATTGTTAGAGGAGGAGGGGGCAGGAGGTCATGGTCGTAGGCGGTGGAGAGGTGGAGGAGACAAAGAGGAGGAGGAGGAGAGTAGTGATGATGGGGATGGTGATGGAGAGGGAGGAGGAAAAGATGATGATGGGGGTGATGGGGGAGGAGATGAGGGTGGAGGAGGACCAGGGCATGATGTTGGAGAGTTGAGAGTTCCTCGCAAGAGGCAACATGTGGAGATTTGAGTACCCTCACCACAATAGCTGACACAAATTGTTGTACTACAGGTATAGGTTGAGACACTGCAAGGTTAGTTGGAGCAGGTTCAAGCTTTACTATCATAGGCCCAGGGGTAGATTTAGACATTGAAAATCGAGAGGGATGTTTCTAGACAACAGGTTTAGTAGGTACAAGTTTAGCTCACCTAGGCCCAGGCCCAGGGATAGATGCAGGGGAAAATTTCCACATTGACTGCTGAGAGGGATACTTTGAGACAACAAGTCGATCACACTAAGAGCACCGTTGAGAGACTACAACAAGCTACAAAGGCTACTGATGCTGCAGACTATTTTAGGGAGATACGTCATACTGCCCACGAGGCTAAGTTTTATAGAGTGAGATATCATGATGCATTTCCTCCTGAGTGGTGAGAGAGTTTTGCACAATCTCAGTCAAGCAGGTCCCAGTCTCAGACCATGAGCAGAGGGGTGACACAACCGCTTCCTAGAGATCAGAGAGATCGTGGTACAGGTCCATCTGGTGGGGGAGGCCTTGGTCATGTGATTCTGACACCATCTAGGGGGAGTACAACATAGCTCTGATTATGATGACATAATTTGATGTATTTTGGGACATGATGTATACCTATTTATTCAATTGAGACATTGATGATGTACCTCTTGATTTGAGACATTATGATACACTGCCATTTTTTATATTGATGTATCTCTTTATACCCTTGGATATCCTTGTACATTTTGACATTATGATTTTGAGGTTATGTGATATGCAACGATGATGATGATTGATCTATGTGCCTATGATGTTTATATGATGATGATCATGATGATTATGATGGATGCATTTAATTTCTATTATATATGCTATGTGATGTTCTATATGATGATGATATGATATGTTATGGATGTAAATGATGATGCAACTGATGTGTTATGATTCTATGATGCTTTATGGATGATGCCTATGTGATGGATTTTATTATGCCAATGAAATGTGATGCATTTTATGTTTTTATACTTTTCTAATGCAAATAAATGATGCAATGAATGAATGAACGATGTATGAAATGATCACATGATGGTGCATAGTCCTATGTGTTTATGATGTTTATATGATGATGATCATGATGATTATGTGATGTATGTAATGATGATATGATAATGCATGATTGATGATTCAATATGCTTAATGGATGATGTTTTATGCTATGTGAGATGGATTTGATTATGCAAATGATGTGTTTTATGTGATGATGGTGTTGATCCAGTCAGCCCTTTGTCAGTATTGGATTTGAGTAATAACCAATTCATCTTCACTACTGGTATAACAATGACATTATGTTTTTACCAGTCATGTTCTTCAACAACTTTTTCTTCTTGGAAATCTTACTCTATTGGACATGTCTTTCAATCATCTTATGTGAATCCAAGATCCATTTTATAAAAGGAGAAAATGATTTCAGTGATGCATCAAGTTCAATTATGCCCCTATTAAAATAGAGATGTTTTTCTGCTCGGAAATCTTCCTCTACTGGACATGTCTTTCAATCATCTTAATGGACCAATTCCTTAATCCATTAATAATTGATGAAATGATTTGGATCATGCAAGTGAGATGGAATGCACTTCTTTTGGTGTTTTTGATGCAAATATTATGATGTGATGCATGGATGGATGAGTGATGTGATAATGTTTTCTAATTTATGCAAATGATGATGCAATTGATGTGCAACTAAATGAGAGTTTTTTTAATTTATGCAAATGATGATGCAATTGATATGCAACTATATGAAAATGACGTGTTTTTGGAAATTTCAAGTGTACTTAATCCATTAGTGAAAGAGATAACATCATTGTGAAATTGTTGCAGCTTTGGAAATCCCATAGACACATATGCAAACTAACATGGATGCAATCTAACTTAACCATGCAAATATAATATGCAGATGTTGTCATTCATAACAACTAATTTGTCATGATTTTTATCATCATCGAGCCTTTAAAATGTTGAAAGTACAAGCATTGATGGCATAAGTAGACCATGATGACCTAAGTACTACTTCCATGATTTTTGATATTACAAGTTAACACAAGCATCTAGGTATAATTAAACTGAGATTACTTGAGTATTGCTTGCTTAAACATACAAGAGTTAACCCTTTTTCCTATGAAAATTCAGAATGTCATTAGTGATACTTTGTAGATCACGTCCATTGACAATTTGCATAGTAATAATGATCAACTCATAGACAACAGACAAAGAAAAATCATACTCCTTCCTGGCTCCTCTAGTTCAATACATCATCAAGGTGCTCTAGAGATATGATAACAAAAATCAAAGTTCAACAGTTGAACATTCATGCCACAATGATAAAGCCATGATTCAGAAGAACATCATCCATTTAAAGTTTGCTTGGATTTTGATTGATTTGGCTATTTGGTTTTGGATGGTTGATGTGTTCATGTTTGTGATTGATGTTCAATGTTGGGTTGCACTGTGATCATTGTGTTTGTTGTGTTTGTCCTACTGTTGTTTGTATGTTAGTTCAAGATAAAAGTTTATTTCCCTCAGTGAGTTTAAGATTTTGCTCCCAGTCTAGGGTGAGACACAACCACAATGCCAGGATATGTACACGAAGCTTTCCAGTGATAGTTAGAATGATGGCGAAAGTGAATGGTGAAAGCAAATGGTCGACATGCTCAAATAGATGGAAAAGCTAACCTATCACAAATAACGCCTGTTGCCAAGTTTTCACTACTTGTTTTTATTACACTTTTTCAGATTTTATGTTTTTTTTATTTTTCATTTTTTTTGTATTTTTCTCCTTTTCTGATTTTTTTTGTTGTTACCAAGACACCTGTTTGCCAGGTTTTCATCAAGGCAACCATTTTTTTAGGACATTTTCTAATGTTTTTTCATTTTTTCAGGACTCTTTCTGATGCACTGAATGATTCAAGTGTATAATTTCTTGAGATGCAAGCTATTGATGGGTTCATCAAACAAATCCCCTTCCGGTGTAGACAGTTGATATGCTCCTGATCCAAAGACTAATATGATGATGCTCTGATCCTATGTGAATGACCGTGATGGATGAAAGGACCCGATTGAAATGAGGAGTATGAGTGGCAAGTATGGTGGATGATAGAGGTGACATATGAAAGAGGCTATGATACGATCCCTAATGTGCACACTATATGGGCCATCAAGCTTTAGAAAAAAAGGAGCTTGGGCAAACGATGAGTTATAGTACGTGAAGGGGTCGCCATCAAAGATGCATTGAAAGACATCACTAATGGAAGTGTAATGATATGACAGGTATGTGAACATGGATGGGTGGAAGGGAATATGCGGTATGCGTGACATGGATGTAGATCATGAATCAACAAGTTCTTTCTTTGATAGATACCCCTAGTGAGTTTTGAGGGCGAGGCATGTTTGGAGATCAACTTTTGCTCGCTTTTATTTTTTGCTTTGATTTTTTATTTGTCTGATAGCTTTTTATTTTGGCTAGGGGACTTGTCTAGATCTTTCTTGCTTTTTGATTTGTCCAATAGCTCTTTATTTTGGCTAAGGGACTTTTTTGGATCTTTCTTCCTTTTTGATTGATCCCATAGCTCTTTATTTTGGCTAAGTGACTTTTCTTGATTTTTCCTTCTTTGCAAGCTTTCTTTTGATTTTGGATCTCCATTTGAAAAAGGCATTTTTACCTTTGATTTCTAATTTTCCTCCTTTATATTTTCTTTAGATGATACTTGTTGATCCATGTCTACAAGGTGGATGGATGTGGATGAGATGGATGGAGTGGGAGTGGTGATGTCATCAATAGAGTCTTTTATACTATCCTTTTTGGTACTGCTAAACCAATAGAGGCTTGTGCATCCTTAGTGACTTAGCAAGATGGATTGATAGAGGAAACATTATGAGATTCATACCCTAGCCTAGGGCAAGTGTGATGGAAGGATGATGAGTGGATATCCTCAGTAGGATCATGGTCAAAAAGTGGGTTAGCATAGGTATCTTGGCCAAATAGGGGGTTATCATAGGTATCAAAAGCTTGTGTGTAGCCAGATATGGAAAGGGTAGGTGTATCATTAGGATCCCAAAAGGTTTTAGTCCCAACATGGTCATCTTTCTGCATTTCTTTTGTAGCTGTCTTGACATCATTATAAGAAGTCTAAACCCTTTCGATGACAATAGTAGTATCTTTTACTCGCAAGTCTTCCAAACAGTATTTTCCACATTCTAGATCATGGATTTGGACCTTGGGGTTTGATAGTGCAGTTACTGGAGTGGATGTTTTGATGGGTTCAAGATCAACATTTATTTGATGAGGAGATGCTACACACTTGCTAGGGATGGTGATTTTAGCTTTAGGACTTTGATTATGGCCAGCCATGAAAGAATTAGGATCTCCTTATATTGTTATTTCAACTCCATCGTGAGAAAATTTCAAGCATTGATGGTATGTAGAGGATACTACTTGCATTTTTTGTATCCAAGGTCTTCCAAGGAGGATATTATAGGTCAAGGAGAGATCAAGGACTTGGAAAGCCACATCCTTCACCACAGGACCAACTCTAATTGGTAAAGTAATTGATCCCTTAGATGAACATCCGTCTGCATCATATTCCTTCATGGTAATCTGTTTCCTAGAATCTATTGTACTTTCTAAATAACCCAATGCATGGATAAACTTTAAAGAGCAGATATTTAGACCAACTCCTCCATCTATTAAAACATGTTTGACCAAACATTTATGGATCAAAACCTCAATATGGAGTGGAGAATTATGTGAATGGGTGAGCAATGCATCATCATTTTCAGAAAATGATAGGTAATGAGGTGCGGTCAAGTGTCCCACCATAGCTTGGGATTGGAAAACTTTTGAATCAATTGGTACAATGCTTTGTTTATCATTGATAGGATTACCAACAGTAGAAATGTTAAGAATGGTAGTGTCGTAGACATAGTTTACATTTTGTCCTTTGGTGTTTGATGAAGAAGACTCTCCTTTTTCATAGTTTGGAAGAGAATTCTTGAATGCTCCATGATCATTGTTCATTTGAGGTCCCTCTACAAATATTGTCTTGTTATCAATCAAATCTTGTATCACCTATTTCAGTTGCATACAATCATTTTTTTTATGTCCTTTGTTCTAATGAAAGTCACAAAAATGTGCATCATTCCACCATGGTGGTTTAACTTTTGGGTTATAATCTCGTGCCTCTGGTAACATTATAACCTTGGCTTTAAGAAGCTCTTTCAATGTTGATTCTAAGGACTATCTCAAAGGTGTGAACCTTCTTCAATTTGATGATGGTATATTGTATGAGGTTGAAGTTGGTTTAGATTTGTTATTGTTTGGGTTGTTGTTTTGATTGGCACTTTGGTTGTTGTTTTGGTTGTTGAGTGGATTGTTGTTTTGATTTGTTTTGGTGGCAGTTGTTGTCAAGTTGAATATGAGTTTTTCATTTTTTGTTTCAGCTAAAACATCATTGTTACCCACATTCTTGTTTCATTTCCAAAACTTTGGTTTGTCACTGCTGTTGTAATTGTTGGAGGAATTTGATGAGTTGTTTTCATTGTAAATTTTGATGAATCCTCCCTTGACCAAAGCCTCTTCAATTTTTATTTCATTTTCAATCAATTTTTCGAAGGTAGGTGGACATTGCAATTCCAATATGTAGCTCATCTCGCCATTTAGGTTATCAATAAAGATTTCCATCTTTTCTTTTTTAGGTATGGGACGAGAATAGCTCACAAATAACCTTCTCCATTTTTGTAGAAAAGTGAGGAACGATTCACACTTTTTTTGTTTCAAGTTGCAAAGGTCTTTCATTGTTATATCATGTTGGATGTTATAAGAATATTGGGTGATGAACTTGTTAACCATATCTTCAAAGGTTATAATTGGTGGTGCGAGTTTGGAAAACCATTCAAGGCATTGTCCACCTAGACTTCATGGGAACAATTTCATCAAATAAGTTTCTTCATGAGCAAATTCAAGACTCATGGTTCTAAATTCCCTTGCATGATCTATTGGATCAGTTTTACCATTGTATTTATCATACTTTGGGAATTCACAATGTTTGGGAAAAGGAATTATGTGGATATCTTTATCAAAAAGATATGGACAAATCTCTTGGATCAAGTATCGTTTTGAGGTTCCCCTTTGCATGTCAAAAATTTGTTGTTGGAGGTTTTTCATTTGATGAGTTAGGGCAACCACTTGTTCTGTATCATTTTCAGGCTTTTTGGGAGTTGCTTTCAATTGATTAACATCAAAGTCATCAGGTAATTTGACTCCTTGTTTAAACAACATTAGGAGGTATTTTTTCCCATTTCTTTCAAAAATATTTTCTAAGCACTTGTGGAAATTCGGATCTTGTTCAACATTTTGGATGTCTTCCTTAGTTATTTCTTCCCCTTCATTGTTCTGGATTCCATGGAAAGGATTCTCTTTAGCTTCAGCCATGATGTTTTGAGTTTCACTATTTTGAGTTTCAATGTTTTGAGTTTCGATGCTTTGAGTTCCAATGTTGTGTTTTGATGTTTTGTGTTTCAAGTTCTTTTTCCTTGAGTTTCTACTTTTGTAATCTTGTTTGAACGGGCATACAAGTGTTATACTTTGACTAAACCTTGATCTTTGTTTGGGAAGAGTGCCAAAGATTAAAAATTAAGTCAAATAGAATGACAAATTCTATTGATGAGACTAAGTTTGATTTGATTATACAACTTTGTTTCGTGATGAGAGGATGATAAATCCTGATGATGAAACTAGGCTTAATAATCAAGGATATGATAGGTTTGATGATTTAGGCACTTTGAGATGTTAGATCTTGTTTTAGATTAGAGAATTCCACTTGTAGAAGTCAGTTTTAACAAATTTAGACTCTGTAGTACCTGAGGAATGATTCTAGATTGGAAAATATTTTGAATTTTTGTTCAAACTGTGAAATAGGGGATAAATTTAACTCTTGTGTTTTGCATTTAATGGATGCGCTAAAACAGAGCCCAGATGCGCTAAAACAAAGGATGGATGCGCTGGAAGATTGCTTAGATGTGCTATGAAACTGATTGTATGCACTAAAATAGTGGATGTATGTGCTATAAGACTACTCAAATGCGCTAAAATAGGGAATGAATGTGCTATAAGATTGCTCAGAAGCACTATAACAGTGTATGGATGCACTGCAAAATTGCACAGATGCGCTGGAACAAAAGATGAATGCTCCAAAGAATGGTGTAAATGCGCCAAAATACACAGTGTATGCACTGAATTGGGAAAATGTCACAGTTTCTTGCAAGTTTGTTTGATTTTTTTGATTTTCCAATCAAAGGATGTTTTCTAAATCAAGATTTTCACTTCCAGTGTATGATGTTTTGTTTGAATTTTTTTTAAAAACACATTGGTAAAACACATCAAACATGTACAACTTAAGGCTGTGTAGGACAATATTTATTGGATTCCCACTTGGATTTTACTCCAATTGCACCTACTTTTAGCAGATGATTAGAATTTTGACACCACTGGATTCCCTCCACAACACTCACTTCTACAGGGCTTCCAAGCTTCAGTACCCATGAATCTCCCATGGCATACTTCTCATCTCTACTAAAAGCTGCAAAAATGTGGGATGACTTCAAAGGTTAACCTTCTGCGCTAGTAAATAAAATAAGGATTTTGGCTTACTATAACAAAGGTTCTAGTATAGGCATTTCATTTGCGGGGGATCATCCATTCGGCAAGAGACCATTGATGCCCTTCTTTTCAAAACAATCCTTGTGATAATTGAACTTTCCTCAAGAACCCACATTTATATCCCAATTGGAAGTCGCTTGGCTTTAGAGTGTTACCGGTTGGGTCGTTCCCTTGGGTGATTACTTTTTCCCACAAGGCAGGCCCTCTATGGATAAAACAAAATAAAAGTGAATGGGTCTAGATTTTTGGTCACCCAGTTAAGGGGAGAGCATATGCCTACCATTCATCAAGCACATAAAGCATGGTGTTCTTTAACCTTTTAATTAAGCTAGATGTCTATCTTAATAAAAAGAAAGCATTCAAATAACTCCAACCCCTACATAAATCATTAGTAGTTGCATAAGTTTGTCTTTGACCATCATATCACCCACCTGCAAGCAGAAAACAATAATTAGTTCTTGAGATTTTAAGATTTTGCAAATTTAGACAAATGTGCTAAAACAATCATCCAATGTGTTAAACGATCATTCCAATGCACTAAAATAACTACTATATGCGCTAAAATAACTCGTGTGCGCAACAAGAACTAATGCATGCACTAAAAGAACTAATGGGTGTGCTAAAGGATTGACTGAAAGACTCCCTGTATGCGCTAAAATAGTTGCTCAATGCGCCGAAATAAATGTCATATGCACCATAACATAAGTTGAATGCGCTAAAATATGGGTCGTATCCGGAAAAACAAAAGTCGAATGCGTTGAATGATTCATTGTATGTGCTAAAAGAACTCACGGTCGCACTAAAATGTCACGTCCAACCTGTTCACAAGAACTTTTCCATAAAATTGTTTAAAAAGGGGTTGAGCCCCATGGTGGGCGCTAATTTATGTGTGTGTGAAATGTGGGAATTAGTAAATCAATAATAAGACACACAAACACCAATAAGATGTATTATATTAAAGATTTGAATCAAAGAACTAATCTATTTGTGGCAAACAAATCTCTAAAAATGTTCCATTGTTCTCTATTCTCAAGGATTCATTAAATCATTTGGCTCTCAGATTTTATATGTGCACTATGATTGTTAGAATGACAACTTGAGAAATGAGATGCTGTTCAAAATGCAAGAAATCTAAGTTCCTACGTGAAACTATGTGATAAAAGCCATGATGCTATGATAATAGTGATATTTATAAATGGATAATGATGCTGCATAAAAAGCTAAAATGATTCTACATATGCTCAAATATTAACTATTGATAAACTAAAATGCAATTACAAACTAAGACACGATTCCAATTTAGAATGATAAAACAATGCAACTTGTTAAATGCTAAATGATCAAATCTAAATGCTCCAATGCTCCAAAGCTATTCCTGCATAATAAGTTTGCTAAAAGATGTGATTGATAATGTTGTAGAAAAGGGTTGTATTTATAGGATTTTCAAAGCATCTTGTGATGTGGCAACAATCAATGGTCCATATTCAAACATGAGGGATGAACGGTGGAGATGGAAGAATCAAGGAGGATGTTCCCTTGACCAAGGGAAACACGCCAAATGGATGAAGGAATAAAGTGTGTGAGGAATAAGCCATGTGTTAAAAGTTTGTTGAAGATAATTGGTTGAAAATAATGTAATTAAATATTAGTCATATTTAATTACATGTGACATTTGATGACATGGCCAAAAAGTGTTGTAGACATGTGACTAAATTTGAATTTGAAAATATTCAAACTTAGTGAGGAGATATTTAATTAAATAAAAACAAACTATAGCCATTTGTTTATTTAATTACATTTAAAAGAATGTGGTTTAGGATGAAGAATTTAAGAAAACACAAACTATATAAATAAATTGATAATTTATTTATAAGTAGTTGAAATAAAGGGAGTTTATTAATTAAATAGCTAGTATTTAATTAATTAATTGTCTCGACCGATTTTAGGTGCACACAAAAATAAATGCTTCAAAAAATGAAATGAATAAGCAATGAGAATTAGTTGGAAATATTATGATAAATGAAATAATATGATTCACCAATCATGCAAGGATGTCAATGACAATTGAAAAAATGATTCAAAATTAGTAAATGCTTTAGTAGTCACTCTAGGTCCCATTCACAACTACATAATCTATCCTACAAGTGTGGGTTTGACCTCTAACTTGTGGATTTAATATGGGACCATGGATTCAATCTTTGGAAAAAATTAGAATGTTGCTTTCATCTCACTTTGAAATCCTTGGTTTGTCCTCATGTGTGTGTGTGTGTGCGTGTGCACGCGTGCACACACTCATTTGCATTTGGGACCATGGATTCGATCTTTGGAAAAATTTGGAATGTTGCTTTCATCTCACTTTGAAATCCTTAGTTTGTCCTCATGTGTGTGTGTGCACGCACACGCACGCTCATTTGCATTTGGTAGGGATAATTACTTCACTTGTAGATTTAATGACTAGACAAAAGATCAATCACAACACTCTCAAACATGTAAGATGTCCTAAATGCTTATGTGATACAAATTCTCTAATAATGCATGCAACTAAAAATGCTAGCCCCAAGAATGAGGTCTAACATGTAATGATTAGATCTAGGTGATGATAATCAAATCATCTAAAAAGAACTAAGCTTACCTCTTTAAATACAACACAAAGGGTCAAACAAAATAGTTCCCTACTTTGAGTTAATAGACAACGATCACAAAAAAGGTAATGTTAGCCTTTTATTTTTATATTTATTTTAAAAGTACAAAAGTGATCATTTCTAAGAGTACATAAGTGATCAAGATCACTTCTACAACCACAAATTTGACATGTAGGAAAGGGGTCAATTGAAGGTGAGGACAAATCCCTAGGAATAAGTGCAAATATAAATAGATAAGGTTTGTCTCCTATGCCCCACTTTGAACTAAAAACATGTGGCATGTACACTTCTTGTTACATAAAGGTCAATCAAACTAAAGTGAATCCAAAATAAATATAAAAAACACAATATGTGAATTTTCATCATAAAATATTTAATATAAAAGTTATTTTTAGATGAGACATAATATAAAACTTTTTTCTTTTTAAAAAAAAAAACATATAATAAATGTATTTATTATATTATTCGGCAAAAGTAAAAGTTATCTCTGGTTATCAGCGACATGTATATATATACCCGCAGTTACTTAAGTTCCAGCTTAGGTTAATAGTAAGAAAGCTTTTTTAAGTTGAGCTTTCTCTAAATTTGGTGGTGATTGCGAAATTCTGTGCTTTTTTTTATTTTTGGCGCTTTCACGGTTCTAAATTTGAAGTTGGCAGAAAGCCCAGGGCAAACCAAATACAAAACAAAGGGAATACTGGTCGCTTTCTCAGCGATTTCCTTTGTTTAAATTTTTTGCATGATTCATTTAAATAAAAGCAAATTTTGCATGAGGAAGCAAACTAATTACACGGGATAAAATTAGAGATCATTTGTTCTTTAAAATAAATTGGGAGAGCGAAATTAAATTATATAGAGGTTGTTTAAATCTGTTAAAAAACTGAAATTGCATGGAGTGTTCTGTCGGTTTAGTACTTGGTGTTCTGAAATTGTTATCTTTGGTTTAGGGTTTAATAATTGAGAGCGTTGATTGGAAGTTGTTCTTAAAGGTGGTATTCGGGTCGGATACATTGTTTTGGATTTATTTTTGCGTGAAGTTAACAGGCACTTCAGTGATCGTTTTGGAGTATTTTCAGATAATTTAAACATCCGCATGACCATTGTTGTGGTTCTTTCAGGAAACTTCGGACGCACAACTGTTTGTTTTTGGTGTTTTTGCAGAGATGTTTTCAATTTGAACAATTGGAGTGACGGATTTATAGGTTTGAGGGAGGCAGTAGAGAATTAGGGCAAATTGCATGCATTAAAAGTTAGTTTCACGACTTGGGAGATTTAAGGAGACCTAAAAAAGAACCGGGTCTTAATTGGAAGTTTTGCTGTTTGAATTATTGGAGTGCAGGATTTATGAGTTTTGAACATGAATTAGAAAGTTAGAGTAATTGAAGATAATACGCTCTGAAGACCAATTAGAGGGGTTTGTTCTGGAGGTGTGCTTCAGTTTCGGTGTTTGGATAACTAATATACAAGCTTTGTTCATGAGGTTTTAATGAGTATCCAAATCTTATTTTAGAAGGTTTTGGGGGTTTGATCATGGATTAGAGAAATAGGAAAGTTACACATTAAGTGCATTGAAGGCTAAGTCTAATCTTTGTTCATGACTGGGGATTTGTGGACACCCAAGTCTTATTTCAGAATTTCTTTTGGGGTTAACATTGTTCTGACATGAATTAGAGAACTTGGCAATAGCCCTTGTTCATGATTTGGGTTTTCAAGTTCACCCAAGTCTTAATTCAAAGTTTTAGTATTTGGATAATTCAAGTGCAGCGCTTATATTTCAGAGTTGAATAATTGAAATGCAGGGTTTTTAGGGGTTGGGCATGGATGAGACAATCAGAGCAGTTGAACAGTATCTGACCATTTGTAAACTCTTAAGATTATGAGCAAAGTTTTGGTGCAAGGACACCTAGTCTTCTTTCGGACTTTCGGGTGTTTAAGGGCACTGAAGTATTAGTCCAGAGTTTTTGGGTTTAAGAACACTCAAGTACTGTTTCAGACTATTGGTGATTGAAAAGCTGAAATACGAACAGGTTTGGAGAGGAGCTAAGAATTGGAGCAGTTGAAAATTATATTCAGGGCATGCGTGGCCCTGTTGATGACTTGGATATTTGAGAACACCCAATTGTTTCTTGAGAGCTTTGTTTTGAATTATTGGAGTGAAGGGCTCGTGTGGTTTGGACGGGTAAATGAAAACCAGAGTATCAGAGATGATTGCATCCGAAGAAGTCCAAGCATGTGTTTTGTAGATGACCTGGAGTTTAATGATACTCAAAGACTGAGTTAAACTGTTTTTGTTTAAGCAATAAAGTGAAGGGTATATGTTTGGGTTAGAAAAAGATTGAGAAGACTTTCAAATTTGAAGACGGGTGGAAGTTAGGGTTGTCTAATTTGAACAGAATTGATCTTGCACAGAGATTGAGAATGGCTTAGAGGACTGCCTGCACCAGCAAATCACTCGCGTTAGTTGCAGTACTTTTTATCCCTGAACTTGTTGCTAAGTGAAATTTGGTAAGAGTCTTCGACCTAGTTGGTTAAGAATGCAGGTTGTTTTTAATGCCTTTGTTTCTAACAAATAAAATTCATCTCTTATTTGGAAAATCATCAGAGAAGCTATTTGCAGAATTTTAATGTCACAAAATATCTAATTTCTTGTGTTGTCCATGTAACATTTTAGGTTTATGTTTTTTTGGACATTTATTGGTTTATAATATTGAAGTTTTAGTATATTACTATATAGACAATAAATATATACTTTGCTGATGACTTGAGGATTGGATGCTAGTAGAAGTTGGTGAGGTCTGGCACAAACAGAAGGGATACTGCACTGGATCTAGAGTGGCTTAAAGGACTGGCAGCTATATCTAGTCACTCAGGTTAGTTGCAGTTCTATTTAACTATGCTCTTTTTGCAAACACATTCTTAAATCTAGCTGGTTAGGAGCACATTTTTTCTAATGCTTTCTGTTTCGTAGAAATGAAGTTCTTACTGCATAGGAAAGTAACCAGAGCAGGCATTATAAATCTGAAATACTTAATAGTTGTTATAATACATTTGGACCTTGGTGCTTGTTTTCTATCTAAAATGCTTTTATTGTATGGGATTTGGACATGGATTGAAGAATCAGGGCAGTTGAAGATTACACACAAAACCAAAATATTGACTTCGTTGATGACCTGAGGTTTTGGATTAAGAAATAAAGAAATAAGTCAGTGAGGTATGACATGGATGCAAGTGGGCCTGCACTGGTTCCAGAGTGGCTTAAAGGACCGAATGCAAGATCAAATCACAGAGGTCAGTTGTAGTTGTTGGAAATACATCTTCAACCTAACTGCTTAAGAACAGACAAATTTTCTTTATAAATTTAAAATACCAAAAAGACAAGATAAAATGTTTGGTTACCTATCTTCTCTATGCAATGTTTTAAGATTTCATTTTGCGAAGGAATTGGGACATTGCCGTTTGAGACACTTGTCTCTCGAACTCTCCAGAATTCAAATTGAGTTTTCAATGTTAATGTTATTTTAGTGACTGTTCTTCCTTGCTTTCTGTTTAAAATTTTGTCATAGGCTTTTCTTGGGAATATGCTTCTATTTTCAAAAACAATAAAATTCAATAGGAATACATTGGCCTATTGCCCATATATTATGACATCTGTGCCAAAAACAAGGTGTCTGTAAATTTACAATGCTAAAGCAGTTTGATAGTCTCTGATATATAATGAATTGCATTGAAATAGTGATTTATGTTTTCAATTGTTTTAGATCCCAGCCAAATTCAAATTTTATCCAGTAGCAGACCTGTAGTTCGAGCACAAAATACTGGACCCAACCTTATTGACCAAGACACTCCTAGAAATCCAGCCTCAAGCGATGGAGCATTTCCGAGATCTTCTAGGACAGCCTGGGGTTCAAGCAGAACTAGATATGATAGCAGCAATAGTAATAAGGATCCCCTTGTAGATCAAAGAACTTGCTATGGCATCAACCAAAAGTCTTCTTTTAGTGGATGTGATGGACTCAAACCCCCTAGTGATCTGAAACTGAATGATTCTGAATGGCCGGAAGTGGAACAACAGAGGGTATGTGGAGGAATTGAACTAAATAGAGATAGTAGGGGAAAAAAAGTAAATAACTATGACAGGGACAGATACCAGAGGCAATACAACACATCATATCGAGGGTCCAATTCAGAATCAACAAACAGATTCAAGGCAAACAAGAATCTGAAGAATGTACTAATGGATTCTGGAGAAGAATTGGGTATTTTGCCAATGCCTCCCTATGCTAGCAGTTATGTCTGTATAAGACAAAAGGATGATTTTGAGAGAAGCTTCCCAGCTCTTGGTACAGAAAAGAAGAGTGGCAATTCTAATTCTAATCAGGGAAATATATGGCTGTCAGTCAAACCCCTGTTGGGATTGAGTTGCCCAGGTGGCTTGGCCAATGGTATTACAAGGAGCGGGAATTCTCCCAAGGTTAGTAAAGAACCTTTTTTCTCATTTAATGTTTAAATGTGATTAGATTTTTTATTATTAGCATTAAACATTTTAAAATGTGATTTATTGCTTGCAATGGATGTTGAATATTTATTGATATCCCATTTCAGCCCACTTCTGAGACTCAAAAGTTGGAGGAACTAGCTTTAAAGCAGTCAAAGCAACTAATTCCGATCATATCAACAACAAAACTCATGGTGTGGATTCTAGCCATCTTTCTTCTTCTAATTTATGAAGATAACATGATGTTCTTATAACAAAATATTTCTTAGACGATTATAGAGAGGGCATGCAAAAGTATTGACATGAGTTGCTTTCTGTTATTATATTCTATAATAACACAGTTTTATTTTGTAGATTTTGAATTTTGTAGATTTTGGACATTCAAGGATATTTCTTTCAAATGTTTGTTTTTTTCTTGTTTTTCCTAACTTAAATGTCAAACCCTCTTTTTACATCTGAACTGATGAGATAAAGTGCTTCCATAGATAAAGTAATCTTTTCATGTAAACTGGGAAAGGTATGCCATATCTACAATAAAAAGAGCCTGTTAAGAGAGTAATTGCTTAGATAGGTAAACACTAAAAAGTATTACTAGAAAATTGATAAGCTGTAAATTGAAGAAATGAGATTATCATAATTCAAAATTTAAAATGTTGCTTTCATAATTTTAAAGTCTGAAAATGAAATGAAATTTCTTTTTTGTACCTGTAAGATACTGACAAGATTTAATGTATTTATTCTATCCATCAACATCCTTTAATGCTGGGAAGTCTCAAACAATGAACTAAGGATAGAAAGTATAATTGAATAGAAGATATCTGACTAAAAATTCTTAGGTACAATCATTATGAGTCATCAACTTAAAAGATATTGGAAGTTATAAACGTGAGGATTGTGAATCTTCTAAAGATATTAAAACTGCTAATGGAAAATGTTGAAGAGCAAAGGCCAAGACACTTGTCAATAATTATTAATTTTGAACTAGGTAGCTGACATGAAAGCCAAGGTGACATGCAAGACAAATCCTGAGGAGTTTCTTAGGTAATATCACTTGGTGTTGCTTCGAGCACATAAGTGTTAAGGGTTCACTTAGAGTATATCATATGACAGTTACTTTCCTGTTGCAAAAGAAATATATCTGAATTGCATTCATACTTATTAAATGCTCTCAAGTTCAGGAGGCCTGTCAGATATATTTTGATTCCTTAAAGTATTTGAGGTAGAATGAAAAACAAATTCATTACTGATTTATATCTGCCTAAAATTTAGAATCTGAAGTGGTCTCAATTAAAAAAGATTACTGTGATAACTTGCGAAATCTCTGTGTGTACTGCATAATATGTGGAATATGGTGCATTGCATGGCTTGAATACCCAGAGCTTCAAACATTATCAATTTGCAAGGAAATCATCTTACTAGTTGCTCTATGTCTGTGACAGTTCATAGCATCAGTCAGAAGATGCAATACTTGCTATTGTGATATTTACTTTTAGTCCTTTGATTAGAAAACTATATCTTTGCTTCCCATATTTTAGGTGTGCCATCTTTTTCACATTGAGATAAGTTTAGTTGTTGTTCTAAGCTGGAAATAAAAATTATCTGAATCCTTCCAATGTAATGCTGCTTCTCTCTGTTTTTAATATTGCTCTTGTTTCCTGCTACTTTCTATTACTTTTTTTTGTTGGGGCAAAGATTTTGGACAAATAGGACCTCTTCAATTGTCATGTCTAGCTCGTTTTGTTTATCTGTGGTAGCACCTTTACAAGTGATTATGCTTACCTTCATTACAAATTATTTACAAATAGGTGTCTATTTTTCAGGGTCGTTGCTCATCTCAAATGCTGAAGTCAAAGTTGGAAACAGCACCATTTAGTATGAAAGCTAAACAGCATGTAGCATCTTCCAATCACACACCTTCTGTTCGAGCACCAAGAAGACATGAATATACTGGGCATGGTGAAGGAAGGAATGTCATGAAGGATAAAGCATTATCAACATCGACAGGACCAAAAACAGACAGGGAAGACAATAATTTTGCTATTGATGAAAAGAAATTGTTGCTACAAGAAAAAATTGTGTTTTTTGACTCTCTGAGGAAGAAGGACACTCAGAATTTATTGCCAGTCACTAGGAATGAAGATTCATCCCTATCAACTGTAAAAGTTGATGAATTGGATGGAAAGAGCCTTTTGGGGGTTAAGTGTGTAACTGATGTAAAAACAAACAGTTCTACTAACAATGGTCTTTATAAATCTGAAAAAGTTCTTTCAGGGGTAGAAATAGACAGTAATGAGATAAACAGTACCGTGAGTAGTGTGAAGCCTGAAAAATGTAATTCTGATGTTAAAGATATAGACGAACCTGTTCATCCAGATCCCATGAACTGCATTTCTTTCACGGATTTCTCTGAAGAGGAGGAAATTGCCTTTATGCAGTTTCTTGGGTGGGATAAACATGCCAAAGTAGAGCCCTTGACAAATAAGGAAATCAATGCTTTCTACGAGCAGGTAAAAATCTTGAAAGATTGGTTATTGTAATATTCTTTCCAAATAGGTCATTGTTGGTGTAGGTATTTTAAGCACCATAAAAATTCCGCATTCAATTCAAGACTACTAAACGTGTTTCTTGGAGTAGATTTTTAATATTGGGATTTGTTTTATATTTGTCTGTTGCCTTGTTTGCAGAATCTAGAAGCTTTAAATGGTTATTTCCAAGGCAAACCAAGGCTGCATTTCCCTGTAGTGCGTTCTGCAATTGTGGCAAGAATGACACATACTCATTCATTTTGACGCTGACACTGGCTTCAACACTAATGAGGATTCCTATCTGCGATATTATACATAATTTCATTCTTCTGTATTGATCACATTCTTTGAGTAACACATGATTTTGTTGTAATAGTATATTATATATAGTTGGAGATTGACAGGTACTTGGAAGGGAAGTACCCAAAAATTTAACAGAAACTTCCTGAGAACATATTTGGGTAACAAAGAAGTTCTCATTTTTTGCCCTGCATTCTTGACAAGAGAGGCATTGTCGAGAAGGGTCTTTTTTTGGCAGCTACAATTAGATAGCCCTATACTTTGGCCTAACATACTGTGTGGAACCATAAAATATGGTTAGGAATAAATCCATTCTTTGTAAATGAATCTTTGTAGAGAGAGCAGTATATGCAATAGAAGTTATGTTAACGTTGCATAATTGTTTTATCCTGGTCAACATTAAAGCACTGCAATTTAAAGATAAATTTTGATCTCTGTCAACATCCTGCGAGTTATGGATCAAGGATATTGACATTAATGACTTTGATTCGTTGTTTTCTCACATTTCATCCCCCTTTTCCTTTAACATCATGCCATCCTACGTTCCATTACCTCCCACTTTCAGTTTAATGCCATGTCTAGTATTTAGTTCTAGATATTTTTATTATCATCTTCATTGTATGTATAAATAGCTAAAGAATTTGAAGCTCAATACCATTTGCCTCTGTTTCACTTATCTGTAGATTGTCCTTTTTAAGTTTTACCTCTCCTTTCTTCCATTGTGGCCTTTGTCAATATTTGAAGCCTTTGTAATACTAATAACATTATGCATGCATTGGTCGAAGCACATCTGGGCAAAATTTGCAGCTTAACTTTGAATTTTTATTACTGCATAAAGATAAACAATGTTCAGCTGCTTTAACATAAGAATTGTTTACAGAAATTTACCTAGCCTTGAGTCTCACATATCTCCTAAAAAAGAATTGTGGGAAATATGTCATTTCTTTGAACCTTCTATCATTACTTGTTTGGAATAAATATTTAACTGCAGGTTTTTGATTATCAAGTCTTTGCAATTGTTGTGCAATATCCCAAAACTCCAATATGACATTGTTTTGAGAAGTCTGGTAAATTGCCGAGCTCCTCTATAAAGTATAGAATATGATGGCAACCATATACAACTCTTTGAAGCTATTTTAGGTGGTGAACTCGGCATCTAACACAAATACATTAATTGTTTTTGATGTCCATAAAACTTTTGTAAAAATTGTTTTCAAAAGGTGGTTCCAAAGTAGGGTGCACTCTTTCTCCAACAGACATGCATTTATGTATGCTTTAATTATAAACATTTCTCATAAATTTTATTGCTTTCCCAAAACCCAAAAGTATATTACATGCTTCCAGGCATGAAACCTGCGTGAGACATCTATGGTCCAGAAGGGATGCTGGTCAATATATAGCATAAGCAACCCAAAAAAATGTGAAGTGTACTGGAGTCTTAAAAGGGGCTAAAATATTCTCACCCAAACAAAAATTATTATATATTAGTTGTAGACATCATATCAATGTTAATTTATGTAAATTCAGTTTATGTTAATGGTTTCGACATTATTAATTAATTGCATAATATTAATATTTAGTGACATGGATTTTCATTTAGCATGAATAATTAAATTGAGTAATTTATTATTTAAACAACCTATATTTGTTCTACCATTTCAATAAATAAATGATCAACTAATTTATTTTTCATTCCATTTTTAATGATTTTTTCTATTTTTAATCAAATAATTTCATTCCTTCATCTTAAAACATACTTAACCATGGTCATTTATCTTCCCCTTGAAAAAAAACCCTCTCATCTATTCTCCATCTTCAATCTTCCAGCTAAATCTTCACCCCATACTCTTCTTCCTAAAAAAATTATAAATGAAAGGGTAAGTTATCAAAAAAAAAAAGGAAGACTAATATCTGATAGACTATATGCTGTCTGTATTTTGAAGTAATCCGATTGAACAACCACATCTAAAATCCATTGAGCAAGTCTATGTGCAACAATGTAATTTGGTAACTTGTCTTGTTTAATTGTTTAAATGGTTATTATGCTTAATCCAAGGTGAGCATTAAGTCTAGAATCAAATTTAATATGTTTTTGTATTGGTTTAATTTTTTGATTTACTGTACATTCTGACGACTACAGTGGGACCACCCTCTTTAGTTCATTGTTTTGGTTTCTTAAAATCAATCTGAGTGGTTGATGTTGAAGGTTTTTCTTGCATGTTTTTGGATTCGTCAACAATCTTGATGATAACACCAGATTCCTTATGCCATATTAGCAGTTATTAAATTTAAAACATATTATATTGCCAATAAAATATATTGTCCCATGTATTTAATTTCTCTGCTCTCTTTATTATTCATAGGGATTGAAAAGTGTATGTCTAGCTTATTTCGCCTCAAAGGTTTGTCCTTTTGTACTCTCATAGCAGTACGTCTGACCTTATGTCATCATAAGATATCATCACAAATCCAGAGTGTTTGTAGGCAGTATACAACACTAATGATCATATTGGTGGGCTGAGAGAATCTCCAACGTCATCCTGCCCCCTTGGCAGGGGCTTCCAAATAGTCTTTATTCAAAGGTGGACTCCTGTTCTTTTGGGCCAGCTGTTTTGCTTCTATTGCTCAGAGGTACGGTGTCGAACTGCCTCTTCGTACTTGGCATTTTAGAGGGCTACTTCCCGTTGTTTGGCACCCAATCATTTTAAAGCCAGCCTCTGTTCTCGGCACTGAGTTTTTTCATACCGGTGGGATTTTTTACCTCAAACGAGTTTATTGGTTTAGGTATTTGAATTTTGGTAAGAAATAAAATCTACAATGATAATGGATATTCTGTTGAAACATTTCGATGCAATAATTGCTGAAGATTAAAGTGAAGATTCACATTAGGAGCTTCAGGGTGTAAATAGTTTTGTTTGTAGCTAGCATGGTTATTTCACATGCAACATACACATTGTGGTTTTTGGGAGTTAGGTGTCTAGAATTAAAATGTTGTTTTAAATATTATTGTATTAATATTTGGATCACTACTCACCTTGGTCATAATCTTCATAGTTTTTGATGGAAGTTTGATGGAAGAGTATTTTGTCTAGAATCTTTTGCACTCGATATTAAGTAGACAAAAAAAAAAATTGAACAATTTACCCATGTTCATGGCATATTGATATAAAGGTATTAGGGGGGTGGATGTGTGGTCTTTTTTGTCGATTACATGATTTCCCATCTTCGAGAGGAAATGCATAAAGGTAGTTTGGATGAGGGATGAAAATGTTGTCACATGGCATAATATTTTTATGTGAAGAGAAAATTATCATTGCAAAAAAATTGGAGAATGTACCCATATTTATTGCATATTGATATAAAGGTACTCTAAGGGGATGGATGTGTGGTCTTTTGTCAATTACATGATTTATCACCTTGGAGAAGAAATGACCAAAGCATAAAGATAGTTTGAATGAGGGATGAATATGTTTGTCACATGGCATAATATTCTTATGTGAAGAGAAAATGATCATTGCAATTTTTTAGTTGTAAGTAAACATTCCTTTTTATCATTCAAGTCTATTATTTTCATTGCTTTAAAATATCAACAATTAATAATTGACATTATTTTCTTTCGTGTTTGTAAGATCAAGTTAATCAATCTTCTAACATTTTGTGTGTAGTTTTCAATTGTCAAAGCTTGAAAGTAATGCAAACATTGTAACACTTCATTTTCTATTTTTCTTACTCTCTATGTGTAGACACCTAAAAATATCTTAGCACATTTTTTTAATTCATCATTCCCATTCATTATCACTCATTACCCCTTTCACTTTTAATTAAATTATTTTCAATTATTTGATTAAACTAACCCATTTCTCACATTAATTAAATAATTTTGAATTATTTAATTATTTCATCGTTTTTCTCTCCATCACCTTTCATTAAATGATTTTTAATTATTTAATTAATTCTAAATATTCCTCTTATCCACATAATTAAATATTTTTTTATTATTTAATTAAATCATGCATTCTTTCTTATTTCTCATAATTAAATATTGTTTAAATTATTTAATTAGCTAATTATTTCTCCAAGATTAAATAAATAATTTTATTTATTTAGTTTACACATTCCTCTACTCCAATATTAAATAAATAATTTTATTTATTTCCTAATAATAGCATATGCCCTATCTTTATTCTTCTAAAACCTAAGTTTAGAAACCAAACTAAATTTAGCGATCATTCTTAAAAATCCTACATTTAGAAACAAAACTAAATTTAGTGATCATTCTTAAAAATAATGAACTCTCCTAAATTTAGTGACTTTGCTAAACTTAGTGAGTGAACTTCACTTCACTTCACTTCATCTCACCATGCATGATCATTTTGATCTCTCATCAACTCTCATTCATTGATCATCTCACATCTCACATCGTTGATCTCATGTCCTGAAAGCCTATAATCAAACATCTTTTGATCATTCAATCACTCCTTGAATTCACATCAAAACACCAAATTTGATGAGACTCAAGAATCTTATACAAGACCTCATTGATCAAGGAGAATTCAACATTGAACATCATCCTCGAGCATCTGGAAACAATTTAGGAATTTACAAGGATCCAAACCCAAACCATGGTAAAGGAAATGACTTTGGTAAAGCAAAGGACTATAACAAAGTCAATCACTCCTATGATAATGTGGTAGGACACATCCATGAATCTAACAATCGCATTTTCGTTGTCACTATACCTAGTAAAAATATTGAATGTGGAGTCACTACACGATGAGGGAAATTTGCCACTCAAGGAGCTCCATTCCAATCTAAAGTCTTAACCAATGTATTACCAGTTGAGTACAACCTTATAGATCATCTTAAGAAAACTGTTAACACAAATATCCATTTTAGATCTTTTTAGGATCTATCTAGCACATAAAGAAGTCATAGACAAAGCACACCTAGAATCATTTGTTCCTACTAGCATAGATACTGAGCAATTTCAGGCCATGGTAGGAAATATCACATCTACTCATCATCTAGTATTCACTAAAAAAGATCTTCTTTCCACTACATACCACAACCAAGCCTTATATCTACAAGTCTTTGTCCATGGGAATAAAATTAGAAGAGTCTTGATTATAATGGAGTGGGCTTGAATATTTGCACTTTGAAACTTATTAAACAATTTGGATACTCTGAAGGAGTTATTGAGAAACAAAAGGGTGTTACCAATAGAGCATATCTTGACAATGAATGTGAATCAGAAGGAACTATCAAACATCCTATTTAAGTTGGTCCAACTATTATAGAAATAAAATGTCAATTCTTGGACCTTGATTTATCGTACAACATCCCCCCTAGGATGCCCATGGATACATACCATGTAGGTCATCCCTTCAACCTACCATCAATGCATCAAATTCCCTTAAAATGAAACCAAAGTCACCATTTATGGGGACCCTCAACCTTTCCATTATTGTAAGGACTTGGAAGAAAAATATCAAAAACTACTCCAAGTTCCTAACAATGATATCACCTTATAGTGGTAAAGTAATGGCATCAGGGCTCTACATAGCCAAAAATAGGGTTTAGGCAGTTTAGGGAAAAGTGGGAATGTTGTTATTACGACATGCATTGTAATACCCAAATTTTGATCAATATAATATACAACTTACATATAAAAAAACCAATGGTATTGCCTCACATTCACCATCTTACATGGATCCATCAATATTAGCCTCCTCATCCACCATTCACAAACCCCTTCAAGAAATCAAGGTTCAAGTACAAGATTATGGTTGTGGAGATTATGATCTTAAATAGTCCTTTTACGTAGTATAACTTTCATCTTCTCCTAAGATGTATGGAAATCCATAACGTAGACAAAACCTCTTCTACTATCAAATTTGATCCTTCTATTTTATCCTAGTGGGGAGAGCTTGAAACAAAAAGGTCATAGAGGAAGATATCTCCAAATGGTTGCGCCAAGATGAGAAAGAACAAGCTACTCTACCAATTGATCAAAATAGCAAAGGTTTCCAAATCATTAAGAACATGGGATTCACAGGCCATGGTGACCTTGGTCTACACCAACAAGGAATTAGAGAACCCATTGTTCTATAGAAATGACAGAAATATCAAGGGCTTGGATACAGTTCATTAGATAATGCTACTCCTAACATCAAGAGTATCCCTAGTGAGGTAGTTGGAGTTTCTCTTGTGGTTAATATTTTTAATGATGATACCATCGATAACTCTCCCATGTCAATCATATACTTATTTGAGAAAACATCCATCAATACCATTCCAACCTTATCATTTACCTCACATTCACAAGATAATGGCCTTCAACTCATCCACCCTTAACTTATTGATTAGGACGAACAACAAGCACCAATCTTGGACTCATTTGAAAATGATGATGATATTGTTGAGTTTATGAGACTTAGAGATGGCATACCTCATGGAGATCACAAAGAAAGGTTTGATATAGAGCTTGATGTGAAAGCATACTTTGGGAGGAAATTCAAATCCTTTAGTGGCAAAAATAAAAAATAGATCCCCTAGTGAAAACCATAATGTGGCACTTTTGAATCATGTTAAAGTTAAAATAAAGGACATATTCAAAGGTGGAAACCTCTTTGAGGTGCCTGAGGATGAAGGATTCAACCTCCCTAGTATCACTAATCATCAAGAAAAAACAACAGTACTAGTAGAAGACTCAAAGAAAATCAATGTTGGAACTATTGACACTCCTAAGATCACATTCTATGTTGCATCTTTAGATCCTGAAGAGAAACAAAATTTTGCATCATTCCTAGAGGAACATAAAATCAAATTTTCTTAGTCCTCCACTAACATGCCTAGAATAGACACAACATTAGTGGTTCATCACTTGACAATATATCCAAAGGAAAACCTAGTTAAATAAAAGCTACATAAGATGCATCCAAAAATTGCACTACTTGTCAAAGTTGAGCTACATAAAAATTTTGATGTTGGTTTCATAAGACCAATTGATTATCTAGAATGGGTGTCCACCAAGCCCATTGGGGGCATACACATCTTCACATATTTTAGGGATCTCAACAAAGCTTGTCCTAAAGATGACTTTTCATTGCCTAACATAGACATCATAGTAGATCTGGCACTAAGTCATGAGATGCTTTCCCTCATGGATGGTTTTTCAAGATATAAATATTTTTTTATAGTAGAAGAGGACCAATATAAGACAAATCTTACATGCCCTTAGGGTACATACTATTGGAATGTCATGCCATTTGGTCTTAAGAGCATAATGGCAACATATCAATAAGCTATTGCAATGATCTTTCACAACATGTTTCATAAAATTATGGAAGACTATGTAGATGACATCCTAGGAAAACTAGTCATAAGAAAAGGACATCTAGAGGTGCTAGCACAAATATTTGATAGACTAGAGAAGTATCAAGTGAGGCTTAATCCAAAGAAATTTGTATTTGGCATTACTTCTAGAAAACTAGTGAGATACATTGTATATCATAGAGGTATTGAAGTATCCCCCACAAATACCAAAGCTATTATTGATACGCCTCCTCCAAAAACTCTAAAGCAACTTTGTAGTCTCCAAGGGAAGCTACAATCCATCAGAAGATTCATAGCACAACTAGTAGATAAGTTTCACCTATTTATTCATCTCCTACACAAGGATGTCACATTCAAATGGGATGGGAAATATCAACAAGCTTTCTAGCAACTTAAGTATTACCTAGCATCAATGCCTCTAGTATTGATGCCTCTGGTTCTAGATAGACCATTGATATTATGAATCTTAGCTACATCAACAACATCAGGCGCTCTCTTTGCACAACATGATGACTTTGGGAAAGAGAGAGTGATATATTATATTAGATGAACATTAGTAAGCTATGAGCTTAATTACACTCCCATTGAGCGAGCATTTCTAGCGGTCATCTTTTCTTCACAAAAGCTTCAACATTATATTCTCGACCGCCAAATTAAGCTTATAAATAAGGTAGATCCATTGAAGTCTATTATCCAAAGTAACACTCATAGGTTGCATGGATAAATGGGTGGTGATATTCAATAAATTTGACATAGAGTATGTGGACATGAAAGTAATCAAAGCAAAAATCATAATAGATCAGTTAGAGGAAGCACTGTTATATGATAATAATACTCTCATATCAAATTTTCTAGATGAAATAGTCTTCAATATCACTCTCACAATTCAATGGAAGTTGTACTTTGATGGATCACACACCCAACATGGTTCAACAACAGGATTCCTATTTATCACACCTCAAGGTGATTGCATACCAAAGTCATATCAATTAGCATTTCCATGCACAAATAACATAGCTGATTATGAAGCACTTATTATAGGACTAAGAATGGATATACAATGAAAAATCAAAGAGTTATAGGTCTATGGTGATTCACAGCTAGCGGTTAGACAAGTCAATGATGACTACCAAACAAAAGATGACAAACTTCTCCCATTTGATAGTTTCAAAAAAAATTCACTAATATCTTATTCAAGAAAATATATAGAGTCAATAATAGGGTTGCAAATATTATGTCAACTATTGGGTCTCTCCTAGACATGCCTCATAATAGTCACAAATGCAAGTTTCTCGTTGATCAAATATTGGTGCCAATATTCGAGGTCCCCGAATTTGAATTTGTGTGCGAAATTGTTGGTCCTGATTCCCCTTAGTACCACAAAAAATTTACATATCTAAAAAATGGTACCATACCACCTAACCCTACCATAATCCTTAAGAAAACCTTTGTACATCGATCATCTTGCTTCATCATTCTTGTTGATACCCTTTACGAAAAGAGCCTCAATGGAATTTCTTAGATTTCTTAACTTGGAAGAAGCTACAATCACCCTACGTGAGGTACATGAAGGTGTTTTTGGATCACATTCTAGTGGCCCTACCCTCGCTAAGAAGATACTAAGAACAAGATACTATTGGCCTAATATGGATCATGAGGCATAATAGTTTGCTAAGAAGTTTTTACAGTGTTAGCAACACGGTAATCTTATTCACGCACTAGCACAAGAGTTGCAACCTACCACTACACCATGGCCCTTTTCACAATGGGGACTTGACCTCATAGGCAAGATCTCTCCCACATCCTCCAACGATCACAAGTTCATCATAACCATCATTGTGTATTGTGCGAAGGGGATAGAAGCCAACCCCCTCACTTACATTACCAACAAACAAATATCCAAGTTTATCCTAAACTATCTAATTTTTCAATATGGTGTCCCCCATGCCATCATTACAAATAATGGAACACCCTTCAAAAACCAAGGTGTTCAAAATATTTGCTCCCAATTTCATATCCAACATCATTTTTCCACCCCATATTACCCCTAGGGAAGTGGTCAGGTTGAAGCGTCTAATAAAACTATCCTAAAAATCCTCAAAAAGATAGTTAATGATGTTGGTCATGATTGGCACCTCTAGCTTAATCCTGCTTTATGGGCCTAGCGTACTAGTATATGAATGCCTACTGGTGCTACACCATATTCCCTAGTTTATGGCATTGAGGCAATCTTATCTATCGAGGTCAAACTTCCTTTATTAAGGGTGTTGTTGCAACATCTTGTCAACAATGAAGATTATAGAGTATCCAAATTGCATGAGCTAGAATTTCTAGACAAAAGATGTCTTAGTGCACTTAATCATATCCAAGCTTACCAAAATCATATTTGTCATAGTTATAACAAGAAGATCAAAAACATAGAAAATTCCAAGGAGGTGATCTAGTCCTCAAGAAAATTTAGAAGTACCAACTAGATCAAGACAAAAAGGGCAGATTTGAATTGAATCGGTTGGGACCATTTGTAGTCACAAAAATCTATGACTTAGGAGCCTATAAACTAGCTATACCTAAAGGTGATCCCTTACAAGAGCCCATCAACAATAGTCATCTCAAGCTCGGTTTGATGCTTAAATCTGTCGGGGTATCCCATCAAAATCAAAAAAATTAAATTAAAAAGAGATAAAAATTAGTAAAGAAAATCATCCTCTAGTGAAAACCACTTCGGTGACGCTTTGGACAAGTACCTGGTGAAAACTTGGAAAATAGGCACCATGTGTAATGAGCACCATCTACCATCTATCAAAATTATTTTCCATTCCAGCCAAAATCTAGTGTCTCATCCATATTCATTCATCCACTATAATATTTTCACCTATGCACCTAGCATGGCTTGGTACTTTACCATTATCGAGTGTTACCCATATCACCCAATATCATCCTAGGGTCACCTCATATTGTCCATAATAAAATGATCCTACATCTACCTGGGGGAATTTCCTAAACATAGTATCGAATTGGATCCTTGTTTATTACCTTAAATATTAAAATCCAAAAACATCGGAATAGTTCAAAAATCCAAAAACATCCAAATAATTCAAAAGTCCAAAAACATCCAAATATTCAAAAATCCAAAAACATCCACATAGTTTGAAAATCCAAAAAATCTTCAAATATTCAAATTAAAAAAATAGATATTTTGAAAATCTAAAAAACATTCAAATATTTGAAACATGTTAAAAAATAACATAAAAAATGTCCAACAAAAGTTTTAAAAAAAAAATTCAAAAAATCCCAAAAAATTCACCAAAAACAAATCAACATAATTCACCCATCTACAAAAAATCAACATCCATAATAAACCTATCATCACAATCATCTTTGAAGTAAGCAAAAGAAAATGTGGCAATCATCAAAACCAAGAACATCTACAAAAAATTGCAAGCATTGATCATTGGCAAAAAAAATGCAATACCTCCATGTCAATTGCCTAAATCATCATCTAAAAAAGCATCCAAAAACCCTAATTAACGAACATATCTTTCATACAATAGGACCATCTCAGATAACTACAACAATCTCTATAGCAAGAGATATGATGGCTTTGATATGTTTTGTTAGTTAGTCTTTTCTTTTGATTTATCTTTTGTCTCTTTGCATCACTTGCTCAAAGCCACCTTGATCTTCAATATCTTGGTGTCTAGAGGAGTACGAAATGGGGCATGGTCATTTCATTCATCTTTTGTGTTTGTGGGACATTCTTGTAATACTACCATGGAAAATACTTTCCTTATGTGTGTAGAGGTAGTTTTAGGCAATACAAATGACCGTTGCATATCAAGGTTTTTATACCTTTTGTGCATAGGCCTAACTTGCTTTGAGCTTCATCCTCTCCCATGATCAAAACAAGGTTTTTCCGTATGTTAGGTATGAATAGGGATACTCCTATTTTGTTGCAAAGTCAAAGTCCATGCAATAGATACAATACCACCCTGGTTCTTCATACCTGGGTGCATAGTGTCTACTTGTTATATCAAAATAAGGATTGCTCTCTACATTTTTTTAACATAACCAAAGCAAAAGCAACTTCGTCCTTCGCGTCTTATTTTCCAATAAAATCCAAAATCATCTCAATAACTACAAATTTCATTGATATTTGATCAACATCATTCATTTATCCATCTATCCATCTATTCATCCGTCCATCATTATTCAAGTTCTATCCATCTATTTGTACTAACTCTTTCTTCCAAAATCGTTTCTTCTATCTCAATTTTTTTCTTCCATACTAACTCATCTTCAGCCCAAAAAGTCCAAAATTTGCAGCTCTCTATTTCAAAACTGACTTGACAAAGGTTTTTTTCAATCATTTGCAGGCATTTTTTCAAAAGGATTTCTTTAACCAAATCAAATGCGAGCCTTTTTTTAAAAGTGTTGTGACATTCATATCAAATGTGAATAAAAAAGAAAATACATTGTATTTTATCAAATGCACACTGACACCTTCAAATATGACTCAACACATTCAAATGTGTTGCCTAAAGTATCAAAAGTGTCGCTTTTGGTTTCAAAGGCATATATCCTACTTGACACATTTGATGGATGCCCTTGATCTAGCATTCATTGCACTCAAATTGACGACTAAACATCTAAAGTCTAAGTTTGATTTTTGTCCCCATCTTCACTGAACCTATTCCATTTAATTATCATGAGCCCAACCTGAAAATTATTTTTTTTCCAATTGATCTCTTGAGGGTGCAACTTACCATTTGTCCATCATTCATTCATTCGCTAGAGCATAGTGGGGCATCATTATTACCAAAACAAAATTAAATTAGTAGCATGTCTTTGAAACAACCAAACAAGTACATTGTCTTAAAGAGGGGCAAAATGTAGACACCTAAAAATGTCTTAACACATTCTTCTAATTCGTCATTTTCAATCATTATCACTCATCACCCTTTTCATCACTATTAATTAAATAATTTCCAATTATTTGATTAAACTAACCCATTTCTCACATTAATTAAATAATTTCTAATCATTTAATTATTTCATCATTTTTCCCTCCATCAACTTTAATTAAAATTTTAATTATTTAATTAATTAAATCATTTCAACTTATCCATTTTAATTAAATAATTTTTAATTATTTAATTAATTACAAACATTCCTCTTATCCACATAATTACGTAATTTTTAATTATGTAATTGAAGATCATGCATTCTTTCTTATCCACATAATGATATAATTTTTAATTATTTAATTAAATCTCATGCATTCTTTCTTATCCACATAATGAAATAATTTTTAATTATTTAATTAAAGACCATGCATTATTTCTTATCCACATAATTAAACAATTTCTGAATTATTTAATTAGCTAATTATTTAGGTTGGGGCCCTAGCTCGGTTGGCTAAATCTTTCCTGTTGCAGGAGGTTGGTCACGAGGTCTAGTCTCCCCAACCCCCGTGGTACCGGAGGGCGTGTCACACCAGCACCGCCGGTCACATTAAAATTTTTACCAAGCGCACTACAGTTTATAGGGCCCGATTCCTGCAGTCTAAAAAAAAAAATAGCTAATTATTCCTTCAAGATTAAATAAATTATTTAACTTTTTTAGTTTCACATTCCTCTAAAAATAAATAAAATATTTATTTCCTAATAATAACATGTCCTATCTTTATTCTTCTAAAATCCTAAATTTAGTAATCATTCCTAAATACAGTGAACTCTCTTAAAGCTAGTGATTTTTCTAAATTTAGTGAGTGAACTTCACTTCACTTCATCTTTCCATGCAAGCCCATGCACATCTTCATGATATATCATCCATCCTCAGTCGTTGATTTGATCTCACATCTCACACCATTGATCTCGTGTCTTGAAATCCTATAAATCAAACATCCTTTGTTCATTTAATCTCCTTCTCAAATTTGCATCCAAGCTTTTATAGTGCATCATCATCAATCTTTCTTTTGCACAACTAGGTTATGCTATGTTTATGAGTAATCCACATATCATATCAAAAAGCATAATCTTATACTTTTGACAATGGAGTAAGGCTAGGCATTTTTCAGGTGAGTAGGTTAGATTAGTTTGATTTTATTTGCATTCTTTTTATTACTTTTATTCTAATTGTGTGAATGCTTCATTGGTAATAGGTCTATTCGTCATTGGATTTGGGATAATTAATTTAGCCTTCAAATTTGCTATTGAATCTTGTGATTGCATGATATTATTCATGTTCATAGTATGTAGTTTGTGTGTCATTTTTTCATGAACTAAACCATGTATGCTCTCTTCTCATGCCTTTGGGTGACCTTGAATATAAAAATTGGTGCCTTTCACTTGTATAACTCTAAGATTGAGTGTGTATGCTCTTCCCTCGCATGATTTTGTAATCTTTAAAATAAAAAATATTCATCTCTTTAATTTTTAGCAGGTTTGGCTTGGATTATATCACCAAGTGTCAACTTGAACCTAGGTGTTTTGGCAAGATATAGAATTTTTCTGAGATACACACACAAAGTTCAAATATGAATTAAACTCTTTCATTTTTATTTTTATTTTCAATTCAAATTTATAAAAGAGTGTTTTTTTTGTCATGTGTGTGTGTGTGGGGCAGTGGTGGGACAATGGGGGGTAAAATTTCTTTCCTAAAGTACCTAAAATAATTTCAAAATAATTAAAACCAATATTTAGTCAATTTTGTAAAACTTAAAGCAAACACACATGGCAGAAACCTCTTTTATTGAGCATCATACACTGCACAACTAGCACACCTAAATATGTTAGATGACCAAATTGCTCATGTCCAAGGGACTATGGCTTACAGTAGGTGAAATTGGACTTGACTTCACTTAAGAATATGAGAGATTTGCATATAAGAACAAGATGGATGAAGTCACAGGTCTTATTGCATTGCATGTTTTAGACAACTTGTTATTTAACACAGAGTTTTATAGAACTCATAAGCAAATATAAAACAAGTACAAGTAGTTATTTGGTATAGTTAATGAGTTCTAGGCATTAAATATTGAGGAAAAGTTGACTACACTTGTACCTAATTCATTTCCCTTCATATAGTAAAATTAAAGTCACTCAAATCACTTTTATAAGGACGTGAAAAGAACAATGATAACAATGCATGTATTTTTGGATATTGTATAATATTTGAGGACTATTTAAGGTGTTATCTTCTACTTTATATTCTAGTATGAATACATTGGGAGATGCATTTACCTTTCCATCGTTTAAGGTCTTTTTTAATTGCTTGACACAAGAAGAATCTAAGTTGGCATGATTATAGTCACTTAAATTTCAAAACTCATGCATTGGTTACCTAGTCATCCAAGGGAAAAGGTAAGAAGATACATAAGACTAAGATGAAATCTACATCAAACAATGATAAATCTTCTAAGCCTGGTGAATCTTCCTCTAAGGTGAAGAAGAAATCAAGAGATCCATACAAAGGAGGGACATGCAGTTACTAAATGTTGAAAGATATTAGAGGTATTAGAGGAAACCATGCAATAACACACCATTCACCCTCTAATCCTTCTTCCATTGGCATAGGCAAAGGTCATGCAATTTCAATAGAGGTTTTATCTTTAGCACGTATTTAGATTGTAGACTTTGGAGCCTCACATCACGTGACTCATTCATATGATCTACATGAGTTTCTATTTGATAGTAATAGTTCTCAAATTTTATTGGGTAACTCTATAGATTTTAATTTTGAGGTCAAACATTGTATAGATGATTAATGGTTACATTGAGGATGTTCTCATTGTTCTCAAGATTTATAAAAATATTTTCTTTGTTTACTACAGTTTTTATCCTAGGGGGGTAAGACAGTTGAGTTTTAACGACATGATATTTTCATTTGTGATCTTCATCATCTAGATATAGTTATTTCTTCATATAGAGCTAATCGTGAGTTCAGATTATATAAGTTTCATTCTTTTGATTCATCCAGTGGTTCATCACACATTTCCCACGTGTAAATTCCTTGAGTAAACCTTGACATGATCATTTTGGTCATGCCAAATATAGGTATCTATAGTTGAGTACATAAGAAATGGTACTTGGTCTTCCTAATGTTTCATGTACAAAACATATTTGTTGATGTTGTATTATTGGAAAACATAATCAAGAGCTCTTTCATAAGGGTGAGGCCCATTGTGCTTCTACCTTATCAGAGTTGGTATATTTATCTTATGTCCTTTCCCACTCTTTTTTAGAATCCAAGTATGTGCTTACCTTTATTGATGATTACTCTCATTGCACACGGTCATACTTTGTCAAGTACAAGAGTGATTTCCTTTCCACTTTCAAGCAATTCAAGGTGTTCATGGAGAAGTAATTGGTTTCTTTTATTTGGAAACTATGCATAGATAATGGGGGGAACATGTGAACCTAGAATTTTGATACTATTGCATTGAGCATGGAATTCATTATCAAGATTTGATTCCTTATACTCCTTAGTAGAATGGTGTTGTTGAATGAAAAAATAGGTCACTTTGGGAGATGACCAATTGTATGCTTCAATCTCATATTATGGCTCCATCCTTTTGGACTAAAGAGATCAATTGTGCTAACTATATTTAGAATTGTATTCTCTACAAGATAATTTGGAATTTCACTCCATAGGAGGTGTGGTACAATATCAAGCTTGATGTTTATTTATTCAAGTTTTATAGTAGTGAGGCTTGGGAATTCATACCAAATGGTTGATGTAAGACAATGGAGAAGAAGAACTTTAATTGCTCATTTTCCTGGCTATCATGAGGATGTGAAGGTTTATTGGTTGTTTGATCCTACCATGAGAGATGTCTAGTTTGATGAGCCTTTTCTATAGCCAAATTTTGCATATGCTTCTTCTTCCTCACTACCTGCTTCACTTTCTTTCTCTCATGAGGATACCTATAAATTGGAGGATACTTTAGATTATGATTCTATACCACTACCTCCTACTCCACCACTTCTACCTCCTACCAAACATATTTATCCTCAGTGGGCCCATAATACTATTCAAGAGGCTAGATCTTTAGTTAGTGATCCTATGACTTCTTTCCACACTCTTTCTAACTCATCTTCTACTGATTGATAGAGTTTTATAAGGGCCTCAGGTATTCCATAGTGGGATCACACTATAGATGAGAAGTATTTTTTATTAATGAAGAATCACACATGGAATTTAGTTTCTCTTCCTCCAAGGATAAATATGGTTTGATGCAAGTGGTTATATTGCACCAACTATGTTGATGGTTCTATTGAACAATACAAGACACCTATTGTTGCTAAGGGTTTTTCCCAAGTTGAGGGTATTGACTACTTCAAGACATTTTCCCCTATAACAAAGATGGACTTTGTTTTCCTTTTCATTTCTCTAGTTATATCTCAAGGCTTGCATATTTACTAGATGGATGCAAAGAGTGCATTATGACATGGTGATCTTCATGAGATATACATGGATAAACCTTCAAGATTTGCTTAGAACTCTTCTCTTGTTTGCAAGCTATGACATTCTTTGTATGGTCTCAAACAAACTCCTAAGGCTTGGTATGAGAAGATATAAATTTGTTTACTTGTATATAGTCTTACACATGTTACCACTTTGATCATATAGTGTATATTCAGACATGAAGTTGATCTTTTGATATTGGTCTTGTGTGTCATAATTTTATTCTTACTAGTAACTCCTCCATGCTTTAAGATATATGACACTCATTGATGGAGCACTTTTACATTATAGATCTTGGGCTTTTGCACTTCTTTCTTGGTCTATAGATTATTTTGTCTACTGAGGGAATCTCCATTCAACAATATAAGTATTTCCATTGATCTACTTCATCATTTCGACATGGGTGATTGTGAGCCAATTCCTACACCATTTTAGTCAAGTATCACATTGACTACCACTTGCACTACACCTAGCATTGATGCCACTGTGTATAGATAGTAGGTGGGTAGTCTCTTGTATTTGACACACATGTGTCCTTATGTCACCTTTTATTGCTGGGATTGCCTCCCATGTTTTACATGATCCTCATGAAAGTCACTAGTAGGCACCCAAGAAAATCTTGAGGTATATCTATATCACTTCACATTTTGGCATTCGAGAGCTTTATAGATAGTAGGATTCATCAACATAGATTGGGCAAGTGATGTTGAGTCATAAAAGTCCACTTCAAGGTTTATTTTTTTCCTTGGTTCTGGTCTAGTCGCTTGGCCTTGCAAGAAGAAAAATTCTATTGCATTATCATCCATTAAGCCTAATTATTGAGATCTAGTTCTTACCAACTAGGAGGTTTTGTGGCTTTGATATATTACAACTAAATTTGATCTACCACCTAATAATCTTACACTTCATTGGTGTGATAAACATAGTGTCATTCACATTGCAATCAACCCAATTGATCATCAAAGGATGAAGCACATCAAGATACACATATGTTTCATTTGATAGCTCATCCATGATGGTCATGTCTCCTTAGAGTAGTTTCCTACTAAGGAGCAGGTTGTGGAAATATTCACTAAACCTTTGGTGTCACCTTGTTATCTTCAGTCGTGATTGATGCTTGGGGTGGAGGAAATTGTCCTTAGGGAGTCTTCTTGAGTCCTCCTTATTTCATATTTTTACAGATCTATTTTTCAAAGAGAAGGTTTTTACCATGAGGATTTATCCAATTGTAAGAGATTTTTTTTTCATTTGTACATGGGTACCCCATTAGGCCTAGTTGTCGAGACCCATTTATTATTTTTTCATGCATTAATTTAGTTCCTCCCTAAGTTGCACTTAATGGGGGGTGTTAGTGTGAATGTGATACTTTATCTAACCACTTATTCTTTATGATCTGTTCACACCTTAGTATTAATATTACTTAGGTTCTTTTTTTATCCTCAATTCATAGGATTAAGACACTTGGCACAATTGTGTGAGATTTAGGGATTTTTTCCTATTAGTGTGAAAAGTGTCTTAATATATCTAGTTTCCTTTTATATAGTTCCTACACCTAGTAGTCCTATTAACACTAGCTTAAGTTCACTTAGTGGTTAGTTGTCTCGCCTCATAGACACTTGACACATGTCTTCACACTTTTTTCAAGTGTTCTACATGCGTAACATCATTTTGAAGGTTAGTCAATATTTTTGTTTCACCTTCCTACCTCCTCCTTGTCCTATATAAAAAAGAAGTGATTATTATATTCTACACATTCTACGATAGTTATTTGACTTATGCACTATGCTTGATCCATTTTATGATAGTTTGAATATTGCATTCATTATTTTCTACTCCAACATAGTATCAAGAGCATTGAATTGCAAATTCCTTCTCAATTTTTCAGTGAATTGAGTTTTCAGCCTTAACAACAAAACGTCATTGAGCCAAACAAACACTGAAATTGCATTCGAAAGGCCTGGTGTAAAAAATCGAAAAAAAATTAGCAGAGGGCAAATCTGCCATTTGCCCATCTGCGCATTTGGTTAGAAAGGTATATTCGCAAACATTTTTGGCCATTTTGGCTTTATTTGCAAGGAAATTTTGGAAGTTTCACGAGCTGTTTGTGGCAAATTTGTGGCCTGATAAACCTCTTTGTCAAATCTATAGGTGCTAATCACCCTACCAGTCGTTGTCTCCCTACGTGGGCTACATCAACAACTGGCTTCTTTTTTGCAGGTTAACAGAGTGGTTGAAATCCTTCTTTGTTGCCAAATTTGTGGCCTGTTCGGCCTCTTTCCATGGTCTGTGGAGTTGTTTGGAAGGTTTTGTGATTTTATTGCAGGGTTCCACGGTTCCAATCGCCTAGGAAATCAACCTCCACAGAGGCGTCTACTCAGCTCGCCCATTGCTGGTTTCTCATGACTTGCACACTATTTGGCATTATCAGTTATCACACCAAATCTCTGTTTGAAGGTGGAGGCTCCCAAAACACCTGTAGATTTCTAAGAGATTTATGCCACATGCAATCTCACAACAGAGTCGCGACCAGAAGGCAACCTCCATTACATTTCATGTAGGGTTGCTTCGACCTGCTCAAGCGTGACCCTCCTTCTAGCGCCCTTGGCCACAGTGGTATCTGCAAAATTATAATTAGCGTGATGTCATTCGGTTTGAATTATAGGGTTGAATTCTGATAGCAATATCACAATTTGTAAATTCTAATAACAATATTACAATTTGATACACTGTGGAAAATACCTTCTACTTATCAACTTTTTTCTTATAGACAACATTTGCAAAGATTTAGTATTGATGCATAGAGCTAGCCCGAGTGAAGATCTCTTCTCTTGAGGAAAAATTAAATATTTGTAATTCCATTGTGGAATTATCTGCTGGTCTACCATGGAGCTTGTCTCACAAAACGGTTTAATTTTCTCATCACCTGGCTAAAACTCTGCAAATTTACTAGTGGATAGACTGTATTTATACAAGATCCATTAGAGTAAAGGTATCTTTCTCTAGCATGCATTTGAAGGCCATAGAAGAGAAAATATTTTTCTTTGGCGGAACTATGAAGGTCATCCCATAGATTTCTTTATCTAGTGGATTTAGGAAGGTGAATGCATTGAATTCTATGATGATATTTTTTTTCAATGGATAGATTCTGGTTATTTCGAGTTCATTTTGTATTATTATAGGATATGACTTCAAGCAAATTCATCGTTGGAAAATTCACCACCAACAATTTATCATTGGAAAATTCACCACCATGACAAATTCATCTCATGGAAAATTCACCACCAGCAATTCACCCCCCATGGATAATTCATCGCATTAGCATTATATATTTCCCGGTATAGCTAACAATACCAACTATTAGATTATTTAGTTGTCATATGTATATTTGCAATAGTACAATAATAGAGATGACCGATAATGTTGTATAATTGATTTATTAGTGGTGATTTTTCCATGAGGTGAATTTGTCATGGTGGTGAATTTTCCGACAGTGAATTATTGACGTGAATTTTCCGGCGATGAATTGTTGGTGGTGAATTTTCCTAGAACCATAGGATACAATATGATTCACCAATACAAGAACTTGTTTTTAATTTGTAAAGTATTAATTAGTAATTATAAATTATAAATAGATTTGTTTTTCTTAAAACTATTTGATATCTTATTTTTCTAATGGTTGAACTTTGTGTTTCTATTATTTTTAACATCAAACACTATAAATAAATTCATATAATCTTTATTTTTATTTTAAAATGCCTATTAGAATAAAATAAAGCAAGAACAAATTTAGATTATATATCAAATGGGAAGAAGAGAACTTCATGTAGACAATAACAAATACAATTGAATTTCTATGCTAGATTAATTTTTAAGATAATCAAATTATAATGGTACACCCATAAAGCATATAAGAACATCATAATGATAAAATAGAGGTTCCCATATTTATCATGTGTTAGTTATTATCTATTTTCCTAACACTTAAAATATATAACATACAATTGAGAGATCAAAGAAGGTATAATATTGTAATATTGTCTTAAAACTATTAAACTATCCCAATACTTAAAACTATAATATTGCATCTTAAACAATAAAATATACAATAAATGTAATAGTTTTTAAAAATAAAATATTATTTATTAGACTGTACTCTACATTTGTTGTGGTACACATATAATCTTGTGCAGTTTGTTCCACTCTTCATCTGTTGGAAGTGCAATTTGTTATTACTTGCAATAATTGACTTGTTAACAATTCATAACTAAGAGTGGATCTTTCCTTTATTGTATCATATAAAATTACATTCAAGGTTATCAATAATTTGATGAAATCAAAAAAACTTGCCTCGTCTAGCTCCTCAAAAAGTTGGTTCTTATCCCACTCTAGTGCAACCTCCATATTTCTTTTGAAAGCATCTTTTATAATAAATCCAAATGACTTGTCAAAAGCTAATGGAAACCAAAATTTGTGAGGCATTCTACCTTTACATTTAGTGTCACTAACATTGCTTGAAATTGATTTAGAAATTCACATGTTTCATTTAACTTCATACACTTTAGAATGATAGATAATTATTTTATTGAGACATAATTGTCGATATGAATTCCTTTGTGTGCCAATTCATTCTCACTAATTTTATAGATCATTTCCATTTTTTCCTTTGCTATATCCTCTCTTGAATTCATTACTTCTTGAATTTCAAATAACGTATTTATTGAATTTCAAGAACTGTGTGAATTAAGCATCTTTGAATTCAAACACTTTATTCAAGTCATCAATCTTTTGGCTTATTCCCTTCACCCCCCAAATATTATGTCTTATATGAATTATTGTCTCCTTATAAAATTTAGATGCTTTTCTTTTAGAAAATAATAATTATTCTTATACTTATGTCATCTCTTGTAACAATTTTTCATAGATTTTTCTCACTTCCCCCAATTTATCTTGTTATTTTTTAGTTTTTCATTCTCTTCCTTCTAATTTCATTAGTAAAGTATTAATTAGTAATTATAAAATATAAATAGATTCATTTTTTCTTAAAACTATTTGATGTCTTGTTTTTCTAATGGTTGAACTTTGTGTTTCTATTATTTTTTAACATCAAATGCTATAAATAAATTTATACTTAATATTTATTTTTATTTTAAAATGTTTATTAGAATAAAATAAAGCAAGAACAAATCTAGATTATATATCAAATGAGAAGAAGAGAACTTCACGAAGGCAATAAAAAATACAATTGAATTTCTATGTTAGAATAACTTTTAAGATACTCAAATTATAGTGGTACACCCATGAATCATATAAGAACATCATAATGATAAAATAGAGGTTCCCATATTTATCATGTGTTATTCACCCTCTATTTTCTAAACACTTAAAATATATAACACACAATTGAGAACACCTTTATTGCAATTTCCCGCTCTGCAACTTCCCGCTTGTGATTTTCAAAATTTTAGCCATGTCTACAAGTTCTTGGGAGGTCTCTGCCTCCCCTCAGCTTGACCCCCTGCTTGATATGAATAAGATTTGTGGCCTGCATGCAACACATGGGGATACGGGCTTTGTGTCATGTGATTCCAACACACTTTTTGGGTCTCTTGCTGGTGGGGACAATGGCAGCCTTAAGGGTGTTGACTCATCCAAGGATTGTTGGAAGAGTGTCCTTATAGGGACTAGAAATAATTCCCTTAAGACTTTTCGTCCTAAAATTGTTCAAACAGAGGAAGGAATGAATCTTTTCCTACCTGACACAATCATGGATGAGGTTTCCTCCTCACTGCACCTTGCTCTGGTGGGGAGATTCTTGGCTTTCAGGCCAAGTATAGATATGGTTCATAGATGGACTAATGCTCGATGGAAGTTAAAGGGTACAGTGACTGTCTCAGCTATGCCTGGTGGTCTATTCCTCTTTAAATTCATGGTGGAGGAGGATTTGATCTACGTCCTCTTAGGTACATGGGCTTATGGTAAACATTTCTTATCCTTGGCCAAATGGAAGCTGAGCTTTGACCCATCGGCTGAACTCACTTGTATGGTTCCTATTTGGGTTCGTTTATTGGGCCTCCCATTAGAATTCTAGGATGAACAAATTTTTTGATGGATCAGTAATTCCTTTGGTAGTTTTGTGGTGGCGGATGAGGTCACTTTGGCTAAATCCAAGTTAGTCTTCACCCACTTTTGTGTTAATGTTGTTATTAACAAAGCTCTCCCCAACTTTATAACTCTCAAATCTAAGTGGGGAAAATGGACCTAGGCCCTGGTCTATGAAAATGCCACCTTGTTTTGTCAAAAATGTGGCAAAAAATGCCACGTTATTGTGGACTATAAGGTTTTAACACCAAAGGAACCCTTGTCCAAAGGGAAAATTCCAACCCATTCTTCCGATAAGGGGGGAAATCAGTTGGATCACAACACCAGCAATGTGGGGGAGAATATTAAATCCAATGATATGGATGATTATCTATTTACTGATGGACTTTATGAAATGATGAAATCCCCTAACCTTGGGGTTAAGATCAAGGCTAATAGTATGGAGGATGGGGAAATCTCTCCTCCCAAGGAGTTAGGTTTGGTGTTCGGTCCTTCTGCCTTTGGGGTTGAAGGTAAGGTTGTCATGTCCCCATTGTGCTCTTCTTGCATGGACCTTGGGAACAAGAATTTGGTTGTTCTTGTTGCCGACCAACCTCAGTGTGTGGCTATGGAGGATTCTACTATTACTGCTCTGCATAGTTGGAGCTTGGGATAGTTACCCCTATGAAGTCTAGGAAGGAGGATAACTCCTCGTGCATCTTTCCTACCCAACATGATGGTGTGGAGGATTTTTTTGGGGAAGTAACCAAATTTTTCATTCTCACTCCGAACTCCAAGTCCTTTTCCTCTAAATCTCAAGTTGATGGGGATAATTTTGAGGACTGAAACTATCAAAAGAGGAAAACAAGAACTAAGAAAGTTGATGTGGGAACTGATAACAGAGTTGGAAGACCTTTGGAGAGACTGTCAAGGCATAAAATGACAACCAGGAATATTGCCAGCAGTGACAATCAACCCTTGATTCAACCCATCATAATAGAAAATGAGGTTTCTTTCATGGAACATGTGAGGGTTGAATAGTCCCCAGAAATAATTTTCTCTCAAGCAATACATTGTGGATCTTAAAATTGATTTCCTTTTATTGCAAGAAGTTAAGATGACTTACCAGAATTTCTCTTCAATTGCTAATAAAATTTGGTCAGGCTCTACTTTCTTATATAGTGAGGCAGATGGTGCCTCTAGTGGTATTGTCACTTTGTGGAACTCTGTGAAAGTTGATGGGGAATATTTTGTGTTCTCTCATAGTTACCTTGATGTGACTCTCAAATTTGATAATTACACTTGGAACTTATTTAACATCTAAGCCCCCAATACTCGGGGAGGAAGAAAGTGTATGTGGGAGGAAGTCTTATCTTTAATCTCGATTGACAAAAATTTCGTGTACATGGTGGCAAGGGATTTTAACTCCCCTTTATTTCCTTTAGAAAAGCTTGGTGGCCTTATGGACTACACTAACAGCATGAGTGATCTATCAAACTTCCTCAACAAGTCTAGGTTGTTTGATTTGGAGTTGCAAGGTAACCCTTTCACTTGGTCTAACAATCAGAAAGGTAACCAACTTATTCAGGTTCGGCTGGATAGGGTTTTGGTCTCTATGGGTTGGGACTTGGGATGCAATGATACCCTTATTTCCCTCCCTAGGATTGTTTTTGACCATAGCCCAATTCTTCTCTAGTGGATTAATAAGCCTTTCTTTGGCCCTCACCCCTTTAAATTTGAAATTATGTGGATGACATTAGGATTTCAAAAATTATATTGAAAATTGGTGGAGCTACCCGGTTCAGGGATCTGCTATGTACAAAATTTCCTAGAAACTTGCTCTTATCAGAAAGGAAGTGAAAGGGTGGTCTAAATCTACCTTTGGTGACATATTTTTAAGAATACAAAGATGATCAAGGATAAGTTGGATATTGTTCTAAATCTTATAGCTAAGGGAAATCTCTTTCAACCTTTGCATGAGGAGGAGGAATGTTGGAGGAATAAATGGAAAGATATCTTAAACAAAGAGGAAATATATTGGAAGCAGAGATCTAGGGTCCAATGCTCAAGGAGGGTGACAAGAATTAGACTTCTTTTCACAAAACGGCTTGCAGGCATAAGAAAAGGAACACCATTAAATGCCTATTAGATGAAGACAACCAGGATTTCATGGTGGCTGACAAAATTGGTGAAATAGTTGAATGCTACTTTAGACAGATCTACTTGGACACTGGTAGCCACCCTTCTATTGAAGTTTAGGATAGACTTCTAAGTCACCTCCCTTCTATTATCAGTGTGGAGGACAATTTGCAACTCTTAGCCCATTTTTCAGAGGAAGAAGTCAATATGGTTATGTTTGCTATGGGTGCCTATAAAGCCCTGGGGCCTGATGGTTTTCCTCTAGCCTTCTTCCAGGAATATTGGGACATCGTCAGCTATGATATAACCATGGTAGTTATAGACTTTTTCAGAATAGGTAAACTGCTAAAAAAATTGAATAATACCTTCATAGTCTTAGTCCCTAAAATCTAGCAGCTGAGGTGTATGGCCAACTTTAGGCCTATAAGTCTATGCAACATTATTTACAAGATCTTTTCCAAAGTCCTGGTCAATCGACTTAAGCCATTGTTGGACAAGATTATCAACAAATTCCAAAATGGATTCGTTCGAGGTAGACAAATCCTTGATGTTGCTATGACAACTCATGAAATAATTCACTCTATAGAGAAAAGTAAGAATCAAGGTATAGCTTTTAAATTAGGCATCTCTAAGGCTTATGATAGGGTCAGATGGAAATTTATTTACTTGGTTCTTGCTAAGTTTGGTTTCAATGATAATGTTATTGGAATTATCAGAGAATGTGTGGATTCAGTCCATTATTCTATCTTGGTCAATGGGATTCCTTGGGGTTTCTTTAAAGTTGGAAAATGCATTAGGCAAGGTGACCCTCTATCACCCTATCTTTTCATTATGGTCACAAAAGTTCGTAGTAGGAATTTTCTATCTTTACTACACTCTCGAAAAATTCAGGGAATTAGAGTTGCCTCCACCCTTCCCTCCTCAATTCTATAGAAATTTGTGGAAGACACCTTCCTTTTTGGAAAAACTTATGTGGTTGAAGCTAGAGAATGAAAAGGCCTCCTTCATGACTATGCTAATGCCTCTGGGCAATGTATAAATTATCAAAAAAGCAATATCTACTTCTTTAACACAAAATTTGATCTCCAAGCTAAGATATTATCTATATACTGGGTTTTCAAAGTGCTACTCTTACAGGGACTTACCTAAGTTTACCCCTCACTATGAAGGAGGTTACTACTAGTTTCTAGAATAATATTTTAAAGAGAATGAAAAAGAAGCTTGTAGGCTAGAAGGATGAGCTTCTTAGTAGTGTTGGTAAACTGCAATTACTCTCGGCCTCTCTCCAAGGGATCTTGGTCTACTTCCTCTCCCTCTTCAAAATTTTGGGTTCCATGGCAAAAAAACTGGAGAGAATCCAAAGGTCCTTCCTTTGGACTAGTGTCGAAGAGAAAAAAAGGTTAGCTCTTGTGAATTAGGACACTATCTGTCATCCTAAAAGCCAAGGGGTTCTTGGGATTAGAAAGATAACTAATCTAAACAAATCCCTCATCACCAAAATTGGTTGGAATATTGTTTTTGGGAAAGTCAAATGGTGCACTATAATGAGGGCCAAGTATTTGAACCAAGGGTATTTTTCCAAGGCTTTGGATTTGAATGGCCTCCCCTCTGGGTCAAAAATTTAGAACAATATTCTAAACAATATTCTAAAGTGCAGATCACTTATGAAGGAAGGTATTTGTGATCCTAAGAATTTTATCTTACTCTAATGTGCAAAATAACTTGAAAATGCAAGTGATAAAAGACTAAGGACACTTCAAGATTAGCCTAAAGAGTGATAGAACAAGAAGGAAAATGGACAAAACAAGATACAAACGATTTCACCTTCCTTGTTGTTGATGTCTCCTTGATTGGCCCTTGCTTGGGATGATTTCGTGTGCTCCTTAGATGATTTCTTGAGTGACTAAATGCAAGATTGAATGCGCACAATGATTAGAATGGATAGCTAGATGATATTAAATGATTGAGAATGCAAATTGGCAGCATGTAGTTATCAAATGGCTAAGTGTTGAAAATGCCCTTGAGGAGGGTGTATTTATAGAAGAATTTGAATTCTCTAGAGAATTCAACGGTTGAGATTCATCCAACAAGGCCAAGATGAAGGGCTATGGTGGGTTGAGAACCCACAAGCCCTCACATTTTGACATGTGGATGGTGAAGTGGCCAAGAGAAGATGAGGTGTAAGTGAGGTGTCAAAAAGGTACATGATGTGGAGGAAGGACAAGCACCTTGGGGAGTGAAGAGATTTCCTCAAAAAGGGATTCCTTGTCTCCAAGTGGGAGTGAAAGGGACATTTGAGGGATTTTGGAATTCCTCAAAAATCTACATGGGAAAAGGAAAGGTGGTTAGGGATATACATGTGAATTAAAAATTCACACTCTTAGGAAGATCTAAAGGGTAAAAGGTGGGCTCCAAAAAGGTGGGACTTGGTCACATGTGGAGATTGTGACAAGTCCAAGGTTCTAGAAGCCTTGGAAGGATGGAATGTGAATTAAAAATTCACATATAAAAGAGGGGAATCTAGGATATATAAATGTGAATTAAAAATTCACATGGGAAAGGGGGTCAATGCTAAAAGAAGGTAAATGCAAAGGTTGGCTAAAAAGTAGTGCTAAATCTAGCTAATGACCTTGGTTAAGGTTGTGCAAATATTGAATTAGGCTAATTAATGGAAGGTTAGAGGCAAGTGGAAAATGTAGGAGGATGGGACATTAATCTTTGATTATCATAATCATGAATTAATTAAATTAATTCATATTAGGGAAAGATTATGGAGGATGTGACAAGGAGAGAGAAAGTGAAGAATTTTAAATTGATTTTAAATCAAAAGGGGGAAAAATGACTAAATTAAATAAATTAGTGTATTTATTTAATTTAGAGAGGAAGAAGGTGAAAGATAAAGCATTTAATTATTAAATCAAATACTTCACAGATATGAGATAAAAGATGTAATATTAATTTAATAAATTAATATTTTAATATGGTAGACGAAAAGGGAGTAAATTTAATCCTATGGAAGTGATTAAATTTAGATGTCTACAGTATTAAATGGAAAATTGGAAATGAGAGATCAATAAGATTCAGGGAGGATCGTTGGTTCAGGGACAGACCCTTAATTGATAAGAAATTTCAATATTTTGAGGGAGCATGCCAAAGTTTACTTTGGTACTCATATTGTGGATTATACTACCCCTAGAGCCAAATGGAAAATTTTGGAGCAGTGTTTTTTAGATAGGCCTAACCTTCTCCCTAAGGTTGATGAGCTCCAAGATCTTTTAAATAAGGTTAGACTTCCTCTCTTTCCTAAGGAGGACAAGGTTTTTTGGATGAAAAATCACTCAGGGGCCTTCTTGGTCAAGTTTGCGTATCATTTGCTACTAAAATTCATAGGTGAAGAGAATTGCTAGAAGAAGGTTTGGAACTCCCAACTCATCCCCAAAATCAATTTCTTATAGTGGGATTCTACTCATGGAAAAAAATTAACGATTGATAACCTTGTAAAAAGGGGCTTTCAGTTCCCCAATATGTGCACCCTTTGTAAAATGGATAAAGAGACTATCTCTTATCTTTTCATCCATTTTCAATTCATTTCCCAAGTTTGGAAAAATGTTCTTCACAAGCTCAACATGCAATGGGTTCTTGAAAAAGATATTCAACAATTTGTTATCAATTGGAGGTGCCCCTCTAAACACCCTTTAATTACGAAACTCTAACAACTTATTCCACCCCATATCTGCTAATGTATGTGGAAAGAAAGGAACAATAGGATTTTTAGAGACAAAGAGTATAGTGTGGAAAGAGTGTTGAAAAACCTTAATAAACTCCTTTTGGACAACATTTTTGTTTGTAAATGGAAGGTCCCTAGTTGCCCCCCAATATGTTGGGACAAAACTATTGCTAGAATTTGGAATTTTCCTAGTGACTTTCACAAGTTTGACAACTCCAAGAAGATTGTCAGAAATAATATGAAATGGAAAACTCCCAAACCACCCTGGTGCAAGTTGAATTTTGATGGGGCGGCCAAAGATGGGAAAGTTGTTGGGTGTGGTATCATCAAAGACCATAATGGTTTTCTGGTTGCTACCTACTCGAGGAACCTAAAAGAACACACAAGTAATCAGGTGGAAAGTATGGTGCTCCTTTGGTGCCTCAAATTTGCGTTGTCAATCAGCATCAAGTCATTGGAAATTGAGGGCAACTCACAACTAATTGTGGAAGCCATGAAAGGCACAATGGTGGTTGGATGGTCAATTCAAGGAATAATTGAGGACATTCGTTCTCTTCTTACTAGTCTTGAAGAGTTCACTCTTCACCATGTCTACAAGGAAGGAAATGTGGTTGCTGAAAATTTGGCAGTGGTGGGTCTCTATCAAGAGGGTCTATGGTGTTGGAGAAAGGAAGACTCTTTTCCCCTTTCTACATTGGCACTTTTGAGAAGTGATCTTAAATAAATTCATCATGGTTGTTAAAAAACCTCTATCTTTTGGCCCTAGTTTGGTGTTTACTAACTTTGGTTAGTGATGTTGGCAGGGGTCTATATTTTAAAAATTGGTAGTTGTACAAGACTGATGGGAAGGATTTTCCACGTGCCACTTAATTCCCTTGTTGGATCGCCACTAGGACTTGTCATGATGATTCTAATGACTAACGCGGTCATTATTTTTTGAACCCCCTCGATTTTAGTGATAATCCCATCTACCCTATGAATTTTTTTTGATTATTTGGGTTGTCTGGATTTATTATCACTCTCATGTTTTATCGTACCTTGGACCTCTCGCACTAGGGAATGGCTAGGCTTGCACTTGATACGAGAAGTGGAATTAATTTCCTTATTTTCATGATTTACAAGTTACCTTTTAGTGATCATTTTCCTGCGGCCATTTCCAATTTGGGATTTTATCACATCTGTTTTTCTTTTTTCACTCATATTTTTCCTTTCACTCTATTTTTTTTTGCTATAAGCGGGTTGGAGCCATGGGTGGTGACTGAGTGCAAGTGGATCTAGATGAATATGATGAATGAAAGATGGCACCATCTAGAATATATGATGGGAGGGTGGAATTTCCTAGTTTATGGAATGCATGTCTAGAATTGATGAGGGCCTCTCCAAGCAATTTGTCACCTCTTGGGATGCCATAAGGGTTACTATGGGGAGAATTTATTTTGAATTTAACGGGGAGGTGATCGCTAAGGCCACGAGTCTAGCTACGAGCGGTCATAAATGGAAGAAAACCACCAAAGTTTTTGACCAAACCAGTCTCAACCTTTCTTCTAGGGTGATTAGAAACCTGTCAAGTTGTGTGGGGGCTATGATCGTGAGGTGCTTCCAGAGCCTTGGGACAAATTTTGCATGGTGATAATGAAGTATTTCACTCTTGAGGGGAGGTATAGTGTGTATTATTACTACCATTTTAATTTCCTCAAATCACCTCAAAAATCACCACAATATCTCCTTTCTGATTTTTCTCTTATACTCTTGAAAATATTGTGCTTGATGTGGTTAAAGCCATGACCTCAAATAAGAATTTTACCATTATCCACCAAGGGTTTATGCCTAGACTCTACCATTTCCACCTTTCCCTTTTCCCTCCTCAACCCATTACTATTGAAGAGGATTTGGTCTCTTCAGCTCCTCTTTCTGCTAGCATTATGGATGCCCCTAGCCCCAATAAGAAAAAATGTATAAAAACCCTGCCACAAAAGCTCTCCCCAAGAGACATCCCCTACCCAGGGGCCTATGGTGAAGAAAAAGGATAAAAAATGTATAGCTCCCACTCTGAAAGCTAAATCCAAAGCCTCTGAGAAAACAAAATTTAGGCTTTAGCAAATTGACTCTGACATTGAGATCATCAAGGAGACTAGTACCCCTTGCAAGTCAAGTAGATTGATCATCAAGCAAGAAAAAGACAAGAGTTTTAAGGAGGCATCAGAATCTAACAATGGTGATGGGAGTGAGAGTAAGATTAAGGAGGAAAATGATGTGGAGGAGGGGGCTCTTTTGTCTTCTGCTAGTAGTTCCTCCCATGTTTTGGAAATCCTTAAAAGGGTCCCATGGGCCCTACTAGTATTAGGATCAAGGAGGTCAAGTCTAGGGCCTCGAACATTGCTAAGGAAAAGGCCCCCATGGAGGAAGCTTGCAATAAATAGGATGTCTGGGAGGAGGCCGACAAAAATGCAAAGTGGAAATTTTGGAGAAAAGGTTGCAGGATGTTACTCGGTTTGAATTGAAGATCATGCACAGGTCCGCCACAACTCTATGTCTGTTGTAGAAGGACAAGTCCGCAGACAATGTGGAGGAATAATTTGTGAACAAGGATGTCTGCCACCACTCTATTTGTTGTAGAAGGACAAGTCCATAGATAATGCGGAGGAAGAATTTGTGGACAAGGAACTTCTTAAGTTCCTTATTGAAGATTGGGCTACCATAACTTTAATTAAACCATGCAGTGGGAAGAAGGATTAGGGTCTTGGGAGATTTGGTTTTTTGGATAGTGCTAGCCTCAATGGCCATTGTTTCTTTTTAATTTTACTAAAGATACTATTACTATTTTCATGTTTCCTTATAACCGGTATGATCCTTAGTGGTATGTGGTTAAGACTACTCTAAATCATGGTTTCATGATGGAAATTACTAATAGTATTAGTTTTTGTGTTATGTTTTGGAGGTGTTTTTTGATATGAACTATTTAGGGTGTTGGTTTGGTTTCTAGACCTTATTGTCACTGTGTCATTTGTGTTACTCTACTATTGATGGCCTATAGGGCCTTGTACTAAAGGGACAACACCCTAGTTTTGCTGCTTTTTATATCAAAAACATATAATTGAGAGATCCAAGAGGCTATAATATAGTAATATTGTGTCTTAAAATTATTAAACTATCCCAACTCTTAAAACTATAGTATTGCATCTTAAACAATAAAATATACAATAAATGTAATAATTTTTAAAATTAAATTATTATTTATTGGAAAGTACTCTACATGTGTTGTGGTTGACATATAATCTTGTGTAGTATGTTCCACTCTTCATCTGTTGGAAGTAAAATTTGTTATTACTTGTGGTAACTAAGTTTTTAACAATTCATAACTAAGAGTGGATCTTTCCTTTATTGTATCATACAAAATTACATTCCAAGGCTATCAATGGTTTGATAAAATTAAAAAAATTTGCCTCATCTAGCTTCTCAAGAAGTTGGGTCTTATCCCACTCTATTACAACCTCTATATTTATTTCAAAAGCATCCTTTATAATAAATCCATTTGACTTGTCCAAAGGTAATGAAAACCCAAAATTTGTGAGCTATTCTACCTTTTCATGTAGTGTCACTAACATTGTTTGAAATTGATTTAGAAATTCACATGCTCCATTGAGCTTCATACACTTCTAAATGATAGATAATTATTCTATTGAAGCATCATTGTAGATATAAATTTCTTTGTGTGCCAATTCATTCTCACTAATTTCATATATCTTTTCCATTTTTTTCTTTGCTATGTCCTCTCTTGAATTCATCACTTCTTGACTTTCAAATAACATATTTATTAAGCTTCAAGAACTATGTGAATTAAGCATCTATGAATTCAAACACTTTATTGAAGTCATCAATCTTTTGGCTTATACCCTTCCCCCCCAAAAAAAAAATATTATGTTTTATATGAAGTATTGTCTTCTTATAAAATTTAGATACTTTTCTTTTAGAAAATATTTTTTTTTTTTTCTACTTGTGTTATCTCTTGTAATAAATTCAAATTACCTTGTCATTTTTTCCTTTTTCTTTCTCTTCCTTCCAATTTCATTATATTGTATTTGATAATATATTTTCTTCCTTTAACCTTCATTATAATTATTTTTAGTTGGTTATTTTAGTTTTATGGTTTTGATTAAGAACGAAAAATAGGTTTTGAATGGACCTGAAACCATTAACAAGCAGGTTTTGATGGGGACTCGAAACCCACACAAAGAAAAAGTTGCACATGAATGCAAAAAAGAACACCAACAATGAACCAGCAACAAATTACCAACTAAACAACAAGACTACCCAAATCTGCAAGAATCAGAAAAAGTTTTAACGGGACCCTTAAACCCAAAACACCACCAAGTTTTACAAGGGATCTTGAACCCAGACCAGGTTTAGAAGGGAACCTGAAACCCACTTACTTTCATATAATAGGACCAAAGTCTCTCACATCACACCAAGTTTTACTGGGGACCTTAAACCCATAACACACATGAACACCATCAAGGACCACCAAGCAGGAGGTCATTGAGTCACACCAACGAGAAGAAGAATATCTCTTGCAACAACCCTGCACACGAAGAGTTGAATCAAACTCCACCTCAAAAGGAGTCGACTCCCCTCTAATGGAGAAAATTTCAAGAAGATCCTTACCACCAGTATAGTCAAACTATAACAAGAAACAACTCCACCTCCATAGGAGCGAGTACCACCTCAAAAGGTATTGTAATAGAGCAGACTAGCAGCAAGGAAAGCTCCACCACAAATCCATAGTCCCCAACTCTACCTCTAGAAGAGAGGACTCCACCTTAATAGGAGTAATCTTTGGCTCAATAGAAGACTCTAACTAGAGAAAAGAGAAAAGAATTATCCAACCAGCAGTAAGGAAAAACCTGAAACCCAACAACAAATCAAGAAAAAGGGCCAACAAGAGAAACATAGTGATAAATCTCACCAAAATACTAGAAATAAAAACATGGGAAAACATGAAGTACATGAGAAGCAACCCATCCAAACTAGCCAGAAGCGACATCAACTATAGAAACTCATCAGGAACATACTACTCCAGTACCTCCACAACAGAGAGAAAAACCTCCAGAAAAACAACAGAGACACCGAAAAAAATCCCACAACCCTTCCACACAAAGAGCAATGAGGACCAAAAGGGGATACAAACCAGCCAAACAAAAAAGGGGGAACTGATGCCGACCAGAGAACTACTTCCAGCAGTAGAAGGGAGGGAACAACACCACTCCACAATAGCCTCACTAGTAGAGAAATCTTTAAATCCCAACCTCTTAAGGCACACCAACCCCAAGACAATCGAAAATAGCCAGGGGAGCTACAAAAACAAAGCACTAGAAGGAAAAATCCCACCCATAACCAAAAAATACACTACCGAAAGATTAAAATCCATTTAAAGCACCAACACATGGTATTTATCGAAAATAAAAGAAGCCTCACCAACCTACACTAGATAAGCACCATCGAGGAACCAAAAGCCATAGATCTCCAAAAACCCCACTAGACGCCAAGGCATTTAGTCGGGTCCAAAGAAGAAATCCCCCAAACACCCACACCCATAGATGGGTCAATTTGGAACAACAACCCCCATTCATAAAAGATAATCAACATAGAACTAGGGGGAAAATCTAGGAGAATAAGGAAGAGGGAAACACCCACCCGAGTAGTAATGTCGAACCAAAAAATGGGTCAGTGACCCATAATAGGTTCGAAACCACAAGAATTAGCATGAAAGTCCAACAGTTGGTTGGAAACAAAGAATAGGCCAAAAAAAAAGTACCGAGACAAGAAACCTCCAAGGCAACCACCACTCCCAACACTAGGAGAATCCAAGCAATGTCGCGACCATGAAGGATTCTTGCATCCACCCACAGACAATAGAACAGGCCTCCAGACCACCAACAACATGAACTAGGGAAAGGATAAAATCCTTCTACAACACAAAAAGACCATCATTGTCATCATTGTCATCCTCTTCAGAGTCTCCATCCACCGCTTCCTCACTCGGATTCAAAATTGCTCTCCCGCTCATTGCTTCTTCACCAAATTTTTAGTTTTATGGTTACTTGTACTTTCCTCTATTTTTTTATTAGTTTTTCCAATTCCACCACTTCCAATTCATTAACATTGATTGTAGATTTAAAGACTAATGCTTTTATTCTCTTCTCTAATTCATTGTTGTTTTCCACTTTCCTCCTTGCTTTATTATTTTCTAGGTTTTCCTATAAGTTTTATGTTTAATTATTCAACTTCTTTCTTTCTCTTCATGTATTTATCAATTATGTGTATACCATTTGATTATACCTTTTTGATACATTTATTTTGGTAATACTTTTCATTTTGCTAAATCCTAGTGATAGGGTGCTTAATAATTGGAGTGATGCATTTAGTTCTGTACTTTGTTAATTTTGGGACCAACATACATGTGCTCCATAGTATTTGTATTTGGGTCATATGTAGGCAATACCTTAGTTTTTTTAGGCTCTAGAGTTAGAGTAGCCTTTAGCTTTTACATTTTTTATCTCTTCATTATTTCTAGGTAAACTCAGCTTCATAATCAAAGCCTGCAACTATTGGCACAATCCAATACTTAAATGGATGATTAATTGTAGTGTTGGGGTCAATTATTGAATTTTGAAGATGAGACATTATTTTCCCAATCACATTAATAATAGGAGTACCTACTAGAAATAATTCCTATACATTTTTCCCCCCACTTTAGTGAGCGTGAATATCGATGAACATTTAGTAAAGTAGATCGAGGAGATAGAGATGTATACCTAAACCATTGAGGAAGTAGACCACGATCTAGAAAAATTGAAAGTGCAAGGTAGGTAAAGGACTCCAAAGGTACTCTCTCCTAAGGAGCTACAAACAAAAGGACTTCATAGCTCTGCAAAATATGAAGTTGCACAAAGTACACTAAAGTTCCTCAGACCAACAATGGACAAATCCTGCAAGATGTAAGTTCCTCATAGGCTTGTAGACCTACAAGAAGGTATCCCCAAGTACTCTCTCATGAAGCAAGCCCAAATGAAAAGGGGACTCTATAGAGTCAGACTGGAAAATAGCTTTATAGGTGCACTTGCAAAGAAACATGTTAATCCATAGATAAAACATGTCAAGAAACACAAAGCAGCCACGTAGGAAAACAAGTAAACAGTCACGTAGATAGTCAACAAGTTGAAATAATTTCAAAGGGGTACCTTAGGAACCCTTTAAAAGAAGAGGGGTCCACTCAAGGGACATGTTGTTCGAAAGTGTTAGAATTATTTTCACAAATTGATTCAACACAAGGAATCCTTTTGAAAGATGTTCACTTCATCAAGGAATTCGAAAGGAAGAAAATTCCCCCTCACGAGGGGAAGGTCATGGCTTCTCCCATAGGAAAATTTTCTCCCTCCTCAAAGGAAAGTTCCTCAAGTCCTTTCTTTGCGAACCCATGATGAAGGAAACATGTTCCACTAGGGGTCCAAGTTGAGAATGCAATTTTTTGAAAAGGTTTGTAAAGGTTTTCAAGAAAATATTTGTTGGAAACAAATGCATTTTACAAAAATTAGAGTTAACATGGCAGCCTCCCTTAGGGTGGTGAGTGTTGAATGCAGAGGCACATGATGTCCTCAGGAGAGAAAAGAAAGAATTAAAAAATTGATGTTGTGGCCCACAAGACATAACAAGATGTCACCATGGTGATGTTTTCACACACATGAGGGACAACACATAGGCACCACAACATCAAAACTCAAGAAAAGAAGAGAGAAGGATAACAAAATTCAAAAGGAAACAATGAAATCACAGACAAAGGACATAGGGGCGATCTGATATTTCAGGGTCAAAGCTACTCATAAATATATATAAGTATAATAACAATATATAAATGAACTATCATCAACCCCATACTATATTAGACCATATGAAGTATGCACGAGAAGACAAAGTAAAAATTAAAAATTGGGTCAACATGGAAGGGAAGCCTAAATTCCCCCAACACTTTGCATCATCCCTAATTTACCGAAAATCAAAAAATATAATAGAGGAAGAATGATACCACAAATAGAGGAAATTTATAACACATAATGACTCCTATATCCAAGCACCTACAAGGGTGACAAGGGTCATCCAAGAACACATAACACAAGCATGGGGGAACACATCACAAAAAACATACACCTAATCTTAAGGTAAATAAGAGGCCCCCCTAACACTCATCGACCAAGAGGTCGTATGCTTCCCAATCTAGATCATTATAAGGGGAAGGTGGATGACCCTACAGTGGTGGAATATTAAGGGGATGATATTTTGACCCTCCTGCAGTAAGGGCTAAGGAAGAAGGCCCTACGAGGACTTCTTCGCTTAGCTCTTGTGGAGCTATGGTAAACGATATCATGAAGATTGCTGAAAAAGGTTGGGACCTCATCTAGAGAGTTAAACATGCACTTCATAGGAGTGCCACATGGTTCCTCAACAGATGGGGAGGATGATGCCTAAGATTCACTGCTAGGCTCACCAAATGACTCAAGAGTAATGACAAACTCAGGGGAGGTTGAGACTTACTCTATCACTAGGATGATACAAGCTAACATAGGACCACCCTTTGAAGAAGGTGGGATCCTCTTACACCCCCAATTGCTAGAAGGGCCAACCTCCACTTTCTAATTTTTCAAAGGATGTGAACTCCCCACTAATGAGGTGAGAGGCATGGAAGAGGAGGAGAAAATCGTGGCAAACACCACCGAGGTATTCTACATGTCCATAGGTTTAGGGAATGGCGGGATGTCCAGAAGGGACATCAAAAGAGGTGGCTCAATAGAAGGAGCAATAAACACCTGCACCTTTTTAGGACCAGATGCACTGATGCTCACAGTGAGAGTTAAAAGCGAGATTGGATTCGACTGAATAGAAGCAGAGGGGAAGTGAGAGGAGGACACAAAGGGAAGCCCCAAAATAGGGGCAATCAACTCCTCTTCCTTTCTTTGCAAAGTGGCCTACTTAGCTGCTAGAGCCTTTCATCGGTGCTTGCGCTCACACACAAGGCAGTTTCTATGACTCTTTGAGCTAGAGGCTTGGTGTTGGGATGGGATAGAAGGCTTTTGCTCATCCATAGGGGTGTCCATCACAGCCATTTCCAATAGAGGGACAAACTCCTGAATGGGAGCATGAGGAGGATATTGAGAGATAACTAGGGGAGTTGGCTCTAGCGCCTCAATGGCAAGCCTCTTCCCATTCACTGCTTTAGGAGTAGGAGCAGTGGGAGGCCATGGAAGCCAAGACATAGAGGATTCCCTATGGGGACCCTTTTTTCTACCATATTGAATGGGTCTAGGCTTCGTGGGAAAAATAAGAAGCTCAAATGTAGGATGATTGGGCTTTTACCAAGTGTGTACCATAGGACTCTCCCGCAAATGTGAAGCATAAACTAATGGTGCCACAATAGGGTGAGAGGAAGCATTATGTTGGATAGGGGAAGAGGAAGGAGAGGAACCCCAAGAGCACTTCTCTTTTTCTCTTCTATGGGCCATGGCAGCATCACTGTTAGCTTTTAAATAGGCCCTATGCAAGACAACATAAGGAGATGGAGGGTACCTCACTTTAGGCGTTAAGCACCCTTTCTTGTACTTCTCATAGGTTTGGTACAATTGGTCCTTCCTAGGTAGAATCATACCAGCGGGTGCAAGCCAAAAGTGGTCTAAAGAATAACTATCATGCTCAACTAGCAATTTATAGCCAGTGTTGTGGATCACATGTACTAAACCCTCATGAATAAACTTCAAAAATTTATGCACAACTAAGGGAATTGCATTCATAGCTACTAGCTAGGGGATACCTAGCTTCACTCTAAAGAGTTCAAACCCCATGATTATATCAAAAATCATGTTCACTAATTTAGGCCCAACAAGGACCAACAAGTCAATGCTACCAAGGGGAGGTATGGAAAGTACATTATGCATATGGATGGTACTTACAAGTGTGTCATACCCATCTTTATGCAAGAAGTTAATTAACATAATTTACTCAGTAATCACATTCACCTAGCGCGTCAGGTCAACAAGAACACCTACCATAGTGTTTCCATTGATTCACACAGGGATGTAAAGTGGAGATGGTTCTCTATTAAAACCCATCGACAAGTCCTGCAAGGCAAAGGTTATACTTGGAACACTAATCATAGGCTACGCAGAGGGGATAGGATGATGCAAGAAAGATGCCATCACACACACTAAACGATACTCTCGCAAAGCCCCCCAAAGGTTTGCAATCAGACAATGACCCAACTAAGGCTTCATTTTGCAATGCCTATGAAACCTTCCAATTATGCCTACTAGGGATCGCATGTTGGGTTGTAAGAAAAAATGCCTCACAACACTCACACCTACAATGCTCCTAAAAAACGAGGAAAGGATCCTTCAGCACTACTGGATGAAACCAAAATGGTTCATGTCAAGTTCACCAAAAATGTAAGAGAGGGGGACCAACCACATCAAGGCTCTAGGTCAAGGAGAGCTGAGAGTGGAGGGCTGCCCTAACTTACCTCACTCTAAAGAGATGAGGATAGAAAATGAAGAGAACTATAAATTACTTATGTCAATCTATAGACCCAAAATTCTACTTGGGGCTAGAAGAGCTAGTTTTTGGAGTTCAAATTGTACCTCAAACAAGTCTTTGTCCAAGGATGGAAATGTGGTTCTAGGATGACAGCTAGTTCACTAGCTAACTCCATATGCACATTCACCTACACACAAGCAAGAAGGGGAAAATCATTGGGGTTGTATAGGGGTTTGCCTAAGTCAAACCCCGGTTTTGGTGTTTCCACTTCCATAGGCAGCCAAAAAGCAACAAAGTAGAAAAGTATGATAAAGAAGATGAAAAAAGTGCAATGAACACTACAAAAGGAAAATTCTACTCTATCAAATCATAAAGGATAGGAATGAAGCATTACCACCTCCATGTAAAGGCTCTCAAGGCCAATGAAGAGAGAATGCAAGCAACGAACTTGGAAAAGTCACCACCACCACAACCATGGTGAAGGGAGGTCTCACAAGACTCCAAGCTCGCAACTTCTATGGTGGCCTCACACATGAAATGTGGAGTTGATGGAGTGTCAAGCTTCTACAATTCTCAATCTGAGTGGTGAAAAATGGAGTGATAGAATACTGAAGAGAATAAGAATTTTCTTGAGAAGGTGAAGTTGTGAAAAGATTCCAATAAGATGAAGTGATAATGAGATAATGGATTTGAAGGCCAAAGGGATCCATTTTTCAAGTCGGTTAGTCACACAAAGGTGCTACAATATGACCCCAATCAGGTGTGTAACATCCCTGTGGACTATAGACGTAGGAATCTGTTAAGGATGACAACACGTCGCGTAGACATCCATGTGCATGTGTTTGTGTCCCTAACAAAAATTCCCCCATCGACACACAAAACACATGCCAAGTGGATGCATTCTCGATGGGTGATGTGGAATTTCACCTTCGGATTTTATTTTCTAAGGTGAGGGTATGTGAAAGGGGAATTTACACAAGAGGTGAAAATTCACTCCTCTACGATTTCATGTTGAATTATACTCAAACTTATTTTTGGCTAGTAATTTTGATTTAGTCACCTCACATGAGTCATATTACTAATAAGATTCGACATTAATTTTATATTTTATAAACATATCATGTGCCACAATAATTGCTTTTCTCTCGAGTGTGAACCCTCCATGTAAAAAAGGAAAAATTTGTAATATATTCCTCTTTTTTTAACCAAAAAAATATAGTGGATCTATATTTTTCTATTACATATAGTTGAAGGAAAAAACCCTCTCTATCACATGCATTAGAATTTTGTGGGGATTTAGTCTCAATACATAAAATTAACACAATATATATTCATTCATGTAATGTCAATCAACTAATTTTTTCTATCTCGATCGAATGAAATCATTACAAGTCATAATTAATATAAATATTAGAAGATTTATTAGGAGTTTAATTTCATGTTGAATTATACTCATAGATTTATTTTTGGCTAGTATCTTTGATTTAATCACCTCGCTGGGTTATATAACAAATGAGATTCTTGACATTAAAATTGAAAATTTATGTGCCACAATAACCAATTTTCTCTTGAAGGTGAACCCTCCATGTAAGAAAATCGACAAAGGAAATATGTTCATCTTTTATTAAATAACAAAATGTAGTTGATCTATATTGTCCTGCTATATATAGTCCAAGGTAAAAACCCTCTTTGTCACATGTATTGGTAGTTTGTGGGGATTTAGTCTCGATACATAAAATTAAAACAATATATTCCTTCATGTAGAACCAATCAACCAATTTCTTTTATCCCAATTGAATGAAATAATTACAAGTCATAAGAAATATAGACATTAGAATATTTATTATTATATTATAAATTGAAGCCCAAAATAATCCACAAAATTGTTGGAGTACTTTATATGATCATGCATCTTTATATTCTAAGTCCACTCAATTATTGGAATCAACCCTTTTTCCTGGCCCTAAACATCAAAACGAGGTTGAATATGAAACTTGTTTGTAATGATCCACTAAACCACTATAAAAACAAATCACACAAGTAGGCTGTGAACCTACAAGTCTTGGTGATGGAATTTATCTAATTCTTAAAAAATATTTATGCATGGATATTATAATATGCTCAACAAATTTATATTTAATAAGTGGGTGACCATAATGGATATTATATGCCATTTTGAGGATTTTTCCATATAATTTTTTATCACTATCTAATCAAAGGAAACACATTAGCATATAGATAGTATAATTAAGCTATGGATTTTAGAAAAAATCATAAGGAAGCTTATCTTTGGGTATGTTACTATCGATTGTGATTTTTGGTAAAAAGTATTTATAATGTTAACTAGTTGCTTGATAATCATTACTAAATATTTCTAGGCTAATGGGGATCCTTCCCAATTCTTTAAATAAAAATCCTATCCTAATGCCAATATTTTTCTCAATAGTGGACAAGATTTCTTCTTGAATATCTTTGTTAACAATTATTTTTCTTTTTACATCATAATTCTAGGTATAGACCATATAAATATTGGGCAAGGGAAAACCTAAGGGAACATCATATGTCCAAATCAAACACTTTTTTTATTAGCAATATTATAATTGTTTACCTTATTCTCACACATGTATCTAAGATTTGAGGTGTACCTACTCATAATTATGGAGTCATGAATATCATGCTATTTATTAGTATAAGTCAAGGTTTCAAGTAGTTAAATGTATGGGACTAGGGTTTTTTTTCTATTGTGATGGTAGACATGTTTGTCTTCAACCCTAAAACACAATATAAAATAATTGAAATTAAATGCTTATATTTATAGAAAGGAACATGGGCTTTCACTTACTCAAAAAATGAATATACTGACTCTATCATGTCCCACAATTGATATTCAAGCACATTATTTCTTTCAAGAGATGTTATAGAACTTAGTAGTCAAATTAAAAGTTTAAAATACTACAACCTAATTTTCTCATTTTTCTAAATTTATTGATTTCCAAGATATTGTAAGTCTAATACAACTATCAAGTAGAGGTATTACAATTTTACAACCTAGATGATAATAAGGTTTTTAATTTTTAATATGAAATTGAACCACATTTTTTTGCAAGAGGGTTTCTCTCTTGCACTTCTAGGGTTTTTCACCTAAAAGGAGAAAGGTTTCCCAGAAAAACTTGGGGGTTCACTAAATACTAATGCTAATATGATTAAAATATGCCTAAATGCAATACTCTAAATACAAAGAATTGAAAAAGGAAATGAATTATTAATGCAAAACTAATGAAATGCAAGATGTTTGAAAACACATTGTGATATGCAAAAAGATAAATTAAATGAAATATAGAATAAAATAGGAAGACTAAATAGAAAGAATGCACTTGGAAACTAATGGAGGCTGAAATGAAGACTGCAGATGTCTCTGAAATTCTAGAAAATTATGATTTTTTTGCCAACTGGGACACTTACACCAAGCTGGGCAACTTAGTCCTAGATTTGGGAAACTACTCAAGGACCTATTTCTGCAAATGGGTATCCAAATCTACAAAAAAAATTGTCAAACATGTGTAGTGGGACTAAGTCACCACTGTTGGCAACTTAGTCCACTTTTGCTTTTCTAAAAGTCCAAAAGTGGAAACGGAAGTCCTTAGTTTGCACTTTGTTTACTGATGGAAACTCGGATCCGAATCTACGAAAATACTTGTAAAACAAAATATAATTGGGTTTATAATAGGGGGTTTTCCTTGGTCAAACCTCTAGTTGGTATTTAAACCTTGAAATGGATAATGAAATCTACATAAAACCCTAGCCCTAAGTGTATCTAAGATAGGAAATTTTAAGTAATATGCAACCCTATTCTAACATGCAAGAATAAGATGCATAAATGAAACTAGAATGATCCAAGACCCATTCCAAGAGACCCAAAATCACATTAGAAATGGATCTTAATAACATGCAAACCTTCCTTAGGCTAAAAATAGAGAGAAAATGGAAGATGAAATCACTTTGAAAATAAGTCCTTAGGATTGATTTGATGGCTAGTTGCATCTCCTCAACCTAGATTTCTCCATGATTCTCCATAGGAATCCATGATCATTCCTTTGCAATGTGAGATCTTGAACAAAAAGTGATCTTGAAGATAGGTTACGAAAACCCTAGCTTGTTTCCCTAAAGCTTCAACTTTGTTCTAGATAGACTAATAAATTTTCTTGTGAAAGATATCCAACACTTGGCTCTTGAATTTGTTTGTTGAAAATTACTTAAGGTTGTGAAAAATGACCTAAAAACATATATTTATAGGCATCAATACCTAATTATTCATTATTTTGACTTCACAGGCCAACATCCATAAGAAATTTGAATTAAGTCAGTTGTTTTCCCACTCAAAATTGAAAAATCCCCCAAAAGGGACTAAATCGCCACCCTAAGCGACTTAGTACCACTAGGGGTTTTTGAGGTGGGTTTTCTAGAATTTAAATGATTTGAATGTTTTATGTAAGGATTTTTATGATTTGTGAGTGGAATAGGCCTTAAATTCTAAAATAATGAGTCTTATGGGCCTATAAATGTTGTATTAAAGGATGATTAATGCAAGGGTGCCAAAAATAGGACCAAATTAAGCACAAAATTGCCTCTTTCTTCAAGAGTATAAAATTTTTGGTGACACATTTAGCCCCTACTTTAGTTCCCATATTACTTTATGTGTGTATGCAAGCTAAAGGAATCTAACTAATACAATTTACTTCATAAAAGGATACTCATTCAAAAGATGGGAGAATGAAGCCCCCAGTGTAGTTATTTGCAAAACCACAACATTAAAAATAGTATCCTACAACACAAATTCATTAGTTGTCCAAAAAATCCTCGTAGATGTATGCCCCCCTTGATTCTACTTGCTTTATTGAGGTGAAATCAAGGTAGCCAACTAACCACATCAAATAAGGAAAATCATATCGTAGGAAATATCCAAGTACCATGCCACATAAGGATAGACAATTGATGATGTTGGGTGTGAAATCATGATTCCAACACATCAAACAGCGTCAAAAATGGAGTTCACTAGCATTTGTTATGTTGGTTTGAATAAGAATCACTTTATTAACTCTAAGATAGTAAAAACCCTAATTTCATACATAAGAGTTAAAAGTGAAGTAATTTGTCACTTACTTTTTCATTTTACCTTCTTGTAGCGTGAGAGTGATGAGAGAAAAGTGAAAGATGTTGAACAAACGTGGCTACACACCTGCGATACTGGATGTGCTACAAGACCAAGTGGCACATGGAAAGCGTCATCACAAGGTGAGTCGATTTTGCTACTTGTTCTTTGTGATTATGTAGTTATTTAATGATTTTTATGCATTTCTAGGTTAATTTAGGATCTTGGTAAAAAAGTTCGCAAAATGTCCCCTTTTTTCATAAAGTGTCCCATTTGTTCTCAAAGTGTCCCTTTTGTTCGCAAAGTGTCTCATTTCTTCACAAAGTGTCCCAAAAGGGTTCCAAATTATCTAGGCCCTTTAGGAAAGCACACTAGATGGAATTTAGTACACTTGCATGATGAATAAGGTAAAAATTAAAGATATTAGATGGTTTATAGAGCATATTTTTGTGTTTTTAATAGGTACCCACCTATTTGCACAACATCTAAGGGGTGGGAAGCTAATTTTTCTGAGAGATTTAGCTCCTGCACTTATAGAAAATGACACAAAGCACCTGCAAGCTATGGGTATATACTAGGCGTACCTCATGCCCTCATGAGGTACCATGATGCAATGTTGATGGTGATCTGCAAGCACTGGGATGTAGACACATGTACATTCCACCTTCCAACTAGGGAGATGACAATTACCCCAAAAGATGCACACCACATTCTCCGAGATTCTATTCAGGGAGAGTGGGTATGCTTTTAGAGAGATCACGCCTTCTATGAGAAGAAGTTCAATATGTAGTATTTTCTTGATGGGCCAGTGCATGATGAGTGAGTGAGAGGGCGGATTGATCTGGTGATGTTTTCACGAGCCCCAGTTGTGAGACGTATCATGATGCATACAATGACACTAGTACTTGTCCCAAATGGGCAGGCAGTGCACCTTGAGGGAGGACTAGTTCATCTACTACACGCGATGGTGGAGCATAGGACAGTGTACGCCTGGGGGCATTGTATCCTTGCGCATTTATATTATGATCTTGGTTAGTTCATTTTTTGAGAGGTAAAAAACATGGTGCACTACATGCTTCTATAGGTTTGGTGCCTTGGGCACATCACATGTACCATACTTGTCAGCTTCTCATGTGCTATAGCAGTGGGGTATCCTCAAGACTTTAGCTATCCTCTACAATGGTTATGGTAGTACGGGGATTTACACTTTCAGAGAGTGATATTTAACTGACTAGAGGAGGATGAGATCTTATGGAGACCTTATTAGCTGACACTGCAGTGGCTAGATCACACGAGGTAGTTGAGGAGACTAAAATTAGATAGATTTTTGGTTGGTTGGCATGATCATGTAATATGTCCCTTCTACTACGATTGAGTCATGCAGCAATTCAGATAGATTCAGAGGCCACCCAGGGCACGATCTGGGCACGATCCTTTTTTAGGAGGTCAGTGCAAAGTGCCCAAAGACCAGGTGATATAGTGTGGCTCACTCTAGACCATGTTGTGGAGAGTGACTCTAATTTCTCAGATCACAATCAGCCTCCAATCTTTGACACAAATGATATTGATGCCATAGGGGATTATGAGGAGTGGTGGAGAGTATCACAACCAGCTCCTATATATTTGATGGATGAGCTTGTAGGAGATGCAGTACCACTGCTAGATGAGGGAGATGACAAAGAAGATAGGGCTGAGGAGACACAATACAAAGCTACAAACATATTTACCAATGTTATTGATGATGAGTATGATGAGGATGTGCACCCTAACTATGATGGCCAGGAGGGAGAGGAGAAGGATGAGGATGAGGAGGACTAGGAGGAGGATCCACCCCTGAGTGAGAGTGTTGAGGCAGTAGCTAAGGATTGACATGAGTGAGGAGAGCCTTCTCCCGTGCGTATGACTAGATCACGAGCAATGGCTATAGCAGGCATCAGTACCCACAATCATGGAGAGGCTAGCACATCTTCCATGCCCCCTACACAAGATGAGGTTGATATTTCTCATCCTATCTGAGATATAGGTGATGATACTTTATTTTATGCATGTACTTTAGTGCTTATGCTCTCTCTCTCTCTCTCTATATATATATATATATCAAGATGTGTTTGATTGTGTATTGTTTCTATCTTACAGGAGCTACAAGAGATTGGCGGGATCTCTTTTGTGAAGCAACTACAAAGATAGTGTCATCATCCATCAATAAGGAGGTGATGGACTCAAATTATGTGCCCCCACCTATTGTTGCATAGGAACCAGAGTCACTCAGGCCATTCGCAAGATTACGGGTAGCATATGAGAGTTTGAGGAGATGATTCCACTGAGCTGAGACTGTAGCACAATCATCCCAGACCCCATTGGAGGTTGAGAGACTAGAGGAAAAGGTAGCACGACTACAGGAAAAGAGGGATCAAATAACAGGGGAGCAGTAGGTGGCCCTTGGAAGAATACACAGATTATAGTTTGCACTCAGATTCGGCAGATCGTGATCACGATCACATACGATCATCTCACAACTTCCACTACTAGATCATGAGTACCAGATCCCAAGGGGTCGAGTATCCATAGACCTCAATGATATTGTATATTTTGATGACATGTATAGAAAACTCTGGATATATATATATATATAAGCTTTTGATGTTTTATTACTTGTGTTAATGTGTTTGAATGTTAAATGACAAAATGATTAATTAAATAACCTTGGTAAGATTACTTAATTAATGTCTTCATGATTTAACAAAGTTTATGTGATCTAATTAAAACTTATTAGAGTTTCTTTTAGATACAACATGGTGATTAAGTATGTTATGCTAAATTAAATGCACCTATTATTTAACTTAACATAACACACATCAAGAATTTGAAAATTATGAAACCCAAAGTAATTACAAAATAAATTAAATAATTACCTCAGTGCTCCAGACACACACATAACTAGTTGTCCAGAATGAAGCAATGCGAAAGCATATAGGATATAATTTGATAGCTCTAACAACACTACTTTATCATTCATACCATTCAAAAAGGGACTAGACATAATACCAATGTAGATGTGTGGAATTGATAGGGTCTTTGATGGGTGTACCATCTAGCTCTATTAATGTGTAAGTGCTAGATCCATAATTTGTATTGATTATATAGGGTCCTAACCAATTAGGTCTGAATTTTCCTTTTTTAGCATAATCAACAGTAGTGTTTCATTGATTTTCATATAAAACTAAATCGCCCTTATTAAATGTCTAAAGGATGACATGAATATTATGTTTACATTGTAATTGCTTAGTGTAAGTTTGGAGATGCTCGAGAACATTAATGCGTTGTTCATCAAGCATTTCAAGTTGGTGTAATCTTTGTTCATTATAAGTGTCATTATTGACAAGACCTTGAAGAGAAATCCTTAATGTCATGATTTCTAACTCCAAGGGAATGATTGCCTCTATACCATAAACAAGGTTGTAAGGTGTAATTCCCATAGATGATCATAAATTTGTTCAATAGGCCCATAGCGCATATTGTAATTATGTGTGCCAATCTTTGTGATGTTGGTTAACAGTTTTCTTGAGGATTTGTTTGATACGCCCATAGTGCATATTGTAATTGTGTGTGCATATTGTAATTGCATGTGCCAATCTTTGTGATGTTGGTTAAAAATTTTCTTGAGGATTTGTTCTAGAATCTTATTAGTTCCTTTAGCTTGACCATTGGATTGTGGGTAGTACAGTGTTGAAAAACGATGTTGGATATGAAATGTGTCCAGGAACTTCTTCACATCATTGTTTTTAAATGGCATTCCATGTTCTAAAATTAATGCAGAAGGAAGGGAAAAGCGAGCAATAATGTGTTCCAATATAAAACAACATATCACCTCAACAGTGGTAGATTGAAGAGGAATAGCTTCTACCCATTTTGTAAAATAATCGGTTGCGGTAATGATAAACGTATGTCCAACAAAAGACAGTGGTGAGATTTTTCCAATTAGACCCAATCCCCATATGGAGAATGGCCAAATTGGAATTTGGGCATAGAGCTCAGAAGTAGGAGCATGAATCAAATTGTTGTGTTCTTAACATTTGTGACATCGTTTAACATATGCATAACAATATAGTTCCATATTTTTCTAGTAGTATCCCAGACGAAAGAGCTTTTGCACTAAGGTCTTTCCTCCAAAATGACCTTCACAGGTGCCTACATGAGCCTATTCAAGTGCCATATTGATTTCAGAATCCGTAAGACATCTAAGTAAAATTATGCCAAAGGATCTTCTATATAGCACGTCAACAAGGATGATGTACTTGGTTGCTAATTGTTTTAAATGTGTTTGGGTGTTGTTTGTTGTAAGCTTGGGAATGGTGCCATCTTTTAAATAATTATATATCGCATCATACCATTCACTTGAGTTTATCCTTCATTATTGTTAACATGTCTTTAGATTTATCATTGATTGAAGGTGTCATGATTGGATGACCAGTGAACATAACATCCTTTAAAGGATCTTGGGGTGATATAAGAGAAGCAACACTCACCATTGCATCCACATGTCGATTATCTTTTCATGGGATTTTATCAATGGTGAATGATTCAAATTGTGCCAACAAGGTCATTGTGATATCCTTATATTTCGATGATTTGTCATGTTTAGCTTGATAGAATCTGTTTATTTGTTTGATCACCAATTTTGAATCACCAAAGATCTTAAAATCTTTGACACCCATGATTAAAGTAGCACATAATCCAACAATTAACACCTCATATTCGGTTGTGTTATTCATACATAGGAAATTTAATCAATACGACAAGGGGATAAGCTTTCCTACAAGTGGAATTAATATAACCCAAGCACCAAAGCCTGTTCTACACTTGGATCCATCAAAGTATAATTCCCATGTAGGAACCTCTATTGTTAACATGCTATCATCAGTAAAAGAGTCATTGCTAGGCAGTGCTAAAGGAGGAGCATCGACTAAGTGGTCAGTCAAGGCTTGACCTTTAATTTCTTTTTGTGAAACAAACTTAAGGTCAAACTCAGTAAACAACATTACCCATTTAGCCAGACGTCCTGATAAGTCTATTTTATTAAAAAGATGTTTGAGAGGATCAAACTTTGTGATGACTTGTATTTTTGCATTTAGTAAATAGTGTCGCAACTTACTAGTAGTGAATACAAGAGCCAAACATTGTTTTTCGATTGGTGTGTATCGCATTTCATAATCTATTAGAGTTTGAATAATGTAATAAATAGGATGTTCTTTACCATTATCATCTTGTTGGGCCAACAATGCTACAAGAGCATGGGAAGATGTGGCGATATAAAGAATGAATGGTTTGTTTGGCATAGCGAGTTGTAAAATGGGTAGAGTTGCAAGCACTATAGGATTTGACACCATTTTCCGACGGTCGTTCGTCGGTCGTTCGAAAAATCTCTGTCGGAAGAGCGACGCAATGGCGAAAAAATTTTCGTCGCTGTTTTTTCGTCACAAGGCCGATGAAAAATTAAACGTCGAAATAATGGCGAAGAATCGTCGGTCGGCAGCATCGTGACATACGTCGGGATTTTGTCGGAATATCGACGAAAACTTTGTTTATCCACCGATGAACTGCACCAGAAGTTCGTCGTCGGCTCGACAAAATGGGAAAACATTTAGCGTGGAAACATGGAAATTTCGTCAAAATAGCGACGAAATACAAAATTAGTAGCATCGAAAGAACACCAAAAGTTCGTCGAATATGCGACGAAATAGGCAAGTAGTAGCGTCAGAAGAACACTAGAAGTTCGTCGAATGTTCGACGAAATAGTCATCGCAGCTATAGAAACTTCGTCGAGGCTTTCTGTTGATTCGTCGGTTGTTATCGTCGAAATTGCGACGAAGAAGCAAAATTTAAAAAAATATATATATTATATATTCGTGGAAATGTACCATTGCGGAGACTGATGACTGATCATACATACAGACTGCATATTGGTTTGATGCTTCAAACGATGCATTTCTTATATTGAAAAGTGCATTACCTTATTGAGCTTCTCTTTGTTTTGAGTATAGTTTAATATTCTCTACTTAACAAGGCCAATACGTGTGATTGGAAGCTCATTTAAGGCATCCCCCACTCACATCACTCTCAATTCCATACCCAATCATATAACATTAATCATTGATTCATCCATTAATAACATATAACATTCATTCATTCATCCATTAATAACATATAACATTCATTAATTAACATATTCACATTCATTCATTGTATATAATAATCATTCTTCGGTTTTACATGGTATCAATGGTTGTCATGATATGGTACAATCACTTTTGTTTCTTTTCAAAAGCTTCATAAAGGCTGAAGTGGGTATCATTTTTCTAAATCAATATCATCCCCCTTTAGTTTTTACGCCCTCTACTTGTGATCTTAATGTACGCCTAGTCGTCTGCTCATGATGTGGACGCCGCTGCAAGGGGGGGTTTGCTGCAATAAGAAAGAAATGTTAAACTGATATGTTTTATTATTATTGTTACAAGTATTTCATTAATTAAAAGAACATTAGAGTGGTTCTCTTTGCACGATGGGTCCACATGTGTTTGAACTTTTGTTATAGACTCATGCTCCTTATGTT
>VDFB02086081.1:155083650-155187066 GCA_007258455.2 Sequoia sempervirens | reverse complement strand
ATGTAGATGTGCGGAATTGATAGGGTCTTTGATGGGTGTACCATCTAGCTCTATTAATGTGTAAGTGCTAGATCCATAATTTGTATTGATTATATAGGGTCCTAACCAATTAGGGCATAGGGTCCTAACCAATTAGGTCTGAATTTTCCTTTTTTAGCGTAATCAACAGTAGTGTTTCATTGATTTTCATATAAAACTAAATTGCCCTTATTAAATGTCTGAAGGATGACATGAATATTATGTTTACATTGTAATTGCTTAGTGTAAGTTTGGAGATTCTCGAGAACATTAATGCATTGTTCATCAAGCATTTCAAGTTGGTGTAATCTTTGTTCATTATAAGTGTCATTATTGAAAAGACCTTGAAGAGAAATCCTTAATGTCATGATTTCTAACTCCAAGGGAATGATTGCCTCTATACCATAAATAAGGTTGTAAGGTGTAATTCCCATAAATGATCAGACATTTGTTCAATAGGCCCATAGCGCATATTGTAATTATGTGTGCCAATCTTTGTGATGTTGGTTAACAATTTTCTTGAGGATTTGTTTGATAGGCCCATAGTGCATATTGTAATTGTGTGTGCACATTGTAATTGCATGTGCCAATCTTTGTGATGTTGGTTAACAATTTTCTTGAGGATTTGTTCTAGAATCTTATTAGTTCCTTTAGCTTGACCATTGGATTGTGGGTAGTACAGTGTTGAAAAATGATGTTGGATATGAAATGTGTCCAGGAACTTCTTCACATCATTGTTTTTAAATGGCATTCCATGTTCTAAAATTAATGCGGAAGGAAGGCCAAAGTGAGCAATAATGTGTTCCAATATAAAACAACATATCACCTCAACAGTGGTAGATTGAAGAGGAATAGCTTCTACCCATTTTGTAAAATAATCGGTTGTGGTAATGATAAATGTAGACACCTAAAAATGGTCTGGAGAATCTAATTAATTGAATACGACTTATTTGATTAATTAATCTTAAATTCTTCTACTTAGTAAATAAATAGAAATATTTATTTATATTAAGTTCATTTATTAATTCTTCTATTTTTCTCTCCAAATTAAATAAACAAAATTAAAAACTTTGTTTTATTTAATTATTATCATTTTCATCATATTATTTCTCTCTTAATGAAATAAACAAAATTAAAAACTTTGTTCTATTTAATTATTATCATTATTTCCTCTATCTTAAAATTAAATACACAATTTACATAATTTGTGTTATTTAATTTCACATTTCTTCTTAATTAAATAAAGATTGTTAAAAATCTTTTATTTAATTATCATTCTCCTTTTAATTTAATAAAACAAACCCTATAGTTTGATTTATTAAATTATTTATTCCTCCTTTTGCTAAATTTAAATAAATTAAAAATTATTTAAATTTATGCATAAAATTTGCACTATTCACTCACCAATAAAAATTTATTTCTCACCAATCAAATTAATGGCACTGCCATTCACGGGAAAAGCTTCAGGGACAAACCTGCAAAGAATTCTCTCAACAACCTTCCACCCACCTTCCCTCTTATCTTGCCTAGTGTTTTCATGGGGAGAAACCATCCTCCATGATCAGCTCCTTCTTCTCATCCCATGCCTTTGGATTCTCCAGAGGAAATCACAGCCCCTCATCCCGGTTTCCTGTGCAATTGTGCTGCCGTGAAAGCTATAAATACAGCTCTTGGGCTACAAGAAAAGGATCCCAACTTATGCAATCTTACTCGGCAAGTTTCCAAAGCATTCAAGCATCCAAATCATCAAGCATTCAAATCATTCATCCAGCATCCATCCAGCAGCAATCAAGCATCCAGCATTTGCAGTCATGGCTGCCATTAGAATAGAATTTGCACATTTAGATCATATTAGAGTAGAATAATTCATTTCTTATTCTCTAAGTGTCACTTTAATGGTTTAATTAGCTTACAAATCTAAGAGCTAAGTAAATTAGAGAAGTCTTTAGAGTTAGAGAGCAATAGGATAGATTTCTGAAGCTTTCTAGTTTAAATTAGTTTGAATTTATTAAGTTTTAGATACAATTATCTTATTTAGAAGCGTAGATGCATAGTTTAGCTTTTTTTCCCCTTCTACCGCTTACAATTTGGCACCCACTGTGGGGCAATACCCCATATTTTACTAAAATTTTGAAAATTGTGTTGTACAAGAATCGGCGTGAAAGTTTTCGCGGGATTGTGAATTTTTGCAGCGCGTCGGGGGTCTGTTTCAGCACGCCGGGTTCCTGTTCCAGCGTGCCCGGTTACTATTCCAGCACGCCGGGTTCCTGTTCCAGCGCGCCTGGTTACTGTTCCAGTGCGGCTGGTTTCTGTTCTAGCGTGCCACCTTTTCATCTTTAAAAGCATTTCTTTCATCTGGATCCGATGCGTCCACGGCTAGATTTTATTTCTGTCTTTTTGTTTGGTTAAAATTTACCAATCCTAGGATAGAAACAGTTAAAATTTACCAATCCTAGGATAGAAATGGTTAAAACTTACCAATCATAGGATAGAAATGGATTAAAATTTACCAATCCTAGGATAGAAACGTCACATTTCTTTTTGAGGTTTAAAAATTGAACATCATGCTTATCATGGAGCAATATCTCCATTAGAGTAAATCACTTGTCTTTTTGGGTTTTAAAAAGAACAACATTTTGCTGTGTTTGGGTGATAGGTTTATGCTCTCCCCTTAACTGGGTGCATCAAAATACCAGACTCACCATTTACTTTATGCAATTTTAAGCTTTCTTAAAACCTTTAGACAGGCCTGCCATAGTGGGAAAAAGTACTCACCCTACGGGAACGACCTGAGTGGGGATAGCCAAAAGCCATGGTATTCCAACCCACTTAAAAATTTATGTGAATTTGGGGAAACCCTCTTTCAACGGAAGTGCGCAGGATAACCATCCCCAAAATCTTTGTTCTAAAGATTGGGAGGTCTCTCGAGGGAGTTTATCCATTTGCCACTCCGAACGGAAACCCTATCTAAGAACCTAGAACTAGAAACACGCCTGTCAGTTTCTAAACATTGTAATACTCGGCGGTGCAGGGGCGGGAAAGAATCTACCCTCAAGCACTCACCCATATAATTGCGAGGCTGTTTGCTCAGGGGATCCGGTATCCACTTCCGTCACTCTGAGTACGCACCTGGAAAAGACAAAAACACGGGCGCCCTCTAGGGGGTGACATGGCTGTGTGAGTCGACGCAATTCCAAGCTATGGGCCGTTCGAGTATATAACGATGACCTTTTGTCTCTAGGAGTGAGTCTATCTGATGTGTTTTATCTTGTTATCAAACCAGTAAAAATCAAGAAGAATCATTGATTCTTAAGAACATACACCATTTGTTTAGATTTTAGGATTTTTAAATACAACCATTCTATTCTTGATTGCTGTGTTTTCTATCATTAAACTCAGATAAGATCATCACAAAAATCCTTAAAATCAAAGCACTTGTGGATTTCTCATGATTTGAGATTGGGTATCCACCAAGTTTGTCAAGAAATCTCTTGCCAAACGAATCCAAAAACCAAAGAGAACACTTGAATACAAACAACTCCTAAGAAAACAACAGTTTCTATATCAAAGCAGGAAAGTTCTACTCCAACATAGAAATTTTATTCATAGGTATCACGATTTCTCTAGAGGTTATACAGACGACTACGCTGTAGCTCCCTTAGATTCACAAGCATATTTCCAAAGAAGAGCTCTTAGGCAACACCACAATCATAGTCAGAGAATTCATCCAGAATACATTCCACAACCAGCCATCCAATATGATACCAGACCCAGTGAGTTTCATAGAATAAGATAGTTTTTCTATGTCTTAAACCCCTTAAGGTCATAGTTTTGCTTGCCGGTGCTCTGTTTAAGCCTTGCAGTCTCTGTTGTGCTCGGTCTACATTTGATGCCCGGTCTGTTTTAGCCTCTGATCTCTGTTTCAACGTGCCTGGTCTCTCTCTGATGCTTTGTAGCTGTTTTCAGCGCGCCCGGTCTCTGTTTCAGCACGCCCTGTCTCTATTTTAGCGCGCCCGGTCTCTATTTCAGCGCGCGCGGTCTCTGTTTTAGTGCGCTCGGTATCTGTTTCAGCACGCCAGGTCTCTGTTTTAGCGCGCCATAAAACCAGAAAAACAGAGAGTTAATAGGACATTTTGTCAGTTTTCCCATATCGAATACAAGGTTTCCATCAGTCCAAAACATTTTTTTTCACAGTCTAGAACACTTAAGTCACACAAAAGGAAAGCTTTACCCCTACACCTAGATCTTGCAGCATCTTGCATAGTGTCATTATCACCAAAATCGAAGATTTTCTGTCAAAGTTTCCCTATCAAGGATTCTATCATCCTTTCATCACGAAACTAGACAAGACAAAATCAGATTTTAAATCAACAACCTTGACACTTATTCAATCAAATCCAAGATCAAAGTCTAGAGTAAAACTTTAAACGTTTGTATGCCTATTTTCACACGAGCAGCATATCCAAAACAACAAGAACAAGAAAATGAAAGAATAGAAGCCATGGCTGAAGAAAACCCTTGGGGATGATATAGCAACACTGATCCTCTTATTAACTCACATGAGAAAGAAATAACTGCAGAGGAAATCGAGAAAGTTCAACAAGACCCTCATTTCCATAAATTTATGGAAAAGATGCTAGAGCAAGACATGGAAAAATATCTTCTACTATTAGCTGAAAAAGGTGCTAAGCTTCCTAAAGACTTTGATGTCAATCAACTCAAGGAAACAACCACACCTAACTCAACTAGTATAGAAAATCCAAATCAAATAGATGCTTTGACAAAACAAATCCAACAGTTACAATTACAGTTCCAAAATATCCAACAAGGGCCAACAAAAAGATATCTATTACAAGACATTTGCCCTTATCCATTGGACTCAAGCATTAACATGATACCCTTTCCAAGGTATTGTGAGTACCCCACATACAACAAATACAATGGGAGAACTGATCCGTTTGACCACGTACGGGAATTTTGAGCTTGAGCATAGAGTTCGCACACGAGGACTCTTACTACGATTATTTCCAAGAAACTTAGGAAACACTTGCATGGAGTGGTTTTCTAAATTAGAACCTGGGATTCAATCCTTTGAGGAACTAATCAATAGGTTCATAACACACTTCTCATTCAACATCCAACATGGGGTAACCTTAAAAGAACTCTACAACACCAAACAAGTAAAGGGTGAAAAGTTTCTTTCCTTTCTCCAACGATGCAGAAGGCTATTTGCTAAATACCCTAGATCTATTCCTGAAGAGGAGAAGATAGAGATGTTCATTGATAACTTAGTAGATGACATGAATTACAGATTGGACTTACAATGTCCATCCACATTTGAACAAGTTATCGAAAAGGGGCTCAAGATCGAAGAGGCTCTAATCAAAAGAGGAACAATCAAACATTTCACTGAAGGTTCAAATAATAACCATTCCTCTAACAACAACAACGAAAAGCCAAGATTTTGGCAAAAGAACAAGAATACTGATACCATGATTGATACACACACATCTAAACTAGTATTCACCTTGACACCAACCACTACAAACAAACAAAACAATGGTTTTAATGGCAAACAAAGTAGTGATCAAGGAAATAATCAAAACAGTGGAGAAACAAAAACCCAATCATTCCAACGACCCTCCAATAAATGAAAATTCACACCGTTAGGACAATCATTGGAATCAGTCCTCAAAGAACTTTTAAACGAAAAACTCATTCAAGTGCAAGAGGCTAGAAATTGGGACCCTCAAGTCAAACCATCATGGTGGAATGACTTACATTACTGTCACTATCATCAAAATAAAGGTCACATGACTGAAAATTGTTGGCAATTAAAACATGTGTACAAGATCTCATAGATCAAAAGAAAGTATTTGTAGAGGGCCCTCAAACAAACAAAGATCATACAACCTTCAAAAATCCTCTACCCAATTATCAGAAGGGAGAATCTTCTTCCGCAAACACTAAAGGAAAAAATGTTGGTTATGTTTATGATGCAACAATCCTTTGTTTTTCCGCTGCCAAGGAGGATGAAGAGTTATGCAATCAAATCAATCAGAACAATGACATTACATCTACCAATTTGGTACAACATATGGACAAATCTGAAAACCAAATCAATGTAGTCACACTCAAAGGGAAACAAGAGTACCAACCGGTTAATGCCACAACAAGGGCACAATCCAAAGTTATATTGAAAGGAGCATCAATATCATCCCCATCAGTGGATCCCCCCTCCAATCAATATAATCTCATCGATCAATTGCAGAAAATACCGGCACAAATATCAATCTTGGAACTTTTGAAGATTTCCCCATCACACAAAGAGGTTCTTGAACAAGCTCTCGTATCAACTACAATACCTAACAATCTGGATGTGTGTCAATTCCAAGCTATGGTGGGACATCTATCTGCACCTCATTGCCTTTCATTTTCCGAACATGATGATGTATCACTCACCCATCCGCATAATTTCGCCCTTCACATTGAAGTCCTTATCCATAAACATCGTGTAAAACGTGTCCCGATAGATGGAGGGGCTGGTTTAAATATTTGTACCTTAAAGCTGATTCATGCACTAGGATACTCATATGAAGCCATTGATACAAGAAGAAAAATCACAATCAAAGCATATGATGAGGAAGAAAGATCTTCTAAAGGATTGATCATATTACCCATTCAAGTTGGGCCTATTGTCCAAAAAGTGGTTTGCCAAGTCTTAGATAGAGAACTAACATACAACATACTGTTGGGACGCCCTTGGATCCATGATATGCAAGCAGTACCTTCTACCTATCATTAATGCCTGAAACTTCTCGTCAATGGACAGGAGGTAACAATCACAGCAGACTACAATGACACCCAAGCTTGTCATAACCTGAAGACATCTCAGGATACATTCATACCTAACAACAGAGAAGTTAGCACATCAGATAGTGAGCAACAGCAGAGCTTCATTTCAAAGTGGCTTCCAAAACAACAAAAATCACAAGAGATAAGGGTGGCACAATCTAACCCTTCAAATGTTGAAAAGCAATTGGCTCCACTCTCACATCAATTCACCAAAGAAGTATAGATAAGTGATGAAGGAATAAGTGAATATGGTGTTGGACACTCATTCCATCTATCACAGATGTTACCCTCCTTACAAACATATGGACAGCCATCTACAAACACCCACAATTTAGAACAATCTACAACAACATTAGATGTCAGATTTGTAAAAGCTGGGAGCTTAGATGAAGAATCAGAAGATAAGGCCATACTAAATTGGCTTTATAAGGATGAGGAAGCTTTCGCTTCCACAAGTAACATCATAGAGACAAATCAATATGGGAAAGGAAAATCTATTCTTGAGAAGATGGGATATTCAGGACAGGGACCTCTCGGGTTAAGGAAACAAGGCATAACAGAACCAATCCAGCCTCTTACGCTCCAACATAAAGATAAAACAGGACTAGGATATGTAGCAGAACAAGGATCTCTTGATCGAGGGAAACAAAGTGTGACAGAACCAATCCAATTCCTCACAATTCAGCAGAATGCCAAAACTGGACTAGGATACACAAAAAAAGCAAGAGCAGAAATCACCAATAAAACTGTGGAGCGTATTCTTCAAATAAGAGATAACTCTGAAACAGATTCAAATGAGTATGAGTGGGACAACTTATCTGATATTTCCTATGAAGATATTCAGATTGACATTATCAAAAAGTATACCCCCAAACATGAGGAGGGTCAAAGCTCAAGCTTTAATCCTATTGTCTTTGAAACACAAAATTTTGATGACTCAAGTGAAGATGAACGAACATCGATTGAGATAAATGATGTGGAATAAAATACCTTTGTAGGCCTCGACATAACCACAAACAACCTAGACGACATTTCCATCTGAGCTTTCACAATCGCTGACCTCAACCCATCTAATGATTCGTTTCCTTTACTACATCCCGAGCTTATCGAATGGGAACCCCAACATCCTATTAATCTCCCTATTTTTGACAATGATTCCTCCATTATTAACTACCTTTGCTGTGAGGAATCCGATACTTGTTCTACCAATACTTCTTTTAATGATGCTTTTAGGCAGGAGGATGCCAAGCCTTCCAGTTGCAAAAATATGAAAGAAAAAAATGGATCTAATGGTGAAAACCATTCTATGGCAGTATTTGATCCCAAAATAGTAAAAACAAAGAACGCATCCAATGGCGAAAACCTCATTGAGGCACCAAAGGATGGAAAGTTTGACATCCTCCCGCAACATTACCATGAAAGATCATTAGTGTTAATAGAACCCACACAGTCTATTAATATTGGCACAGCAGAGAAAGCAAGAATACTACATCTGGCCGCTTCCATGACAGATACAGAAAAACCAGATTTTATCAAATTCTTTGAAGAACGATACATCAATTTTGGTTGGTCATACTCTGACATGCCAGGCTTGGACACAGATCTAATGATGCATCATTTATCCTTACCAGCTGGCACTAAACCAGTAAAACAGAAGCTGAGAAGAATGCATCCACATGTTGCATTATTAGTAAAAAATGATTTGAAGAAACTACTAGATGCTGGATTCATCAGATCAATTGATTATGCAGAATGGATATCCAACATTGTACCTGTTTCAAAGCCAGATAACACCATTAGAATATGTACTGATTTCTGGGATTTAAATAAAGCATGTCCAAAGGATGATTTTCCTTTGCCAAACATAGACATGATTGTAGATCTCACAGCCGGCCATCAAATGCTATCACTCATGGATGGATTTTCAAGATACAATCAAATCAAGATAGCTCCTGAAGACCAAGAAAAGACAGCATTTACATGTCCATGGGGCACCTTTTGTTGGAACGTCATGCCTTTTGGGTTAAAGAATGCAGGAGCTACATACCAGCGAGCTATGACAACAATCTTCCATGACATGATGCACACCTTCATGGAGGACTATGTGGACGATATCTTAGCCAAGTCTTACACCAAGGAAGGACATCTAGATATATTGGCCAAAATATTTGACAGGTTGGAAAAATTCAAAGTCAGATTGAATCCTAAGAAATGTGCCTTTGGAGTAACATCAGCAAAGCTCCTAGGATACATAGTTTCTACAAAGGGAATTGAAGTAGATCCAGCAAAAGTCCAAGCCATCATAGAAATGCCACCTCCTAAGAATATCAGCACATTAAGATCTCTACAAGGCCGACTACAGTCCATCAGAAGATTCATCTCCCAACTAGCAGATCGGTGTCATCCATTCAACCATCTTTTGCATAAAAATGTACCTTTCAAATGGGATGAACAGTGTGAGAGTACTTTCAATCAAATCAAGCATTATCTGATGACACCACCAATCTTGGTACCACCCAGTGAAGACAAGCCATTGTTGCTATATATCGCAACAACAGACATTTCTTTAGGAGCCTTGCTAGCACAAGAGGATAAAGAAGGAAAGGAACAGGCTATATACTATATCAGCAAGACACTCAATGGACATGAAGTAAACTACACCTTCATTGAAAAATCATGCTTAGTAGTAGTATTTGCAACACAAAAATTGTGACACTATATGCTCACTCACACTATCAAGCTTGTTGCAAAAATTGATCCTCTCAAGTATTTACTGAGCAAAGCAGCTTTAACAGGAAGGTTGGAAAAGTGGGTCATGCTCCTCAGTGAGTTTGATATTCAGTATGTTGAAAGGCGAGCTATCAAAGGACAAGTCATCGCCGATCAATTAGCAGAAGCTCCATTATCAGACAGTCATCCTATGACCATGGAATTTCCCGATGCAAATATCCTCAACGTAACAACACAACCATGGCAACTCTACTTCGATGGATCCTACACACAACATGGATCAGGGGCAGGAATTCTATTTGTCACACCTCTTGGGCACACAATCTCACGATCATACAGGCTTACCTTATGTTGCACTAACAATGTGGCAGAATATGAAGCTTTGATCCTTGGAATTAAAGTAGCTATTGAATGGAAGATCACAAAACTACAGGTGTATGGAGACTCCCAGTTAATCATCTACCAAGTCAACAATGATTATCAAACTAAGGATGACACACTAATTTTGTACAAGAGGCTGGTGGATGACCTACAAAATTACTTCATAGAAATCAAATTTGAGCAGATACCAAGATCAGAAAACAAAGCAGTAGACGCCATGGCCACAATAGCATCTCTTCTACAAATGCCTGAAACGCAAGATCGTTATCGATTTATTGTAGAACAAGTATCCAATCCTACATACACAAATCCCAAATCCCAAACCAGAAGCCTTTTGGATAGTGCCCAATCTTCCATTTATGGAGACATTTATACTTATCTGAAAGATAATATCTTACCGCCAGATCTTTCTCACAACCAAAAGCGCAACTTCATACGCCAATCCGCCAAACATACCATTATTGTCGACACCCTTTACCGTCAAGGCCTAGATGGTACTCTTTTACGTTGTTTAGAACATGACGAATCCGCTTCCGCTTTACATGAGGTCCATGAAGGAATTTGTGGTACAAATTCAAGTGGATTATCTTTAGCCAAGAAACTCCTTCGTTTGGGGTATTACTGGCCACACATGGAGCAAGAATCTTATCAGTTTGTCAAAAGATGTTCAAAATGCTAGATCCATGGCAATCTTATACATGCACCAGCACAGGAGCTGCATCCATTTGCAACTACATGGCCTTTCTATCAGTGGGGATTGGACCTGGTAGGGAAAATTCACCCATCTTCATCTAATGGACACAAGTTTATTATCACAGCAACCGAATATTTTACAAAATGGGTGGAGGCAGTTCCCTTAACCACAATCACTGGAAAGAAAATATCATCTTTCATTCTTAATTATCTCGTTTGTAGATATGGGATACCCCAGTCAATCATCACAGATAATGGCAGGCCTTTCAAAAACCAAGACGTCCAAGAGCTGTGTGAAAAGTTCCACATCCAACATCGCTTTTCAACCCCGTATTACCCTCAAGGTAATGGACAGGCAGAAGCTTCAAACAAAACAATCCTAAAAATTCTCAAGAAGACTGTAAATGAAGTGGGACGTGATTGGCACGTTCAACTTAACCCTGCTCTTTGGGCTTATAGGACAAGCATCAGAACACCAACAGGAGCTACACCATATGCTCTTGTCTATGGATCAGAAGCAATATTACCTATTGAGGTAGAAATTCCAACCCTTCGTGTTTCACCAAAGGGACTCATTTCAGATGAGGATTATAGGGTCTCTAGACTTCAAGAATTAGAGCTACTTGATGAACGTCGACAACAAGCTGTTAATCATTTGACAGCCTATCAACAAAGGATGTCTAGAAACTATAATCATAGGGTTAAGCCTAGAGTCTTCCAGATCGGAGACTTGGTCCTACGGGAAAACCCTAGAAATCAAGCAGACATAGAAAAGAAGGGAAAGTTTGAACCTAACTGGATAGGACCTTATGTCATCATATCAGTCTATGGATCAGGAGCATACCGACTGTCTACACCAGAAGGAGAAATGTTGGAGGAGCCCATGAACAGCATTCATCTCAGGCGATTCTACACTTGAGAATATCTAGTGCACGGTCAATAAAGTTGTCTTCATGAAAACCTGGCAAACAGGCGTCATGATGACAGAAAAGAGAAAAATAAACAAAAAAATAGAAAAATAATAAAAATACAAAAGAAAAGGAAAGAGGACACAATAAAAACAAGTGATGAAAACCTGGCAAATAGGCGTTACTTGTGATTTTCACCAAACTCCTCTATCTATTAGGTACAGTGTTGTTACGATTGTTCCCTTTCATATCATTTCCATCTATCATTTGAGATTATCACTATCCATATCATAGCAGAGATACCATGTTTTACCCTGGCTTGGGGGCAACATCCTAGTGTTATCTGGTACAAGTAGACTTTCAGCTTACATGGAAAGGCAGTCAAACATGACAATCTCAAGTGGCAACCCATCAAAATCCAAAAACATCAGAAAATTCAAAATCCAAAAACATCAGAAAATTCAAAATCCAAAAACATCAGAAAATTCAAAATCCAAAAACATCAGAAAATCCAAAATCCAAAAACATCAGAAAATTCAAAATCCAAAAACATTAGAAAATTCAAAATCCAAAAACATCAGAAAATCCAAAATCCAAAAACATCAGAAAATCCAAAATCCAAAAACATCAGAAAATCAAAAACACAAAAATAGAGTCTACATCAGTCAAAAGTGGAGTCTATGTCAGTCGAACTACGTGGTCTCTGCGTGTATAACGTAGGCAAGACTAATCTTTGATCAGTCCCCGAGACCCCTAAGATAGGTCTTTTAGGTCACATCATTTGGTCAAACGTTTGGGAATATCATGCACACATCAGCACACACATCTCAACACTGATGATCTAATCTGAATAATGATTTGAAAATACATTAAGTAGAATTTGAATTGTTGTGCTTTCATTTTATCATTTGATTATCATTTCTTTGGAACTACTCAATGATGTATTGAACTAGAGAAGTAAGGAAGAAGAATGATACCCTTTCTTTGTTTGTTGTTTGTGAGTTAGTCGTTATTATTTTGTGAATTGTCGCGGGAAGTGCTCTACCAAGTATCATGGATGACATTCCAATTCACTTAAGAAAATGATTAATTCTTGTTTGTTTACGCAAGAAATGCTCAGGTCATCATTGGTCTATCTTATACCATGATGCTTGTGTTCGCTTGCAATATCAAAAATCATGAAAGAAATACTCAGGTCATCATTGGTCTATCTCATATCATTGATGCTTGTATTCACTTTCAACATTTTAAAATAAAGCTCAGTGATGATACAAAGCAGAATAAAATTGATTATTGAAATGACACTTAGGTTTGCATTGATAAAATAGGCATTTGCATGGTTAACATAGATTGCATTCATAATAATACATCTGCAGAGTACTGGTGGCACAAGTTACAATGATTCATTCACAAATAATGTTATCTTTTCTTATTAAAGATTGAGTATACTTGACACATGCAATTTTCATAAATAACATGCATATAGGATCATCTCTTCATCTCGTCATAAATTCACAATAAAAATCTCATTTCATGACATCATGTGCACATTATGTTACATCATTCATTACCATTTCATTACATTTCATTTACATTTACATACATCCTTTCATCTACACATCATTCATATATCATCTATTTGCAATTCATTCATATTTACATCTCATCATTCATTAAACATCATCTACTCATCTATCATTACTATTAAATCACATTTCATCGTATATCATTCTATTTACATCTCATTAAACATCATCCACTTATCACATATCACATATTCATTTATCACATATCACATATTCATTTATCACATTTCACATATTCATCATACATCATTACATTTCATTTACATTTACATACATCATTGCATTCCATCTTATTTATCATACACCATTTACAATTCATCACATATTCATTTATCACATATCACATATTCATTTATCACATTTCACATATTCATCATACATCATTACATTTCATTTGTCCAACATTCATTTACATTTACATACATCATTACATTTACATTTCATTTATCTGTCATTCATTTACATTTTCATCATCATATTCTCATCATTACATTTTTATCATACATCATTGCATTCCATATTATTTATCATACACCATTTACAATTCATTTCACATATTCACATATCACATATTCATTTATCACATTCATTTACATTTCCATACATCATTACATTTCATTTACATTTCCATACATCATCCATCACATTTTATCTATCATACATTACATCTCATTAAGAAAAGAAATACATCATCAATATCATTTCACATCATCATTACTGCATCCATCACATCAATACATCATAAAATCAATGCATCCATCACATCAATACATCATAAAATCAATACATCCATCACATCAATACATCATAAAATCAATGCATCCATCACAATAAATCATGTCAAAACATATCATAGATCAATCGAACCGCTGCACATATATATCTCATCAAGTGTCAAATATACAATGAAGTCTTAAAATAATGAAAATAACATCATGTCAAAAATGGCTGTATAAATCTCCCCATGGGTACACAACTAATATCAAGTAGTACTCCCACCAGAAGGAGTAGGTCTCGCACCAGTATCGGTACCACCACCAGACATCCCAGGATCTCTCGGATCTCTCAGAAGAGGCTGTGTCACACCTCTGCTCACTGTCCTCGACCGAGTCCTCTCTGAGCGCAACTGAGCATAGCTGACTCTCTACTCTGGGGGGCAAAGCTCATGGTAACGGCTCCGGTAGAACTCAATCTCAGCACCTGCCCGCATGGCCTCTCGCATATAATCCGCTACAGAAGTCCCATCTGCCACTCTCTATAACCTCTCTGCAGTCGCCTGTGCTGTCTTTGTTGTCCGTCTAATGGTATCTCGCTCTGTAGTCAAGGCTGTGATCTGTGCCTGGACAGTGGACAACTGTGCTCGTAATCCTGTCACCTAAGCCTGTGTGGTCGCTGCTGCCTGTAATGCCCCATCTCTCTCACTAATCAGAGATGTAATCTGAGTCTGTGCGGTAGCTAGCTGTGCCTGTGTCTGAGCCTGTGTCTGTGCTAATAACCCCTACACCTGTGCTAGCTGACCCTGCAATGTATGCACCTGCACCTATAAACCTGCCATCTCTGAGGGATTTGCCGATGAAGAAGTAACATCCTGCCTCTTACGAGGCGCACTGGAGGATGGCTCTAATGAACCTGCTATGCTCGGTCCCCTCCCATCTTTGCCATCATCATCACTGCTATCATCATTGCTATCGGAGCTCTCATCACTATCGGTCTCCGAGCTGCTCTCCACATCCACATCAACATCCTCCTCTCTCCCCCATCGCTGACCAACCTGAACACCTACTGCTGGTGCTACTGCTGGTGCTACTGCTGGTGCTGCTGGTGCTACTGCTGGTGCTGCTGCTGGTACAGGTGTTGGCTCATCTGGAATAGTGATCTGTGGAGGAGGGTGCAAAGCCAAATACTCTCCATACTAAGGGGTAATGGGCGCCTCGACAATGTCTCGTCGAACATCCCATGCTGATGGCTGTAAGGCACGGTAACCCTCAACAAGTGCCCTGTAAGGCAAGTTGGGACCCCAATCAGGAACATCAATCCATCACCGTCCATAGTGGGCTACACCCTGTGGCATGCACTGCACAATACCATACTGTCTGTACACACGACGAAAGAGGAATCGCTCCAAAACCCTGGGGCTCTTTCCGATCAAATACATAGAATCAGACAAGAACCCCAACTCAATATCATCGTCATCCCAGTCATCACAATCTAGGTATGGATGCCAGGTCACTGCCTCTATATCATCAACGATCCATCTCCAATATTCAAGCTTACCCATCATATGCTGGGTAGGCCTGCCTCTATACCGAAATACATATGGCCTCGTCGTTGGTCTGGCCAACACTGGCACGGGACGCGTAACAGCAATATGCTCCCATGCCCATACCTGGAGAAGGGTAGCTCCCGCCGATAGACTGCTGCCACCAAGATAAACAATCCAATGCAAGTCATAATATAACTGGGCAAGCATGCACATGCCCCATGCATATCTCGTCCTATGGACCACCAGGCCCTCTAGCACCCGACCCCATCCAAGAGATAGACCCTTTGACCTCTTATCAGGGCAAAGGAATCCACCAATAAAGCTGGCTAACACTGAAGGGAGCGGAGCATAAGCCTCATATATATCTATCCATGGAATCCACTCTCCTGCAACGTGGGGATCCTGAAAGACTCTCTGCATAGCCTCTACCCCACCAACCTCCTCCGAGTCGTGAACCACAATCTCTCCAACAAAAGGAATGCGAAGAATACACCATACATCCTCTGGCGTCACTGTCATCTCGCCAGTAGGTAAATGAAAGGTGTTGTGGTCACTATGCCACCGCTCCGCCAAAGCTGTCAATAGACCCCTATTGAGTCTAATATGGGGCATGTCAAGTAATGTCGCCAAACCACAGCCAGCAATATATTGTCTCTCGTCAGGTGACAGTTGCGAAATCATATCAAAAGGCCAGGGGAACTGCTCCCGCACCTGGATAACATCTAACTGCTCCTGTACTCATGCAAAACAAAACATTTTAATCAGAATATCAAAAGATCATCAAATTTTCAAAAATAGTTTGGAGAATCTAATTAATTGAATACGACTTATTTGATTAATTAATCTTAAATTCTTCTACTTAGTAAATAAATAGAAATATTTATTTATATTAAGTTCATTTATTAATTCTTCTATTTTTCTCTCCTAATTAAATAAACAAAATTAAAAACTTTGTTTTATTTAATTATTATCATTTTCATCATATATTTCTCTCTTAATTAAATAAACAAAATTAAAAACTTTGTTTTATTTAATTGTTATCATTATTTCTTCTATCTTAAAATTAAATACACAATTTACATAATTTGTGTTATTTAATTTCACATTTCTTCTTAATTAAATAAAGATTGTTAAAAATCTTTTATTTAATTATCGTTCTCCTTTTAATTTAATAAAACAAACCCTATAGTTTGATTTATTAAATTATTTATTCCTCCTTTTGCTAAATTTAAATAAATTAAAAATATTTAAATTTATGCATAAAATTTGCACTATTCACTCACCAATAAAAATTTATTTCTCACCAATCAAATTAATGGCACTGCCATTCACGGGAAAAGCTTCAGGGACAAACCTGCAAAGAATTCTCTCAACAACCTTCCACCCACCTTCCCTCTTATCTTGCCTAGTGTTTTCATGGGGAGAAACCATCCTCCATGATCAGCTCCTTCTTCTCATCCCATGCCTTTGGATTCTCCAGAGGAAATCACAGCCCCTCATCCCGGTTTCCTGTGCAATTGTGCTGCCGTGAAAGCTATAAATACAGCTCTTGGGCTACAAGAAAAGGATCCCAACTTATGCAATCTTACTCGGCAAGTTTCCAAAGCATTCAAGCATCCAAATCATCAAGCATTCAAATCATTCATCCAGCATCCATCCAGCAGCAATCAAGCATCCAGCATTTGCAGTCATGGCTGCCATTAGAATAGAATTTGCACATTTAGATCATATTAGAGTAGAATAATTCATTTCTTATTCTCTAAGTGTCACTTTAATGGTTTAATTAGCTTACAAATCTAAGAGCTAAGTAAATTAGAGAAGTCTTTAGAGTTAGAGAGCAATAGGATAGATTTCTGAAGCTTTCTAGTTTAAATTAGTTTCAATTTATTAAGTTTTAGATACAATTATCTTATTTAGAAGCGTAGATGCATAGTTTAGCTTGTTTTTCCCCTTCTACCGCTTACAATAAATGTATGTCCAACAAAAGATAGTGATGAGATTTTTCCAATTAGACCCAATCCCCATATGGAGAATGACCAAATTGGAATTTGGGCATAGAACTCAGAAGTAGGAGCATGAATCAAATTGTTGTGTTCTTAACATTTGTGACATCGTTTAACATATGCATAACAATAAAGTTCCATATTTTTCTAGTAGTATCCCAGACAAAGGAGCTTTTGCACTAAGGTCTTTCCTCCAAAATGACCTTCATAGGTGCCTACATGAGCCTATTCAAGTGCCATATTGATTTCAGAATCCATAAGACATCTAAGTAAAATTCCACCAAAGGATCTTCTATATAGCACGTCAGCAAGGATGATGTACTTGGTTGCTAATTGTTTTAAATGCGTTTGGGTGTTGTTTGTTGTAGGCTTGGGAATGGTGCCATCTTTTAAATAATTATATATGGCATCATACCATTCACTTGAGTTTATCCTTCATTATTGTTAACACGTCTTTAGATTTATCATTGATTGAATGTGTCATGATTGGATGACCAATGAACATAACATCCTTTAAAGGATATTGGGGTGATATAAGAGAAGCAACACTCGCAATTGCATCCACATGTCAATTATCTTTTCGTGGGATTTTATCAATGGTGAATGATTCAAATTGTGCCAACAAGGTCATTGTGAGATCCTTATATTTCAATGATTTGTCATGTTTAGCTTGATAGAATCTGTTTATTTGTTTGATCACCAGTTGTGAATCACCAAAGATCTTAATATCTTTGACACCCATGATTAAAGTAGCACATAATCCAACAATTAACACCTCATATTCGGTTGTGTTATTCATACATAGGAAATTTAATCAATACAACAAGGGGATAAGCTTTCCTACAAGTGGAATTAATATAACCCCAGCACCAAAGCCTGTTCTACACTTGGATCCATCAAAGTATAATTCCCATGTAGGAACCTCTATTGTTAACATGCTATCATCAAGAAAAGAGTCATTGCTAGGTAGTGCTAAAGGAGGAGCATCGACTAAGTGGTCGGTCAAGGCTTGACCTTTAATTTCTTTTTGTGAAACAAACTTAAGGTCGAACTCAGTAAACAACATTACCCATTTAGCCAAACGTCCTGATAAGTCTATTTTATTAAAAAGATGTTTGAGAGGATCAAACTTTGTGATGACTTGTATTTTTTCATTTAGTAAATAGTGTTGCAACTTACTAGTAGTGAATACAAGAGCCAAGCATTATTTTTTGATTGGTGTGTATCGCATTTCATAATCTATTAGAGTTTGAATATTGTAATAAATAGGATGTTCTTTACCATTATCATCTTGTTGGGCCAACAATACTACAAGAGCATGGGAAGATGTGGCGATATAAAGAATGAATGGTTTGTTTGGCATAGCAGGTTGTAAAACGGGTAGAGTTGCAAGGTAGTCCTTTAAACTCTCAAAGGCATGTTTACAATCCTAATTCCAATCAAAATGCACATCCTTTTTTAGAAGATGTGTGAAAGGTAACGTTCAATCAACTAAAGAGGCAACAAAATGATGAATGGATTGAATTCTTCCTTGTAACATGTGCAATTGGGAATGTTCCGAGGAGGTGGCATGTTTATTATAGCATCAAATTTCTTTATGTCAACCTCAATACCTCTATGAGATATGATAAACCCTAAAAAAAATTGACTATCTATGCTAAAGACACACTTTTTCAGATTTAGTCGCATGTTTTATTTACACATTCATTCAAAGATCTTCTGAAGGACATTCACATTGTCTTGTCTTGTTAGTGATTTCGCTAAGATGTCATCAACATAATATTCCAAGATTTTATGTATATAATCATGAAATATCAATGCCATTGCTCATTGATAAGTTGCACCTACATTCTTTAATCCAAAGGGAATCATAACCCAAAAAAATGTTCCCCAAACAGATGTAACTATCATCTTATGTTGATCTTGTGGGTTAATAAAGATTTGATTATATCTAGAAAATCCATCTGTGAATGACAACAAAGAATGTCCCACAGTTGAATTGACTATCATGTCAATATTAGGAAGAGGAAAATGGTCCTTTAAGGGGGCTTTATTCAAGTCACAAAAATCCATACACATCCTAATATGATTATCAGGTTTAGCAATTGTGACAATGTTTGAGATCCAAGGAGAATAATCAATAGGTTGAATGAAACCTGCGTCAAGGAGTTTTTCAAGTTCTCCTTTAACAAGCAAGGCTATCTTAGGATTCATTTTTCGTATCTTTTGGAAAACAAGCTTAGAACTTTCAGCAAGGACAATGTTTTATGTTACTATCTTCAGATCAATTGCTGGCATGTCTGAATATTTCCAAGCAAAAAGTTCAGGAAAGTCATGAAGCAAGGTCACAGTATCCTCTTTTTCTTCATCATCAAGGCACTTCCCAATATTAATGACATTTTCTTTATCATCTATTTCCATTGGTATATCAATTGTATCTCCTAAGGGAAGCACATTTGACTTAGGAAATTCAGGATCATATGGTTCCATGCTTGTGTCTTGGTGTAGGAGCACCTTGCTCACTAGATGCCTTTAAATGGAAAATTTGTAAAAAATTGAACTTTCAAATGTAAAAGCATTGTAATAGGTCATGAGAGGTCACATTTTATGTATTTAAAAGTCTCAAATACGTCTTAGGTGGTCAAAATATTGGAAAAAACAAAAACTTGCAAAAATTGCTAAAGTTGACAATTATATAGAAATGCAAAAAAGTGCATAAAAATAAGAATGTGAAGAGACACCTCAGTGGGGAAGGTAGTTAGATAATTGGAAATTGAAATGGCAGTTGCCTTAATGGTTGTAAAAGCTATATAAATCATTTTGAAGGGTGAGAAAAGGTGGAACCTTGTATTTTTTAATCAAATTTTGGTAATAAAGTTCCATGTTTTCTTTTCTTTTTTTTTCTCACTTTTACCAGTCCTTGTACAGACTGTACAATAGTCTAGAGGCCATATATTCTCTTTTCTTAGTGCTTGGTGTTATAAATTCACTAAATTAGTTTTTAAAAGTTTCCATCAAATTTAAAGGATAATTTTTTGTGATTTGTCTGAAAACCCAGTCAAGGGTTTGAGAGTCTTGTAGGGTTTATGTCTCCCATCCCACCATTATAGGGTTAGTATAATGGTGGGATGGATTTTTTGGGGTGTATTTAGTATGATTTTTAGTATTATGTGTGTTGACAGGATCAGGGAAGGCGATAGTATGGGGTTTTGCTATTGCTTACTCAAAAAAACAAAGTTTTCCTCATAAAATGAATGGTTACAAGTTGGTATTCATGGAAATATCATTCAATGATGTTGGGAGTTGATTTCTAGAGCATAAGAAGGAATATCCAAACATGTTTGAAGAGGTGGAAAATATTATGGAGGTTTGCAACATTTAATTTCAATAAACCCTCACTTTTTATGTTATAAAAGCCTAGAATCAAGGGTTTAAGGGTTTAGTGCATTATTGGGTATTTTTACTTCTGAAAGTTGGTGTTTTGAAGGTTTTGAGACTTTTTTTAATGCTTCCCAAGGTCATTTGGTGTTTTGGAGTTCATTCAAAGTTACATGCTATGCAAAATAGACCTAATTTGGTGCATGTTCAAATGGACAGTCTATTGGTTCATATGTATTTTCTAAAAAAAAAGTGTATTTGCTTTTGAGATATGATAAACTAGGGAAAAAATGGGTCCTTAGATCAGTGAATATTTTTTGGAGTTTCATTTTGGGTTGATTGGTGTACCCATTTTTTTTATGTTCCTATGCTACAAGGGTTTTGGAATTAAGATTGCAAGAGTGTGTAAATCTATAAATATAGAGATAAAAGTGATTGGTTTGTGTTGAAACTACTTAAATAGTACTATCAAGGATGTTTCTATTCTTTGGAGAAGTTTAGAAGGTAGATTTTGTTGTTTTTGGAGATTTGGCAATGTGATACCAAGTTGTAATGGAGGTGTCTTGATTGCAGAGATATGAAATTCGTTGGTTTAGTGTTTTGAGAATGCGTAATGGATTGTTTTCAATCTAAATATGATGATTGCAGTACCTTGTGATGAGCCCAAAATATGCTCATGATTTGAGTATTATGTTGTATTATTAACACCCTTACCTTTTGTTGTTAATGGTTGTTTTTACTATTTAAAGACCTTTTTATTGGGTGGTATCCTGTAGCAATACATTCCTACATTCTTGCAACTTGACACTTCTATATGTCCATATTAATTGCCATGTTTGACTTTCCAAGTGATTGATATAACGTATGTAGTTTTTGAATGATGAAATAGATTCAATATGTGATTAATGAATGAATATCGTGTAGCTTCCATGCATGTTTTCTTTCGCATCTGTTACCTTGTGTATCGTAGGTTGTTGAAGAAAGCATGAACGAGTCAAGCGCAACAGATCTCGGCCTTGCAATAAAGTCCCTTTCCTGCATGACCTCAAGGAATTTGTTCTGGCAAGGACTCCCTGACCGAATCGTTGGGAATGAATTTAAATGTTAGTTACTCTAGAAAGAGTGGAGTGCTAGATTCTCTCTGAATCTGGTTGAATGGATAAACTCATTTATGAATTCTGTTCCTCGGTTTCAGGATATATTTGTATCCACATCTTTCTTTGTTAGGGTTAAGTAGTTAGTTACTTTCCTGATTTAAATAAGTGTTCCTCCTGCACGAGGGAACAAGGACTATAGATAGAGAAGCAGATTATATAAGAGTTAGTGTCATAATAAGAATTAGATTTTTGCTAGTTTTCTAGAACAGAGCATTTTTTGTAAATGACTTTAAGTTATGAATAAAAATTAATGAAGTTCTGAGTTTGATCTTTGCATAAATTAGTTGATGCTTGCTAAGGGGGCCCACTTAGTAAGTATTTGTAGTTGAGTAGTTTTTTATCTTCTGTTGATTACAAGTTAGATTTCATTCTTGTAAGTTTCAGTACAAACTCAGTCTTATATTGTTCCTGCGGCATTGGGAATCCATCCATGTGTTTGTTCCTGCAACATAAGGCCAGTTCATGGTTTGTTTCTTAGTAGCAGTTGTTATGATTTTTTCCTTGGTTAAGTTATGTTTGAGTTAAGAAGGCTTTGCATTACTTTCCTATAGCATAGGTAGAATTTCTTCCAAGTATTCATTTCCGATAAGTTATGACTGAAACTGGTTCTTAGTGCACATATAGTGCCACTCCATTTCAAGTATACGTTCCCTGGTTTGACAAGTAAATGAACGACCATAAAAAGATATTAGTCGCCTGCTGGAATGCCCAATTCCTAGGGTAGGTTTTGTCATGATTTTCATATCCTTTTATGGACGCGACCACCTTGAATGACTGGTAATGGTGCTGAAGTAAGAGTAGTTGATTGTTATCTCTTGGTCTTGTGGAACAAGTTGTCATAAAGAGAAATTTGGTGAACAATGAAAGTGTTGAATGGTTCAGGGTTTCTTATCAGGTTTTTTGATTTAAGTATAGTCATGTGATGTTGGTTAAGTTGCATTTGCATCTGAGAATGGTGTGGATACTGATTTTGTGAAACTAATGACTAAAAGCCTTATGAATGGCTAGATAATTTTGATGGATAGATAAATGAATTTGATAAATAAATAGTGGATTTTTTGGGTGATTGTTCAATTTGATCTTCTCAATTGAGTTTGGGTCTTGAGTACCCTATATGATTAGTTGTTTTGGTTGATTCTCTTGCATCATGTCTTTCTCATTGGTATCGATGTCTTTTTGCTTGGTTCTAATCATATCACAAGTAAGTTTTCTCTTAGAGGAAGATGTCTTATCAAAGCACCTAACATTTCCTTCAAAGCTTCATCATTGGAAAAGTATTCCCAGTATGGTGGTAAATCCATATCAAGGAATTCATGATGCTTTAGTGTGAGATTTATTCTTGGTTTACATGTGATGGTGTTGATGTTTAGCGATGGTCATGGAGTTTCTTTTGTTGTCTTAGAAAAATAATATCCCAAACCAGAATTTGTTTCTTGTGTATTAGGTTCTATAGGAACTTGAATGCCTTGTTCATTCTTTCCACATCCTTTACCATTGTATCCCAATTGTTTCACAAGTGAATAACCTTTCCCATAAATTTTTTCCATTTCCTTCAGGTTAGGCAGATGTTGATTATCTATCTCATCAAAATTCGTCACGTAAGTTGTATTTTCTTCCAAAGTAGATGAGGTAGATGCTTGGGAAGATTCTTCTGAATTCTGAGTTGACATAACCATTGATTGTTCTTGTTTTTGATCCTCTTTTTGTGTGATTATGTATTCACCCATAAATGAAGGTGTGAATTCTAATGTGCCCCAATCAGATCACCTAGAAATTTAGATATGGGTTCTTCTTGTTTGTTGATCTCAAGGGGTTCTATGTGAGAGGTTGGAATCAATGTGTTCAGAGGACTTGTTCCTTTTTTAACTTGTAAGCAACTTTTAAGCTCGGGGTCTATTTCAACTTGATAAACTTTATTGTTATATACATACTTCATTATTCGATGAAGAGTCGAAAGCACTGCATGCATCTCATGAATCCATGGTCGACCCAAAAGAAGATTATACCAAAGATCATAAGGCATGACATGAATAAGAGTTTGCAAAGTAGCCATTTTGACTGTAATAGGTAAATTAATTACATCGAGCGGTTGCTTTGTGATATTGTGAAATCCTTTAATAGATAAGGAATCATATTGTTGGAAATATGTGTCTCAAACATTATAGGCTGAAACCTCCATTAGAGCCAAGTCGGTGTGATATCCTATTTGTTTGGTCGATTAGCAGTTTGTTTTATTCAGTTTTGAACAAGTCGTTGTGACCTTGTTATTGTCTTTCTGAAAGGTTACACTGTGGAGTCTATTGCTATAACTTGGTGTATTCGTTATGACCTCATAGCGCTCGGGAGATCCTTGGCCGAAAGGCCATTCAATCATGTATCGGTGAGACTCTTGGTGACTATGGTCTTTGATGAAGCTAAAGGTTCTCGCTAAGATGTCTCAGCGAAGTGTTAATGTCTTGTCGATAGCGGTTACTTTGAGGTCCTCAGGGTAACTCATTATGGCTTGGTGAGAAGTCACCGTGAAAGCAAATGTTACGCCAACTGTGTTTCATCAGAGAGACTTGGCTGAAGGAAGTGCCTTTAGTAAGATGTCCTACCGAAGTGGATATGTCTTAGTGACTAAGACTTGAGTTATAGTCTTCGATGTAGCTCTTGTCTAATGGTGGTCATCGGTGGAACATTGTGTTTTTGGTAAGAAGTCCTAGCAACTTTGATTTGTCTCACCGATGTTAAAGAATCTTTGGTGTAACTTAATGATCTTAGGAGACGTCTCGGCGATAAGCTCTTGTCCTGCCGACTATTCTTCAGAGTTCGTTATGAATTAATCTCATCAGTATAATGTCACATCGAAAGCTATGAGTTTGGGCGACAATGATACATGTGGAGATCGTCGGTGTGAGGTCCTGGCAAGATCGATATGCTATGCTGATAGAATTTTTTCTTTGGAGTGACTTGTGACATTGGTATGAAGTCTCACCGAAGCTCGATACTCTTGTCGAATGAAATACTTATGTCTATATGAATTCGCTATAACCTTTGATGTCTCGCTATGATCTCCTAGTGAAAGCGATAGGTCAGGGCGACTGCTTAGTGACTCGGTGAAACTCTTGTAGCTCGATAGAACATCCTAGTGACTACGATGACTCTTGGCGACATCGATATGAGGTCAATGTGGCATCGGCAAGACACAGTTAGTGTCTCACCGAGATGCTAGTACATTGCGAATTCTATTGACCAAGTAAGACCTTCCGATGTGGCATCTTGTGGACAAATCATAGGAGCCGAATTGGAACCATTGGGATTCTGTTCGTTGCGATAGTTCTGTGAGGGAGCTTGACAGACAGGGAACACCATGGATATAGTTAGAAGTTGTAGACACTTGGGGGTTGGATAGTGGTTCTATCAACAGTCAAGTGTGAAGAGTTCAAACTATTACAGAAAAGAAATTAAAATTTGTAAAGGCTATAACTTGGATGTTTTTGTTCAAAGAATGCTCATGATGAATGCTATTGTATAATGACACCAAAAAGATAAGTTTGGAAGTTTTATGTAATCTTCATTATTGTAATACAAAGTGATTTCTCTTGGTGTGGTGGGTTTTTCTCTCGTAAGGGTTTTCCCATGTATATCTAGTTTTCATGTGTGTTTTTCAAATACTCTGTTTCTGTAATATTTTTCATAGTGCATCTTAACTTGATTGTAACTATAAATTTTAAAGTGTATTTGCATTCTTTCTTGAGGTATTGACGTTAAGAGAATTATTTTCTGCATCTAATTTTCTTTACACATATTTGATTTGTGATTTATCCACACGTAATCTATCTAGGAGCTTTACACTGCACACATTAAGGGCAAAGCAATTGTCAACAAGGGTTTCTTTGATGCCTATTTGATTGTATTGGGATATTATGATAAAGGCTTCATTTTTCTTCCTTAATTCTAATGGAGGGAGCTCATGTTGATGGAAGGAAATGTCTTGATTAACTACATTCATTCCTTGTATTAGAGATGCCACATCATTTGCATTTGTACCAAGAGGAACCACTATTTGTTGCAATGTTGTTTGGGACATAGAGTGATAGTTTGGTGAATTTTGAAGAAGCTCCCAAAGGGATATTTTGGAAGGAGTAGTCTTAAGTGTTTCAACGAGATCATACTCCCTAAGTTATGAATTTAGAGGAGGAGCACTAAGAATTATGGGATTGGGTAAAGGTAAGGGGGTTGGGTTGGGTTGTTGTGGCTATGGATTATTTCTAGTGTAATGTGTGTGAGAAACAACATCATGCTTAGGTGGGTAAAGGATAAATTTTGGTTTAGGTGGAGGTTGAGGTTTATGTGAAGGCGGGTAAAGGATGAGTTGAGGTTGAATTACATTGGCATATTTTGTTTTAGGTTGTTCACAGCAATCCTTAGTGGATGGATTTTGTGAGATGAAGCCCTAAAGGGCTTCATCTAACATGGAAAAGTCATCACTACTAAAAGGTTTGGGAGGTAATTTATCATTGGTCGGTTTGGGTTTTTCATTACAAGTCTTAGTGGATGAACTTAGTGAGAGGAAGCCCTATAGAGCTTCATCTAACTTATCCAAGTCATCACTACTAAAAGGTTTGGATGATATAGTTTTTTGAAAGTGAAGCATTGTTTTTATTGTTTCATTTGATGTGTGGAGGTTATTTTTTGGATTTTCTAATGAAGCTGATCTAAATGAACTAGGAACTAATGTTGAAAATGAAAATTGTAAAAATCTAATACTATCCATAATTTCCATGAAAGTAAATGATACTAGTTCTAATTATTACAATATAAGAGAAAATAATTGAATGAAAATAGAAAAGTAATTGGAACAAACAACTTAAGAAATTAAAAATTGAATGTTGAAAATAGAGGTGCAAAATGTGTAATGGGACTAAGTTGCCCAGGGTGGTGAATTAGTCCTAATAGGGGTATTTTTTAAGTTTTTCTGAATTTTTTAATGGATGCTTATGTATTTTGTACTGTATACTACAAATTTAAATTGCAGATGCAAAATTTCACTATTGTGCAAGGAAATGAAATGCAATAATGCAAGCTTAAATGAGCTTTTCAGTAATGCAAGTTTTAAAACCCTAGGATACAAATTAAACAATGCAACATGCAATGCAATGTTAATGTAAGTTATTCCTAGGATGAAAATTTACTCTAAATCAAAAATAGGATGTTCTAAATACAAGTTCACCAAAATGAACAACAATTGTTTGTAGGAGGGTTTCTCTCTTGTACTTCTAGGGTTTTTCACCTAAAAGGAGAAAGGTTTCCCACAAAAAATTGGGGGTTCACTAAAGACTAATGCTAATATGATTAAAATATGCCTAAATGCAATGCTCTAAATGCAAAGAACTGGAAAAGGAAATGAATTATTAATGCAAACTAATGAAATGCAAGATGTTTGAAAACACATTATGATATGCAAAAAGATAAATTAAATGCAATATAGAATAAAATAGGAAGACTAAATAGAAAGAGTGCACCTAGAAAATAATGCAGGCTAAAATGAAGATTGTAGATGTCTCTAAAATTTTGAAAAAAATTATAATTTTCTAGCCAACTAGGACACTTACGTCAAGCTCGGCGACTTAGTCCCAAATTTGGGAAACTACTTAGGAGCCTGTTTCTACCAAATGGGTATCCAAATCTATAAAAAAAAATTACCAAACATGTGTAGTGGGACTAATTCATCACTATTTGCAACTTAGTCCACTTTGGCTTTTCTAAGAATCTGAAAGTGGAAATGGAAGTCCTTAGTTTGCACTTTGTTTTATGACGGAAACCCAAATCTGAATCTATGAAAATACCTGCAAAACATGATATAATTGGGTTTATAATAGGGTTTTTTCCTTGATTAAACCCCTAGTTTGTATTTAAACCTTGAAAGAGATAATGAAATCTACATAAAACCCTAGCCCTAAGTAATATGCAACCCTATTCTAACATGCAAGAATAGGATGGATAAATGAAACTAGAATCATGCAAGACTCGTTCCAAGTGACCCAAAATCACATTATAAATGAATCTTAATAATATGAAAACCTTCCTTAGTTTGAAAATAGAGAGAAAATGGAAGATGGAATCACTTTGAAAACAAGTCCTTAGGATTGATTTGATGGCTAGTTGCATCTCCTCAACTTAGATTTCTCCATGATTCTTCATAGGCATCCATGATCAATCCTTTTCAATGTGAGATCTTGAAAAAAAAGTGAGCGTGAATACCTACAAAAACCCTAGCTTGCTTCCCTAAAGCTTCAACTTTGTTGTAGATAGACTAATAAATCTTCTTGTGAAAGATATCCAACACTTGACTCTTGAATTTATTTGTTGAAAATGACTTAAGGTTGTGAAAAATGACCTAAAAATATATATTTATAGGCATCAATACCTAATTACTTATTATTTTGACTTCACATGCTGACATCCATAATAAATTTGAATTAAGTTGGTTGTTTTCCCACTCAAAACTGAAATATCCCCCAAAAGGGACTAAGTCGCCACCCTGGGCGACTTAGTTTGACTAGGGGTTTTTGAGGTGGTTTTTCTAGAATTTGAATGATTTGAATGTTATTAATTGATATTTTCATGATTGTGAGTGTAATAGGCCTTAAATTCCAAAATAATGAGTCTTAGGGGCCTATAAATGATTTTTTAAAGGATGATTAATGCAAGGGTTTCAAAATTAGGACCAAATTAAGCGTAAAATTGCCTCTTTCTTCAAGAGTATACAATTCTTGGTAACACAAAAATAAATTATAATGCTTGAAAGGAAGCAAAGGCACATAATACACTCCCTACACTAATATATGAGAGGAGGCGTGCTCAAAAATTAAATTAAACATATAATTACAAGGAAATGAAAATAAAAGTAATAAATCGCAACAAAGTGGTTTACATGGGAAAACCCTTTTGGGAGAAAATCCCCACACTTTAAAGACACTTGATGTATTATTAAACAATAAATGGTTATTTAATGCACGTGCATAATTTAAGTATTTATAGGAGTATCACCAATAGGAGATCTAGAGTAAATCTAGCAACATAATAGTACCTACAAAATTCACCATCCAAACATTCATCACAAGCACCCAATAAATAGGAAAAATAATTTACATGAAATCATCAAATAATAATTAGGAAAAATAAGATAAAACCACCCAAAATTTGGTGCCCAAATCTCTAGTTTAAGATCCCATGTTCAATCCCCAAGATGAGTCCATATGCTAAAATAACATATTCCTTCCACCAATTGTAAGTTGATCATAATCTACTCACCAATTTGGGTGTTTTGTTTTGGCTTCATTATCTCCATTCAGAGATGCCTTATGATGTGTCATAACATCCATCATAAGTTGGTAAACAATTGTTACTCCCTCTTATAACTCTTTTGTATGTCATCTAGATGCTCTTAAGTTTCCAATGTGAGAAACCATGACTTTTGATGCAAGAGGCCAATTGGACCATTTTTTATAATTGAAGAGTTTGAAGAGATCCATATCCTAATAATTTGTGAAAGTTATGTTAAACAACCTAGAATTATTGTTTAGGGTCTAGAAAAACCTCTATAGCCTAAAAATTAAGTTTTTTAATCTCTAGATTTAAAATTATACTTTTTGTATTCTTAAAATTAAAAGTGAGGTTGAGACACCTTTCCTAGTAATGATGGCATACAAATTTATTAAAATTACCTTTGCTACTAATAAATTTTTAAAATTTCAACTTAATCATTCACAATATCAAAATGAGTAATTATTAAAATAAATCTCAACTATTGAATAAACTTGTTGGCCTCCTCTAATGGTTCAATAACTAAGCCCTTAGAGTTGTGACTTAGAGAAATTAGACATCTACACTAAGTAGTTATCTTACTAATCATGAAGGTGCATTTCATTGTCAACCTAGGGATGTAAACTTGAAATGGGTCAGCACTATATGTGCACTAGGACTCCACTATCGTCATCCTTAAACTAGAAAAGAAACAGTACTGGAAATAAAATGCTAGAAAGGAATCAACATAAGCATTGAGCATGAATCAACAACTACACTAAGCATCAACAACTGAACTAGAAATGGATGACAAAAATAGAAATCTTAGCAAACAAACAGGAAACTACTATGTCTGCCTTAGTTGTACGTACAGTCACAAAATAGAGTTCCAATGGTTGCAGGAATAGACAACTGTTGAAACCAAAACTAGTTACTGAATAGAAAAATAACTATTAAACTAAATGGATGGAATTCTCACCAAGTGGACCCCCTTCAGTGAGTCTTCCTTAAGCTAACTCAGATGCAACAAATCATAATATCATTTTATTCCTTGAAAACATGATTAGAACATTTCAGTAATATGACTGTATTACTTAAACTAAAAATTTAAGTACAATCTCAGAACAACCAGCCTTGTGAAAAGGGGAATCCGACCATTATTTATTGAGGGAAAAGCTTCTAATTAACCCTTACTACCTAGGCATTTTAAAACATAATAAACATAATTAACATAATAGGAGGATGTCATTTATTGAAAACATAGAAAAGAGGGGGAGGAAGTTATGCATGCACCATATTTAGTCAAAGCATACTTGCCCCAATTAGGATCCAACACAACACACTTCCTAGATTTTCTCAACTAATAAACATGATCATTTAAAGGTAGTTACAACTTCCATACAAGCTAGGAATTTCCCTCCATTGACCTCTTTAATGACCATCTTTTGACTTCCTTAGCAACCAACCAACTAGCAAAAACTCCTACTTTGTAGGCTTCATTTATATTAGCATCTTAGTGTGAACCTGCATAATGACATTAGCATGCACAAAATAATTGCATATCCATAATTACCTTAAAGTAACATCCATTCAACCACATGTAAAATTAACATAGATAATTCATATAGCATGTTAATATCATCAAAAGTCACAAAGATAAGTTCATGCCAAAGGTTCATAAATCTAGGGAAATAACATGGAGAATGTCAATAACGAGGTGCCAAAGTCTATAGTATCAACAACAAATATATGATAAACCCTATCAAAATTGAGCCATTAATTGGACTCATCATCTCCCCCTAACCTAATGATATGTTGGTCCTCTAGCAGAGGGAGCTCTATTCTATTGCCTTGTTAAAGCTCTAAAGTCACCAATTGCTAACTATCCTAGATCAATCTTTGCATTATCTGAATTTGGATCCCAGTAGAACCCCTACTTGTTTTCCAATCTGCTCCACCTTAGCCTTTCTATAGCTATGTCATACTGATAGCATTTGTAATATGGTACTAGCCACAATAGAGTAGGTGGTTGGAATGTCAATGGAATCCAATAGTGTTGCTTCATCCTTCCAATCTATATGTACCTAGTACTTCATTTACATGGTGCAGCATAATTTTACAAGGATCATTCAAACTATTCCATCTCTGTGGTAGGTACCCTAATATTGTTTTCCCTATAGTATCAGCTACCTACTCATATTCTCAGTATGCTTCATACCTAATAGGCATGATCCTATTTTTGTAGCTCAGACGGTAAATAATTATGTGTCATGTATAGTAAATTTCTAAAGGGTTACTAGATTCAGCTCTGAGAGGCAAGGGGGTATGCAGTTCTCTTTCCCTGTATGTTTTAAACTATTACCCCTAGCTAACTTCATTTTGGATCCATGACATGAATGCCCTCAAATGGATATCTCCAATGTATAACAATGGGTTCTAGTCATGATCATCAAGCACATCATAATTATGCAAGTACAATTCACATAGCATATTTTTAACTTCAAGAGGAGAGGACTGGTAGACTTGGAAGAACTCATGTGGGGTTTCAATAGAAGGTTTTAAACTAGAAATAACCCTTGAAAGTTTGAAAGAAAGATGATGCTCCTTAAAATGTAGTGTATATAATCTTGGAGGAGTTTTGCATGCCATCATTTGTGGTAAAAGAGCCACCACATTATCTACCTTATCCTTCAATGCAGCAATCTTTGCATCCTTCTTCTCAATTTCTGCATTTTTATTTTTGACTTCTTCTTGTAGCTTGAGTCTTTCCTTTTTCCACTCCTCCTTTTTCATTTCATTCCATAGGTTTAGAGCTACAAGATTCCATGAAAAAGTAGGAGGTTTATGTTTCCCTACCAAGATCTTTCCTCACATCGGTTCATGTTGTTCAAATTGTACCAATTGCAGTGGTTCAGGTTGCTCATCTTGCTCTAATTGTAGTGGTTCTTTATTTTCAACCTACTTTGCAACAACAACAAGCTCTGGTAATCCTATGTTTTCTTGTTTCTCAAAAATGTCTTCCACCTCAACATTTACCTACCCCTTAGGAGTTTTTGTCTCCTTCCCAAGTGTTCTTCTGAGTCTAGGGATTCTTTTTGGAGGAATATCAGTAGCTGGCTCAACTGGTTTTGATTTCTTTAGAAGGATTTTATGTTTCTCAACGGCTACAAGAAGACCAATTTCATTAGCTTTCCATTTCCTAGGGATAGGTTTTTCTTTTTCTAATGTTTTCTTCTTGGCCTTCCCTTTTCTAATTTCTACCTCTCATTTGTGCTTCCTCTTTTCTAATGGCAGCCCTAGTATGAATTATATTTTTAGGAAGAACATTGACATTAGGGTCTAAGGATGAACTTTCTTCATCTGAATACTCTAATTCAAAGGAGCCAATTTCTATTGTTGATTCGGCTACAAGAGGTTTTGTGCTAGGGTTTGTGCCAGAGGTTGAATCTCTAGGAGTGGTTTTAGCAACCCTCTCACCCCTACTAACCCTACGAGCTTGGGACTGACCTCTATGACCCACATTCTCCACTCTGAACTAATCAATGCTTAAAAATTCTTCCCATGACATACCAAACACTTCTTGTAAAAAAATTTCAACTAATAATTTTATCAAATAGTGATGGAAGACAGAATTGTCCCTACCTTTTTGCATTTCAATTGCCATGATTACAAGGAGGTTGTACAGTACATTGGGAAAGTTCATCCTTCTGCCATGTCTCATATGGTTCAGGAGCTTAAAATGCACATAATGGAGGAATGATTGGTGACCCTCATAGGTAATATATTTGATAATGTAGACAGCAACTTGTTTCCACTTTTTTGGCAGAGAAGTTCTCCTTGTTCCTTGCTTATCCACAACAAGTAGAGGATCACTACGTTCAATGAATTTTTCTCTAGTTGACCTTGCATCCCTAGAAACAGGGTATGGCTCTCCTTCTATAGGAAAACTCATTACCTCTACAATTCTCTCCTCGGTGGCTATCAATTCTAGCCCTTTTACCATTGCCTTACTGTCAAAAAGTGTCTGTGCAAATTCTAGAGCAATGTCCTCATTGAAACTATCCAATTTTAGAAATTAGTCCAACCATCCACAATTTTTGAATTTGGCCAAAGAGAGTGCATCTTGCAGTATCACCTCATGAATTGTAGGTTCATTTCTAATCAGCTACCCTCCCATTATTTCTACCCACAATCAGGAAAACACCTCTGCAAAATTTTCCTTCTTGCAATCCTTCTCTAAAAACCCAATTTATTTTGCTTCCTACAACTCTTCTTTAGTGCTAACGCCAATGTCATGTGACTCTTCAATTTTCCTTTTTAGTGACGTTATGACTATGACTAAGGTAGTAAAGAAACATAAATGGGGTTATCATCAAGGAAAATGGTGGCAGTTCAGTGTTAATATACATGCGAGCAGTCACTTTAACTATATTATTTCAAATTAGCTCATTTTAAATTTGTTGCCATGTTGGTGCATGGATGACATGTATGACACATGGACATGATGGGTTCACACTCCCCCCAACCTAAATTGCAGCATGTGTCTGCACAGGTTGGGATGTAATTATGAGGTGAAAAAGCAAAGTACAAATATGTGCTATGTGAAATATCAACATTAATATACATCAATTAAAAAAATGCATTTAAGATAATTAAGATATAAAAAATTATTATGAACATACCTATAAAATGTGGAGTGTTGTTTGCAAAGAATGTGGAAGGAAGCGCGGGTTACTTTAAAAGTATAGTTGAGCTTATTAAATGAAGTGGTGATGGAATGAAGTGATGGTGAAGTGAAGTGATGGTGGAGTTATGGAAGGGAGAGAAAGGATGGAGATGGATGGGAAGATGGATTTATCGATGGAGAAATGGATTCCCAAAAAAGTGGAAATATTTATTATGATTGGATGCATACCTTGACTAGTCAAAATGAGGGACACTAGGTTTGCTTCCTTCGACTACAGGAAGTTCAGAGGTTTGATGTTGAATAAATTGTTGCATGAATTCTTGTTTGGAAGTTGTTTTATGGTATAACTTGAGGCAATGACCATTGACCAGGAGCTTGAATCTGACAAGGTCAATGGTTATGAGTTGAACAACATTGTTGGAGAAGACTTCTACAACTTCATATGGTCCCAACCACCTGGTTTGCAACTTGCCTACATTATCTTGATACCTAGAATCATAAAGGAGTGCCTAGTCACCTAGTTGGAACTTCTTTTCCTTTATGTATTTGTCATTCCATTTGAATCTTTGATTTTGCACCATCTCAACATGATGAAGAGTTGGCTTTCTCATTTCATCTAAGGCATTCAGTTGCATGATTCTATCCTTTTGTGTCTCAGATATGTCTAGCCCAAGATCTAATGCAATTCTAAGGGCTTTATGCTCAAACTCTATGGGCATCATGGTCATTTTTCCATACAATAATTCAAAAGAAGTGAAACCAGTGATTGTCTTCCAAGTGGTTCTATAAGCCCAGACAGCTTCTGACAACCTATTTTCCCAATCTTTCATGTGAATAGCCATTGTTTTGGTCAAGATAGCCTCTATTTCCCTATTGGTCACCTCAAATTGGTCATTGGCTTAAGGGTGATAGTGGGTAGATTTCATATGCCTTACATTATATTTAGTGACCAATCTTGTGACAGTAGTTGATGTAAAATGAGCTCCTTGATCATTCACTATCTCTCTAGGAACCCCATAGTGTGTGAAAATTTATTCATAGAGGAATTTTATAACTTTATTGTCTATGGCATGTTTCATAGCTTTGACCTCAACCCACTTGGTCACATAGCCAGTGCAAACTAGGATGTAAGATTTTCCATTTGATGGTGGATCAATTGGTCCTACAAAATAAAGTCTCCATTTATCAAATGGTGCAATGACAACCTAATGGTATAGATGAATCTCACTAGATTTAGTTGGTCATCCCATCCTTTGACATCTATCACACTTCCTAGTATACTTTCCTGCATCTTTATGAAGTGTGGGCTTGTAATATCCTATATTAAGAATCTTCATTGTTGTACTCTTAGCTACAAAGTTCCCTCCACAAGGTTCATTGTGACATGCATGTAGTATATCATAGGTTTCATCCTCCCTTACACATCTCCTCATTACGTGATCTGGTCCAGTGTAGAATAAACATCCTACAATCCATGAGAAAAAAAAATTCTCAATAAGAACCCTTGTCTCTTTTGGAGAGAAATGAGGGGGAACTCTCCCTATAACCAAATAATTGGCTATGTCTGCATACCAAGGTGTGTGCACACTAATGGAAAACAAATGTTCATCAGGGAAGGATTCATCAATGACTTGAGTGTCCTCTGATTTAGTCAATCTACAGAGAAATTCTGCCACAACATTTTCCTTGCCCAGTTTGTCAACAATGGTTATATCAAATTCCTGCATTAACAATAACCACCTTACTAGCCTACCTGAAATAAAGGGATTATTCATGAGGTATCTTATGGTTGCATGATCTGTATGACAAATATCTGATATCATGTTATATAATTCCTGAACTTATTAAGAGCATAGATGATTGCCAACATCTCCTTCTCTGTCACTGTGTAATTAAACTTAGCTCCTTGTAGTTTCTTGCTGAAAAAGTAGATTGCATTCTCAATTGCTCCCTCTTTTTTCCCCAAGACAACCCCTATAGCATAATCAAATTCATATATGTGAATATGGAAAGTAAGTTCCCAATTAGGGTATTTAAGCATAGGAGCATGGGTAAAGGCTTCTTTTAAATCAAAGAAGGCTTTGTCACAATCCTTTGTCAACTGGAACTCAGCATCTTTAGTTAGAAGATTATAAAGTGGTGTTTCCATCTTATTGAAATATTTTATAAAGCACCTATAGTATCCTGCATGTCCTAGGAAACTTCTAACATATTTTTCCTTGGTAGGAATAGGAAGATTGGTAATCATCTCAATCTTGGCTAGGTCCACTTGAATTCCTTTCTAAGAGATATAATGGCCAAGGACTACTCTGTCATGCATCATCATGAAGCATTTCTCACTATTCAAGGACAAATTATGGTCCTCACATCTCTACAAAACTTTTCTTAGATTTTTTTATGCTTCTGCAAAATAAACCCCATAAGTAGTAAAATCATCCATGTAGATCTCCATACAATCATGTGAGATATCTAAAAATATACTAATAACTGCTCTTTGAAATGTTGCATATGCATTACATAAACCAAATGGAAGTATTGAATAGGCATAAGTGCCCAAAGGATAGGTAAAAGTTGTCTTCTCTTGATCCTTAGGTGCAATCTATATCTTGTTATAACCACTGAATCCATATAGGAAAGAAAAATAATGTTTACCTACAAGTGAATCCAATACTTGGTCTATGAAAGGAAGGGGAAAATGATCCTTTTTGTGGAAGAGTTTATTTCTCTATAGTCAACACAAACTCTCCATTTACCTCCCTTTTTAGGCACAATTATGAATGGGGACACCCATTGGCTATTTGAGATAGGGTAGATAAATCTTGCATCCAATAACTTATGTAATTCCCCTTTTATAATCTCCCTCAATGCAAGGTTGATTCTCCTCTGTGGTTGCCTTACTAGTGTGTAGTAATCTCTAATGTAGATCCTATCAGTACAAATCATGGGATCCAATTCTTTCATGCCATGGTAATCCCATGAAAATGCATGTTGATGGGTCTTCAATAGGTTTGTCAGGGACAAATACTGCTCTTGACTCAACTTGTTAATATTCAAATGTTTTCCTTCTTAAACTTGTACTTGTGTGGTCAACTCAATCATGGTTTTTTCACTAATGCTTGGCATTTTTAACTCATGTGGTAACAATGTATGAAGCATATATGTTGTTGCAAGAGGAGTAGCCAGAAGTGTCTTTAAAGGACCTACAGAACCAGATTCATGAGTGGATGATTCTTCATGCGCCTCACAATAGTTCTAAATTATAAGAGATAATACTTCATCTTCTTCTTGTAGTTGCATGAAAGGACTTCTGCCTATAATCATGAGTTGGGTCACTGAATGACTTCCTCAGCCTCTTCTCCAACATGTGGCCATATGGGGTTATCCATATCATGGGATGGTTGGGAAAGAGGATAGAGAACAAAATTTTTAGTACTTCTCCCATTAGAAATAGTCATGTCCCCTGACCGACATCCAATGTAAGCATTTGTTGTACCTAACCATAGCCTTCTTAGAATAATGGGATACCCTCCCAATGTAGCTTTAGAGGAAAGGATTATGAAATTTGTTGGGTACTCCCAAGAGTCTAGAGTTACAACAAGGTCTTCTACTATACCATCTGGTTTGACAGTGCAACTATCAGCAAGATGCAGGACAGTAGGAGTAGGTCTCATATTTGTAACATTCAATTGTTGCAGGATATCCTTAGTCATCACATTTATTTCTACTCCCAAGTCTATTAGAGCATTATTTACTTGGATTCCATTTATAATTACTCCTACCATAGGACTTTCTAGGTCAATTTATTTAGGAACAGTAACTTTCCCAAGCATGATATCTACCAACTGTCCCACCACATGAACAATAGTGGGGTCTTTCTTTTTCCTCCCTAGCTTTTTGAGACATGCTTCCTTGATTGCCTTACTATATATGGGGACATCTTTTATGGCCTAGAACAAGGGTATCTTAACATATATGTGTTACAACTAATCCATAATATCAAAGGTTGTTTCTTCCTTCTCTTCCTTTTGTTTACCAACTTTTATCCTTTGAGGAAATGGTGGGTCTTGGTCAAACTGTTGAATTGGTTTAGGATACTTAGGCACACTTGACTAAATAGGAACATCCTGATGCTCCTCCTCTTCGACAAGAAGCTTGGTGATGATAGGAGTTGAAGGAGTTGGCAAAGTGGTTCTTGAATGTAGATGAATATCACTCACACTCATAGCATATGCAAGAAATTGATTTAAGATCTACAAAGTAGGAAGGCTATTTTTGTGGTTTGTTATTTGGGTTAGGTGTAGGTTGAGCTGGTAACTGAGTAGGTCTAGGTGTGCTAGAATTTGAGTTAGTAGGAGGAGGCATTATGGTAGGTTGTTGAAGCTATAAAGGTGGTTGCATGTAACCAATTTCCTAGTTTGGCCATTGTTGTCCTCCCCTCCAGTGAGATGTCTGCTACTAGTTTCCTGGAGGTGGATTCCAATTCCCCTAGAATTGTTTCCAATTCCCTTGGGATTGTTGCCACTAGGGTGGATAGTTTTGGTAATTGGCCAAGTGTTTGGAGAGTTGTTCCAAGGTTGAGGTGGATATCCTCCATAGTTGGATGGGTATGGGGGTTGTCATTGACTACCAAATGCATAGGAATTGAAATAAGGCCCACTAAAAGATAATGGATCTAGTGGCATACCATGTCTTGGGGCCCATGGTCTTCTTTGTGCAATGTATAAAAATTGATCATTATCAACCTGAACTGGCCTGAATTCTAGTGGAATATGCTTGTTGTCAATGTTGGCTACCATTTTGCATCTGCAGTCCTTCTTCTTTTGTCTACAATGAGGACAACATTCTACCAATATTTCCTCTACCTCCTCTTGTTTCTTCTGTGCTTGAAGAGTGTCTAGTTCAAAATCCATATTGTTTATGATATCCTACTTGAAATCTACTAGCAAATGAGTGATTTCCATCCTTGAGAGTCCATTGGTGGAGTATTTTCCCATTGAGGACTGGTAACCTCTTCCTTTCTTTAGATGTGCCCTGGAATAATTTTGACATATCTTCTTAATATCATCCCAGGGAACTTGGATGATATCTCTTCCTCCCATTAGGTCCTGAGCATCAATGCAACTCTCATTGATCCCTCTAAGGAAGAGCAACTTTTGAGACTCTTCATTGAGTGCATGATGTGGATATTTCTACAGGAAAAACAAGAACCTTGAAATATAGTCCTCCAAACTTTCATCTTCCTTCTACTACATCTTGAAGATATCATCTCCTCTCATATCATTGCCCCTAGAATATTCTTTATATTTCTCAAGAAACTTTGTTTTCATATCATCCCAAGTCTCTATAGTATTCCTACCTAAGCTTATAAACCATCTTAATGAAGCTTCTTTCAAGGTGGTAGGAAAAAATTTAAGCCTATGAGCATCAGTGGTATAGTCATAGCTTCTACAAAGGATATCAAACTCAAACAAGAAAGTGTCAAGGTCTTCTATGATAAGTCCATAGAACTTAGGATGAACTGAAGCAGGGATGTTCTTGAGATTATAAATTTAATTTTGATGAGTGATAGGAAATGGAAAATATGGTTGATTAGGTCTGTTTGGATTTGCATGAGCCATATATGCTTGATGGGATTCCAAAGCAAATGATTCTTAATCAGGTTTTGGGCAGCTTGGTCTTTAAAGGAAGTTTCAAAACTGGTCAAATTGTGAAATGCATCAGCAAAAGGGTGTGCCTCCTCTTCTTCTCCATCTTTTGGCAAATTTTGAAACTCAACTAGCTAGTTATTAGGATTAGGGTCATTAAGAAGGAATCTCCAATGAGCATCTCTTCTCATGCCTCTATTCATGTTGTACTAAATCAGTATCAGCCAACTCACACAAAGAATTGGTGAAAGAATAGCAGATCATTACTTTTCTCAAATGAAGGGTATGCTAAGAACAAACTTTATAGATACTAAAACAAGAAAGAAACTAAAAATGACTCTAAAGAACTTCCTAGTTTGACACCATCCCTAGTAATGGTGCCAAAAATGTTGGCCTCCTCTAATGGTTCAATAACTAAGCCCTTAGAGCTGTGACTTAGAGATTAGATGTCTACACTAAGTAGTTATCTTACTCATCATGAAGGTGCATTTCATTGTCAACCTAGGGACATAAACTTGAAATGGGTCAGCACTATATGTGCACTAGGACTCCACTGTCGTCATCCTTAAACTAGAAAAGAAATAGTACTAGAAATAAAATGTTGGAAATGAATTAACATAAGAATTGAGAATGAATCAACAACTACACTGAACATCAACAACTAAAATGGAATTGAATGATAGAAAAAGAAATCTTAGCAAATAGACAGGAAACTACTTTGTCTGCCTTGGCTGTAGGAACAGTCATAGAACAAAGTTCCAATGGCTGTAGGAATAGACAATTGCTGAAACCAAAACTAGTTACTGAACAAAAAAATAACTATTAAACTAAATGGATGGAATTCTCACCAAGTGGACCCCCTTCAGTGAGTCTTCCTTAAGCTAACATAGATGCAACAACTCAAAATATCATTTTATTCCTTGAAAACATGATTAGAACATATCAACAATATGACTGTATTACTTAAAATTAAAATGCAAGTACAATCTCAGAACATCCAACCTTGTGAAAAGGGGCATCTGACCATTATTTATAGAGAGAAAATATTCTAATTAACCCTAACTACTTAGGCATTCAACCCCAACATAATAGGAGGATGCCACTTACTGAAAACATGGAAAAGAGAGGGAGGAAGTTTTGCATGTGCCAGATTTAGTCAAAGCATACTTGCCTCAATGAGGATCCAGCACAACAAACTTCCTAGATTTTCTCAACTAACAAACATGATCATTTAAAAGGTAGTTACAACTTCCATACAAGCTAGGAATTTCCCTCCATTGGAAGTTTCCCTCCATTGAGAATTTCCTTCCATTGACCTCTTTAATGACCATCTTTTGACTTCCTTAGCAACTGAACAACTGGCAGGAACTCCTTCTACTTTGTAGGCTTCATTTATATCAGCATCTTAGTGTGAACCTACATAATGACATTAGCACGCACAAAATAATTGCATATCCATAATTACCTTAAAGTAACATCCATTCAACCACATGTAAAATTAATATAGATAATTCACATAGCATGTTAATATCATTTAAATTCACAAGGATAAGATTGTGCCCAAGGTTCATAAATCTAAGTAAATAACATGGAGAATGTCAATAACTAGGTGCCAAAGTTTGTAGTATCAACAGCAAATATATGATAAACCCTATCAAAATTGAGCCATTAATTGGACTCATCAAAACCAATGTAACATCTCCCAATTTATTTCAAAAGGTTTGTATTTATAATATTTAGATTTTGAAATTTATATTCTAGAATTAAACTATAACTTAGTTGATTATCATTAATAAAATGGTAAAAAAATTCCAAGTTAATAATGAAAGCTACAAATTATATTGGGATATTTTCATGAAGATTGTCATAGTTAAGAAAATTGACCTATCTGAGTGAAGTTACTATATTTATTAATAACCACTAATTGCTCGCTAGTAAAGGAAACATATAAAATAATAAAATTTATTGACATGGAGTTTCGATATAAATTATAAATTATGACAATTAATGTGTATATTATATTTAAGAAAGGTTTGGACATTAGAGAATTATTAAAAAATAGGATTTATTTCAATAGGTTTTTGGAAGAGTTTAGAGAGAAAAGAAAATTGAAAAGGAAAAATTGTGGTTATTATTGAAGGTAAATAGAGAAGGTGCATGCATTAACTTCTTTATTTTAAATATTTTTAGGAGATTATTAAGGATGTTGTCATTATAACATGATGAGTGGCTCGAGTGAGAAGGAGGGTGGTGGTGGATTTTTGAAATCCTCAAAGGCCGACAAGCATGATGCAGATGCTTGGGTGAGGCAAGCAGCTTCTTTGGTGGTTGTTCCTATTGTCCTACTCCAACAGGACTCACTTTCGGTTAGATTTGGTTGCTCTTTGGTGCCTAGTGCTACAATGGAAACCCTCTTTTGCTTTGTTGTTTATATGGTATTGTGTCTAGGTTTATCCTTAGTTTTTGTTTTACCCTCTATATGGAGGTGTCTCTATATCTATGGGGGGTAGTTTATTTCTATTTTCTCTTGGCTATGTGGGGTGTTTGTTTGCCAAATGTGCTCTACTTGGACTATCATGGGTTCTTTGTTGGTTTGATGGGTCTTCTACTCCCATCCTTTTTCTTTTGTGGGTTGTCTGCTTTGTGGTTGGTGTGTTAGCTTTCATTACTTGGCTCATGTTTTTGGTTTGGTGTGGTTGTTGACCTCCAGTTGCCTAAGTGCCTTTATTGGGTGTTTCTCTTTGTTGGTTTATGTTGCTTTCCATGGTTTGCTTTGGTAGTTGGTGTGTCCTGAGGGTTTGTTATTTGATTTTGTTTCTTCTCTCCTAGGGTTTTGTCCCATTTGTTGGGATGGGATATCTTTGCTCCATCATTTTTTGGATTCTCTTAAGATTCTTATGGAGCAGATGGTTGTGTCCATATCCCCTATTTTTAGTGGGGTGCTTTTGGATGGAATGGGTGTCATTCTTATTTTGTTGCCCCAGTTGTTGTCTTTGGTTAGGGTTGTTGTTGTCTTGCCTTCTTCAGAAGGGTTCTCTACTCACATTATTTTAGAGGTGGTGATGGAGTTGGATGTTTCGGGTTTGAGGTCGCTACTAAAGTTTTACTTGGTTGTGGTGCATGCTCTGGGTTCTTTTTTGTTGGTGATTTTTTTGCTAAAGGATCCTACTATTTTGGACTCTATTCAAATCAGTTTTGGCCTTGTTCTCTTAGTTGGGTGGTTCTCAAGTTTTAATCCTAGACCCCAAATGCTTTTGTTCCTAGTGCAAGGATTTCTAAAGGATGTTATGGTCACTTGCTTGGCTACTATGTTGGCTTTCCCCCTTAGGTCCTATGGAGGTGGACCCCCCTTATTTGTTGTTCTTATTGAGGTGGGTAGTTCTCCTTTTGAGGTGGAGGTTGAGGGTGTTGGTGATTTTTGGCTGCAATGGTATAGTTGATTGTATCATCCTCTCCAATAGAGGGTAGCTCACTCCTTTAGAGGTGGAGATGGAGTTCGTTTCCTGTTACTAGGTGAGTTTGTATTGCAGGGAAGTTGATTTCTTGTAGTTTTCAGTGGTGGATCACAAAGCCCCTATTGATGTGGGGTGTTTGGTCTTATTGGTGTTTGGTCTTATTGGTTGTTTACACCATTGTGTTCTTTGTTCTTTTGTGCTTAGATTTGAATGATCTGAGAGGATGGTTTGCTAACGCTTGGCTGATTTAGGTGATGTTCAAGTTTATCTAAGGGTTTTAGGTCCCTGTCAAAACCTATTTTTTGTTTTTAGGCCCATTCTTATCTTGTTTACTACAGCTCACTTAGTCTTATCATTCTCTTTATAGTTTTTTAGGTTGCTATTGGTCTATGTATTTTTCTTTATGCATCTCTTTCTTTGTTTTGGTTTCAAGTCCCTATAAAACCTACTTGTATTGGGTTTCGGGGCCCCAAAACTTGTTTTACCCTAATCAAAAACTTCTTTATTTTAAATATCATAAATGGTTTAGGTTTACATGCTTTTGTTAAACAAATAATTTTATTGTATAACATACTTTTTTTTTCTAGGATGTAGGAATCACAAATAAATTCATTTTTTATAGTTGATTATCCTCTCTTTGTGTTAGCGTTATTGGATTTAAACTAGTATAGGTATTTTAAATACATATATCTAAAAAGTGGTTTTGGATATCAATTTGGATCTATTTTATTTTACTTTCAAACCCTTTTTTATCATTAAGCACTACAAAGGGGGTAGGTCCCTTTATTTATTTGAAATAAGTTTTACAATCTACTCTTCAAGAGCTTATCCACATGGTTCCTAGTACATTAGAGTGTAAACACCTTCTGCTAGTTCAATAGCCCTCAATATCTGCATTGGGGATAACAAATCCCCATTGAGGTTAGCATATTCCAAAAAAGCATTCATATATTTAATATCCAAGACATCATGGAATAGACACAAAGCTTTCATAGGTTTGGTTTATTTGTTTCCTATTGCACCAGCATCAAATAAACTAACTATTAATCCATTCATCGGTGGGTAGAGAATGTGTGCGTACTTTCAAACTATTTTAGATATACTACATACATGGACACAAATTTTATTATATAATTTACTTGTTTTTAAAATATTATATAATAAAAACAAGTAAATTATATAATAAAATTTAAATGTAAATGGTTTTCAAATTTAAGATGAAAGGTAAGGGATTTTGTTAACACACTCACACTATTACACTCCACCCCTTGTTGCCATTGTAGAATACCTTTCAACATTAATAAAGATAACTAGTAATTGAGATGGATAGTCAACTTTAGCATAAAAGGAGTAAAGCTAACCACCAACATCAAAGTGTGAAATATTATTTTTAGTTTATTCCATTCTAAAATTAAACCAATCCACCTAATCTTATTTTATTGGCCCTAATGATATTTAAGAATTAACCTATGTTGCACACTTATGAGACACATCTGTTTGAATACAACTTTATTAACATCATGCCAAAGTATATGTTGAAAGAAACATTCAAATTGTTGCCCATAAAATATTGTTTATTATATTAAATTAATTGTGGAAAGTATACCTATAAAGCACCAAGGAAATGAAATACATTATTGTAAAACAAGAATATGTAAAATAATCAACAAAAATAAGAGGAAATTCTCAAATTTATTTTACTAATGTACTATAGTGTGCATATTACCTATATTTTAATTTAACAATATATAATTATTTAAAAAAATTGAAGCTAGTGCTAAGTGGTTCCATGAATTTTTTACCTATGATAAGTACAATTACATCTAATTAATAATATGTAGAATATTTATATAATTATGTTATTTTAATCTTTGTTAGGACTTAGGCCATGTTGTAACAAGCAATAGCTATTATCTAAATTTCTAACAATTTTTCTTAATAATTTTTTTAAACAAGGAATAATGACATGTTCAATCTAATGAATTTATTAAAAAAATTAAACAACAAGAACTCTGAAGGAGCTAGAGTTCCTATCAAGGAGAAGTGGATTGAGTTTTGATATTTGCAAAAGGGGAGAGAATGTAGTAGTTGAGTATGTTTGAATAGTTGTGATAGTAATTGTTTATATAATGCCCAATAGTTGTGACTTGAATATTGATAATACAAGAAAATGTATTCGTTTGATGTAAAAAAAACCAATCATTTGATGCCACATCAATGCTCAACTATTGATTGTGTGAATGCAAAAGTATTGGTCACATATTTTATTTCAGCCTTTTTTAACATGTTGAAAAAAATGATGCTGATGTGGCATGATACTTGTTAATGTGGCCCCAAAATGAAAGATACATAGTGGGCCTACTAAATCAAGGTCTTGTCCCTTAGAGGTTGGAAAACAAAGTTATCAATTAAAAATCATGGTATAAAATTTATAATGATTAGTGAACCTATAGAATATGTATATTTTTTGTATGTTTATTTGTATATATGCATAGTTATATGTGTATCATATGTATGTGTAATGGCATACATACCTGTAAAAATCTATATGTTTACACATATATGTATGTACATATATATACACATATATGCATATCCTAACATACATAGTTACATACATGGATATCTATGTGAATACATATGTATGTACATACATATACAAACATATATATACATAGATAAAAACATAGATATATCTTTGCATGCTATAAAGAGAAGACATTGGCGTATTTTAAACAAATAGGTTAGAATAGATAAACTACATGGTAGATAATTTGGCATATTAGTGGCAATAGAAAATATTACATAATGTAATGTAGTGTAGTGTTAGGAATGAGATGCTTGTTGTGACTGAGTGTATACATATTTATGTGCTAGTGATATTTAAATGTAAAGAAGATCTATTGAATTGTAATTGTAGAGCATGATTGATCATTTTCAATTTGTCTTTTTTAATGTAGGATGATGATGAGCACATGTATTTCTTTATGTGTGTGTGTGTGTGTGAATGCACAAATATATACATACATATACATTTTTAGAGAATTTATAGATAATAGATGTATGTATCTATATTATTCATAGTACAGATGTGTATAGATGCATCTATACATGATATATAGATATATACAAAATAGCAAAGAAAAATTTTGTAATTGTTTTTTTTTGTCTTTACAATTAATAATTTTAGCTTAGTGTTCAAATTTGGGTGCTTAAAGACAAGGTTTTGACTATGTGTATATATATACTATATATATGTATGTATGTGTATGTATAAAAATGTATAAAAATGTATGCATATATGTATATAGTATGGATATCTAATTGCATAGACATGTGTACAGGTTTATATATACATATATATACACATATATATACATAGACATATATGTATATACATATACATAAATATATATACACTCAGACATACATATGTACAAAGAAATAGACATAAGTGAACTGGTTACAGTAGACAAATTGAATGAGGGATAGTTGTGCATATCCATGGCAAAAGAAAATATTGTCAATATTAGATTGAAAATTTGAATGCGAAAGTAAGGAGCGGGAAAAGACACATAAACTATTATAGTATTAACATGGAAATAAGATGCTCATTATCACTTTTTCCATAACATAAGTCAATGATCAGAATCATTTTTTGTTAGTATAGATCTCGGCTACGCTTTTTTTTCCTAGGGAGCTTGATTGATCATTTTTTAATTTGTCTTTGGAATGTGAATATTGAGTAGAAAAATATTCGAGCTAGATATATGACTCATCTTGTAAGTTTGAAATGATAATATGTACATAAATACATATACACGTAGACATGCATGTGTACATACAAATAGAAATGAGTGAACTAGCTACAGTAGATAGATCGAATGAAGGATAGTTGGGCATATCAACGGCAAAAGAAAATATTGTCAATATTAGATTGTAAATTTGAATGCGAAAGCAAGGAGTGGGAAAAGACACATAACTTATTGTAGTATTAATATGGAAATGAGATGCTCATTATCACTTTGTCCATAACATAAATCAGTTATCAAAATCAAGTTTTGTTAGTGTAGATCTCGACTACGCTTTCTTTGTCCTGAAGAGTCTATGGACCCAAGAATAATGGTGGTAACTCTTTAAACAATGACAAGGAAGGCGATGGAAATGGTAGGAAGCGGTGGGAGATAAAATTGAAACACATTTTGATCATTTTTCCTTGGTAAAAACTTCCTATGTAAAAGCAAAGCTTCCCAAATTAGTGACATGAAGCTCAAATCTGATCTTGAGAAAAAAATGACCATGTATAGATAATGTGTCTTCACACAAGTCTAGGAACTTTAATAATTTGGAACATATAATCATTAAATTAACTCATTAAAAATATAGTAGAAATTAACTAAAAATGATAAATCACAACAATGATAATTATGAACAATTAAATGCAAATAAATAATGATAATTTATCCAAATAGCCCACCTTCTATGAGGTTCACATCAAAGTACATTTATAGATAATAGATATGTATATCTATATGTGTTTTATATATATCTATGTATATTGTTCATAATATACATGCACATATGTGTATATATAGATAATAGATAGATGTATACATTATCACAATTTTGTTAAAACAATTCATTTTTTGGATTTTAATTATTTAATCATAAACAATAGACATTAACCCGTGAAGTGCAAAGATGTAAAAAAATTGTAAAAGGAGACAGTAAGAGAGATACAAACTTAAAAAGGTAAAACTTTTTAGTAGACACAGATTAAATGGTTCTATACCATACATTTTCTAATTAATTAGAGTTAATTTGGATTTTCATTTAATAAATTTAGTTGTAGTTGTAATGCGTGTGTATGGAAAATGCAGGCAACAACAAACAATAGGTATTAATCTATAAAATACAGAGATGTAAAATACTATAAAATGACAGTGTAGAAGACCTACGAAGTTACAAATGCCTCATTTTTTGCTCCTAATATACAGTAGACATGGATTTAATGATTTCATAGGCAAAGATTTTTCAATTACTTAGATATAGTTTTTATTTCCATCTAATAAATTCAAGTGCAGTTGCAATGCATGCAGAGAGAATATTACTTCCATTGTTAATCATGACCAGCACACCATTGTGTTAAGTATTTTCCAAGATAGTGAAAAATGCTTAAGGGTTTAAGATAAATAATAAATACATGTAAGAGAATGTGATATTGTACAGGTATAACATTAAGTCAAATAAATTTTGTTTCAATAGCTATATCTAAAAAAATATGTGTGGTGACAAAAGTTTTGTTCAATAAGTGTTATCTAAAGCAAGGAAAATATCCTTGATTGGATTGTTCAAATTTAAAATATGGTATTTGATACATTACAATGAATTATGAAATGTATAATTTATAGAAATCCAAATAGTTTTATGTACATACAATCAGTCAATTTGATGCATGTGGAAATGATAATTTCATTGTGATTATAGTGGTATGAATATCATTGGCCACCAACTGGGTTGTGTTTTCAAACTTTATTGATTTAGGTAACTACAATGAGAGATTAAAAGTACTGATTAGTTCATGCAAGAAATAGTTAAAAGAAAAAAGGCATTGAAATATTAGAAAGAGAAATTCATTAATATGAAATAGAGGCAAGATATAAGAACTTACAAATGGCTCCTTTTTGGGTTCCAGTACCATAGATACAAACCTTCTCAATAGACATAGATTTGATAGACATAGCAAATTACAACCAGCTCTTTCTTTGTTTCCAATATGAGAGACGTAGATCTTGTCAATAGACAGATTTCTCTCTCATCAAACAATCTAAGCCAGTGAGTAAACAACATGAAAATGACAATGCAAAAGATATAGGAACTTACAAACCTTTTTCTTTCTAGTTTGAGTATGAAAGATGTAAAGTGGCTGAGCAAATGAAAATGTGAAGAATGAGAAAACTAGATCATTTAATTTGCATACATGGGTAGAGATAAATGGGAAGTGGAATGGAGAATGAAACTAGTATATGTGGAAGCAATGGTCTTGAATGAATTGGAACAACAGACTACAGTGTAGAAGAGACATGGACAATTGAGTGATAATAGTTGTTTTTCTACACAAGGGTTGAGTTACTACATGTAAGATGGTGCTTGCTAGTGTGTGGAAATGTTTGTAAAAGAATTTATTTGGGTAGGAAAAGTAGCAACTTCTTTCCGATTCCCCACATTCTCAACTATGATGGATATAGACTATGTGAGTAGATAGAGATTTCATCCTTGTTAGGAAATCTAAGCAAATGAATAAACAGTACAAATCATTGAACTTTATACCATAAGAAATTAATGACAATTACATTACACTCTATTGACATTAAATAGGAATGGAAAACTATATATGTAGAAGCTCATTATTTCAATGGTATGCTATAGCTAAGAACATTAAAAATCCATGAAACATTTCTAGTATTAAGCAATACATCACACTTACTATTGGGGAGTTTCCATTTATTGTGAGTAGATTGAGCTACAAATTTCATTGGTGGCTTATGGACAAGTCTTTCAAAGTATTACTTGCCTTGTTTGTTCATTTGCTCAGGTTGTTTGGTGAGGCTAAAATTTTTGTTTGTGGAGAGGGTTTAGATCTACCATGTTAGGAGCAACAAAGATCGCATTTGTAAGTTCATGTATCTTTACACTTTCATTTTTTGAGTTGTGTATTGTCTACCTCAAATTGTTTGATGAGCAAGGGATCGATATCTTTTTCAAGAGGGTTCATGTGTAGCATTCTGGAATTGGAAAATTGAAGCATTTGTAAGTTGCTATACCTTTTACAGTTTCATTTCATGATTGTTTGCATCTTTTCTTTTTATGAATTAATGCCTAGTGTTTCCTATTTTTGAGTGCATTTATGGGTTAGCTTCTCTTGTTGAGTTAAAGACTTGTCTCCATTTTGTGTGTTAATCTCTATTAATGTCTAGTGTTGAGTTAGAGGCTTAACACCGTAATTTATGAAGGTCAATTTATGTGGCATGCATGATTAAGAATAGAACTAGCTAGCTACACTTCAATCTATTTGATGAAAATAAGAATTGTTCATATTTCAAATATTTGTTGGGGTTGAAGTCTCTCCAGAATTTAATAATGCAAGTTGTGCTTGAGCCCATTGACAATAAATCAATACAAGGTAGTAATGAACAGTAAGCATCCTTGCAAGAATAGGAGGCATTAATGAAAACAAGTAGCAACAAAGAATTATGAGTTGATGAAATGAGTTTGATACATTCAAATGTAGCTAGCATGCATGCCTAAAGAGAAAAAAAAATTGTGTTTGTAATAGTGGGCAACACAAAAGTTGACCTTAATGAATATTGGTGTTAATCCTTTAATTCAACAACAGGGTGTGACTCATAGAAACATTCAAGAAGAGGGGGGAATAGACATTAAGGCATTAAATGCAGAGAGCAAGAAACAATAGGCAAGGAGTCATAAAATGCAGAGATGTAAAAAAGTATAAAATGACACTGTAAAGGATAGAGAAAATTACAAGCACTTTCTTCTTTGCTTCAAGAACAATAGACATCAATCCTGTGAACAGACATAGGTTCCATGTCCATCAAACAATACAACCAAATGAATAAGTAATGTAGAAATGAATTCCTACTATTTGCTATTTTTCAATGTGTTTATGCATTAACCTTGCTCATTGAGTTAAAGACTTGTTTGCATTTTGTGTATTAACCTCTATTACTATGTGTTGTTGAGTTAGAGGCTTAACACCATAATTTATTAACATCGATTTTTGTGGCATCCATGACTAAAAATGCAAGTAGAAAGTTGCACTTCAATCCATTCAATGAAAATAAGAATTGTTCATATTTGAAATATTTCTTTTGTTTGAACTATCACTAAATATGTGTAGATATAGATACATATGTATATAAATATTTGCAGTCATATATACATATGTATATAAATACACATATATAAATGTATATGTACATACTTATGTATATATGTATATGTGCATACATATAAACAGATATACATATGTATGGATAAATACTTTTATATATGCATATCCATATATACATATATATATATGGAAATATATATACATACCTAAATATTCATATATCAGCAACAAAGCATTATGAGATGATGAAATGAGTTTGATAGATTCAAATGCAGCTGGCATGCATGTGTTAAGAGAAAGAAATTGAGATTAGTGAATAATGGTGTTAAGTCTTTAATTCAAAAATAGATTGTGACTCATAGAAACATTAAAAAGATGGAGGAATAGACATTAAGGCATAAAATGTAGAGATGTAAAAAAGTATGAAATGACAGTGTAAAGGATAGAGCAACTTACAAGCACCTTCTTGTTTGTCTCAAGTGGAGAATGCAAATCGTCCTTTGCTCAACAGACTTGAAAGTTGGCATGATAAGCCATCAATAATTCCTACAACCCAAACTATTCATAATTAGTCAATTTCATAGCGTAGTGAATGCAGAAAACAACAAACAATGTAAATGAGCATTGTAAATGATATAGTAACTTACAGTTGCTTTGTTTTTCATTGCTAGTATGATACAAAAAAATCATATTGATAGAGGAAAATTCAAGTCTAATGAAGCAAATAAACAATGCAAAAACTTGCAATGCAAAATGCATAGGAGTTTACAAATGGCTCCTTTTCTTCTTGTACACATAATCGAAATAATTGTCCCAATAGGCTGAGCTTTCACCTTCATGAAATAATCAAAGCAAGTGGATAAACAATTAAAATGAAAAGTAGAGTTTATATATTTATATTGACCTGATAAAAATGTGATGCAAGGGTAGAAAAGTAGGATACAAGGACATCAAAATATCAAAGAACATTTGAAAGGTTATGCAAGCTTTGCAATAGCAATAAGGCATCAGGTATTATCTAAATTTCTCCATTCCCGATGCAAAGAAATAGTTTGTAATATAAGAGGGCCCATCGCAGGTGCACAAATGTAAAAACCTATAAATTAGTAGTGTTCAAGATAGAGGAACTTATAGACACATTGAATTTCCCTTGCAAAAATAGTACACATAGAACATGTCGATAGACAAAGATTTGACTCTTGTGAGACACACTAAGTAGATCAAATAACAATGGAAAAGATTAGGGTATAAAAGATGTGGAAATTTAATAAGGCCTTTTTTTGTCTATTGTACTGTACATATAAATGCAAGCTAGGGACTATATAAGCACAATGGTTTTGTTAAAATAGAATGCACAAATAGGAATAGTCATTACAATTGTAGGTAGAGGAAAAAATATCAAACGAGACTACAAAGGGTCAAGGAACTTAAATATGCCTCATGGTTTGCTTGCAGTACAATAGACATAATACCTATGAGTAGACAGAGATTTTACTGCCATCAAACAATGTGTAGTAATGAATAGGTAGGGCAAGAAAATGATAGTGCAATAGATATTGGAACTTACATATTCCTTGGTCTTTGGGTCAAACATAATAGCTATGAATTGTTCCAATGCACACTGATTTCATTTGCATGAAAGAATGCAAGGAAATGAACAAGAAACCAAAATAATTTTTGGTGTGGGAGATTAAAGACTTGACAGTATAAATGATTCATGAGTTGGAAATGCAAGTAAACAAAAAACACATCTATTAAAAATTTTCAATATCATCAAATAATATGGAAAAATGAGTGGGAAACACACAAAAATTATAGTGTTATAGATAAAGGAAGTTATAAACATTTGATTATTTGCATGTAACAAATAGACATAAACTTTTTTAATAGAGACTACATTAATTTCCATGGGACGACTGGAGAAAATGAAGAAGAAAGGCAAACATTGTTTTGTTTAACACAACAAAGGCTTCACACCATAAGTCATAAATGAATTGTGAATGCATATAATCTATAAAATAACATTGTGAAAGATATAGGAAGGCACACAGTTAGCAGAAGACTAAGTCACTTGATAGAAGCAAACGTAAATTGTCTATGGAAATTTCTTATGCCATATATGTAGTCCACATAATTCTCTATCTTTGAATATTGATTGTCTAAATGAGGAGGGAAAGATATGAATTCTCAACATAAATTTGTTAAGACTATTGTTCAACTGTTGAAAGATAGAAGCGTCAAGATTCAAGTGAAATTCAGATGCGCAACATGTAATAATTATATAAACTATAAAATGACATAGTGAAAAGTATAAAAAAGTACACGTCTTATTTTTTACGTGTTAGAAATCAACAAAAACTAGGCATAAGTAAAAGCAAAGTGTCCTTAGGCACAAAAGACATATTATGTTCGATCACTAGATATAATCTATTTTGGAATGAAATTAACAAATTAAAACTGCAATGTACATGTCCCCATCATCCTAGTAATTTTCCAATGAAGATCTCTTTAAACAAAAATCAAGTTCTCCAAAATGGCATTGCAATGAACCTTACAAAATTTCTTGTAGACACATAATACTTGAGAGGAACATGTAATGTTGATGCATTTTGGAAACTAAAATCTAGATTGTTCAGAACAAGATAACAAACAAGGCCACTATCATTTTCATTAAAAAATAATTTTTGAACAAATACAATGTTGTATGTTAAAGCACCAAACATTTTACTAGATTATTTTCTATATCAGATAAAATAAGTTAAGTCTTTAACTAAATAAAGTTATTTATAGCTATAATATAGATGTTTCAAATAGATGAATAAACAAGTTTTGAGTTGTGTGTTGCATATAAAAAGTTAAAAAAACTAATACATAACTTATAACTACTTATGAAATGGTGAGAAAAGTTGTTCACATATATACTATGTATGTTTCAAAGAGATCAAAATACAACTGTCAAGTTATGTAGTGCATATAAGAGCTGAAAATAAACTATCAGATTAGTCTTCATAAAAGCATTAATTGTCCTCTCATTGACATTTTGACTTGAATAGTTAGGTTGTGGTGGCATCTATACATTTTTCTTCTTGATATTGTTCTATGCTAGAATGTTGCACTTCATGGATCATGTTTCATATTCAACAAGTGTTATACTCATGACAATGCAATGTGTATGACATTCTATCAACGAATAGAAATAGAAATTAGAATAGTGCAATGTAAGCACCTGGGAAAAGCTACAAATGTCTTTTCAAGTTGGTGGAGATGTCATGTTGCTTGCTTCAATCACAATTCATATGAGGCAATTACCCATCGCAAGTGTGAGTGTTCCTTATAGTCAAAATTTTTGCAGTAGGAAGATTACTCCAGACATGTCTTTCTTGTAATCTTGGAATGGAATTGTAGCTAGGTATGGGAAAAAAATTTGTAGTTGCTATTTATGCAAACAATAGTCCACAACTCCATCTATTGTATGAGCAGTAGATTGCAGAAAAGGGATATATTCAATTTTTTTGTCAATGTCACATGTTGTGTAGCATGTAAGATCATTCTTTGATGTTTGCATGAAGAAAACTCTTTGTCTACATGAAGTGCAGATTGTTTCATATGGGGGAAGTGGACATTCTTAGGTCTTAGTGTTCCTATCACCTACAATGATAGTGCAAATGCAATTAGTGACAAATAAAAGCAATGCACATTTTGGGAAATTCACTATAGAAAAGCACATTTGCCATGCACTTTCTACCAAAAATCTAAGGTAGTGTGTAAAAGCCAAATGGTTCAAGTTTTTACTTCCATGTTTGGCGTCTTCAGTGGTTCTAAGGTAGGTCTTTGCAGATGCATCATTGAGTTCATCAATGAAGCTAGATTGTGTTGTTTTCATCAAATTTGTGCCTTTTGGCCCAGAACGAACAATATTTTTGAATAATCTGAAAGGGGTCTTAGCTTATGCTAGGATCAATTGAATTATTCCATACAACTTTGTGTGGTTGATCAAGAAAATAAGTTGTAAGGTACATAATTGTCAAGATGCAAAATCTCATGGGAATTCAATGGCATTGGATTAGAATAAAAACTTAAAGTTCAAAATTAGGAAAAATAATCCAATCAAGTAAAGACTGTTCAAATGCAACTACTGTGAATACAAAAATCATGTTATATGCAAGTTTGTTTCATGGAAAATAAATTGTAAAAACTCTTTAGTAGGTGTATAGTCATAAAATTGCACCCCTTGTAATTTCACATACATTCTTGCATATGCTTTAGTGTGCACTCCCTTAGCATTTGTGTAGGTTCATTTTATCGCCTACATTAGCCCTTTTCCCTTCTCAGGATGCTCAGTTCCCCTTTTCAACTGCTACCCTCGCACATCATCTTTGCACAAAACCTTGTGCTTTTATCATTCTCTTCATTTTGTAGCATGATATGTCTGGACACTAGCGTGTCACATGGATATTTGCATGTCGTGCTAGCATCCTGCAATGTTTCAACATTCAAATGACCATTTTCATGTATGCTCACCACTTGTCACCTCCTTTGGTCAGTGGTAACGGCTTGAGATTCCTTGTAACCACCTGGGAAGCTTCTTTTCCCTCCTTAAAAGTAGTTTTTTAAATTCATTTTGCCTCTTCCTCCACCTCTAGCTCCACTCTTCTACTTCTAGTTTCTCTTACTTTGGCTTTAGCCTTCTAAACTCTTGCTCTTGCTTGCACTATAGCAACTTCAAGCACTTTCAAGCTCTCTTTGCTTCACTCTTGTAGCTTCATCTCCCTCATCTCATGCTTGTGAGCATCTTGGGATTTCATATCCTATGGCTATTGCATCTCATATTTTGTGATACAGGTTCTCCTCCTTGAGCAGGGATTACTTTTACCACTCACACTTGGTGGTGTCCATTCTACTCTTGTGTGGGTTTTTCTTTCACCACATGCTTTGTTCATTTATCTCTTTCTCTTTCTATTTGGTCATCCATGGAGGTGGGAACACCAAAACGGAGGTTTGACTAAGGAAAACCCCTATACAACCCCAACACTTTCTCCAAATCTTACAGATGTAGGTAATGAAGATATCTACTAGCTGGAGGCTTCATTACTTGGATTGTTGTGAGCATCTTCTTTAATTTCTTCTCTTTATCTTTATCTTTTCTACTTTACATTATTTCAGTTCTATTACATCTTGTTACTTTTTTTGCATTCTAAAAGTTCCTAGAAATCAGAGTAGTAGTCATTTAGCCATTCTCTGTGATATTCTCACTTTTTGGTCCGTACGAGACACTACTGCATCATGCTATCATTTGTTTCTTGTGCTATTGTCCTTTGGTTGAGAGCTTGTCAATTTGTCCAGGGAATCTTCATGACCGGCTCTTTCAGATTCTAGAACTCTCACATTGTTCCTTGAGGTAGTTTAGGGCAGTTTTCCCCATGAGGCTCTGTAAATGAAGATAACTCATCAATAGTGAATCATCCTCTAAATTATGGTGAACCCAACATGAAGAAAGGGTATATTTCAAAAAACTTGGTATTTATTTACCCCTACTTGGTGGGGTCATAACTTTTGACTCAGTGTTCAGAATTCAGAACCATTTACACTATTGGAAAGTTCTCCTGGAGAACGAGTTCAGTCCCTAAAATATGACTATTTTCGGCAATCAAATTCAGTTGTATTTTAGGGATCGATGCAAGTTGCGACCTCAAATTTTTTTCTAAAGACCTCCGAAAATGAAAATTACTAGAACATAGAAAATATCAAAAAAATTGTAATGAATTTAATATCTTATTTTATTAGTTTAGTATCTAATTTTGTTCAAAATGTTAATGATGTTCCATTTATGCATGTGATGGTGACTTGGACTTGCCTATGTCACTTGATATCTTTGATCCTTGTCACAAAATTCCTTTAGCTTCAGAGGATATTTTGTCGCAAGAAGATGAAATCATTGATACCTTTCTCAATGTTACTCTACCTTATATTCATTCCAATGCACTCTCTTCTACAGATGATGCATTAGTGAATGATGAATTTGTTCATCCCAATGCACTCCCTTCTAGAGATGTTGCACTGTTGAACGATGAGTATCATTCCACATTTGATCCCATTTGGATCGATGTTGAGAATATGTCTTCAAATAATTATTCTACTAGTTGTGATGATTTTGTAAATGTAATCTATGTCTTTGTTGCCCCTCAAAGGCCTAAGATACCAGTCATTTATGTGACTCCAGCTAGTCCTCCTAAAAGGATTTGTTATATTGATAGTGTTCCATTTGATAGTGACTCTTCTAATCTTTTTATGGCTCCCTCTTACATAGCAGTAGCCCATACTTACGAGAATAGGATGAATAAACAACCAAACCCTCCTCAAGCACCTAAACCTACAACTAAAGCACTTGGTGATTATGATCTTGTTGAGCAACTCCAAGTTACTCTAACTAAGATCTCATTGTGGGACTTGCTTTGGTCTTCTCTAGTTTATCAAGGTATGCTTTAGGAAGCCTTGCAAAAGATCCTCTTGCCTTCTTTTGCTAGGCCAGAAGATGCTAACGCGTTGATAGCTTATATTCATGTGAATTCACTAAATATTACATTCTCTCTATAGGAACTCCCACCTCAAGAAGTATAGAAGCAAAAGAACCCTTTAATGATCATAGTTAAAATCAATAAAATTGGCATTAGATGTACTCTCATTGGTGTTGGTTCAGTGCTCAATGTGTGCAGTATTGATTTATTTCCTAAGATTAATGTTGATTCATCTTCTATTAATGCTTCTTATGTTGATATTCATGGGTTTGATAATGTCGGTCAGAAGCCTTTAGGTATGATAGTCTTTCCTTTAAGGTTGAGACCCATTACCATACCCACCCCTATATATGTCATGTCAAAAAAATTACCTTATAACCTTCTTCTTGGTAGGTCATGGATTCAAGCTATGGGTGCAATCTCATCTACCTTGCATAAATTTATGAAGTTCATTTGTAATAATAAAGTAGTCATAGTCAAGGCTGACCCTGATGCTATGTACTTATGTGAGATGGAAGTTGTCGATCAGGTTTCAGTTGTGCCTACTCTTATTCCTTCAATTTATTCCTGTGTGTCAATGTTTACTCTAGCAGTACCTATTACAAAGGATACTCTTGAGATAGATGTCCCTGAAGAAGATCCTTTTGAAGCAAGAAATCCTAAGCCTTCTAATTCTCAAAAGAATGCATTTCTTGGTGATGAGTGGGGTTCTCTAGAATTTATAAAATTCTTCATTGGAGAGCATAAAGTTGACCCGATCCACTCAGAACTTTCGATAACTTCATCGAAACTCGCTATCAAAGATGGTTACTCTTCTACATTGTAGGGTAATGTAAACACAAATTGTAATATTCTTAATGTTGATCCTCCTCCTTCTGAGGGGGGATGATTGCACCTCTATTAAAGTGGGTAATGTTGGAAATCCTATTAGGAAAGCTAATAGTGATCCTATAGAAGAGTGTGATTCCCATTGTTGGAATAATTCTCTCTTTGAAGATCCTCCATTATCTAATGTCTTCATGTCTTCTTCTTGTGAGTAGTAAAACTCTTCTTCATAAAAGAAAGGGTTGCTTCCTACTCCTCATTCTTTATCTAAGGACGAGTGTATTTTGTTGAGGCTTCTTAAAGCCCACTTGATTACTCTTCCTTCTCCTACACGCAAGAAATATCATGAACATGATAAAGAAAAAAATTCTTTTTGTGCATACCATCGAGTGCTTGGCCATTCCACTAGTGAATGTAAGTCCTTGAAGGATAAGATACAACAACGTAGTGATTTGGGTGCCATCACTCACTTGTTTGCTGATGCACCTACCTCTTTTTTTAAATGACAAGTAATATCGAGGTCTACCTCTATCCTATATTTTCTAGAGATGTGTGTCCTTCTTAAGGACCCCCTCTCTTCTCTCTATCTTTCAATTGAAGTGTCCCTTGATTGGACCCCTTTGTGTCTTAAAGGGCTCTCGAGGGACCCCCTTTGAAAGCTTTTATCTCAAATGAATTCATTAGTGTCTAGCTTGGGGGCAACCTGACTAGACGTCACTTCTCAAATAGTGTGTCCCTTCAGTGGAACCCTCTTATTTTGAAGGGTTCTTGAGAGACCTATTGATGCCTAAAATTTTCAAGCAATAGCCTTATGGGAAACTTAGTTAATGGGGGGACCAATTGCACTAAAACCAAGTGACCTCCAAGTTTTTAAAGAAGTCAGCTTCTTCTATATTTGGGGGTTGGAATAGGAAGAGGAAGCAGATATATAAAATAAAGGTCTAATCTAAGACAATATTCCAAGATGTAGGTGTGGGCATGGTAAACCTTCCTTTCAGATGGGATTTAAGGGCTCGTTCAGCAATCTACATGTCCAAAAATAACAGATAACATAGATGAAAAGCCTAAAGAGTTTATCAAATAACAAAAAATAACTTCCATACACATTTACTAAAAAGAAGAGTTCAGGACATGATCTAAATCAGCAAACTTATATTGAAATTGTAGAAGTTTGACAAATAAACTACTCAGTACAATAACAACATAGTATAATGTTTTGTCAATTAGCTAAAAAACATAAAGGCTGAACAACAATGGCACAATCTATGAATCTTAATACAATAATCTAAAAACAATACAAAGGCCTAGTGTATTTTCATAATATTCTGTGTATTCTCCAAACTCATAACCAAAACCATTTTTAGAGAGGTGAAGCAATTTATATAGAGAAGCATCCCACCACTTGAGAGCCAATAACATAAAAGATCCCTTGCATTTGTAATGATGTCTATCGCGATGATTTCCCATGGTCGTTGCAATAGAAAATATTTTGAAGCATGGAATGTACTCACTTTCAAACTAGATGCATCCCCTATGAATGATGACTATGGTCCCAATGTGGAAGCAACAAAATCCCATCCAGACACATGTGGATCACCCACAGAGTTGTTTAGGACACATGGTGATAGGGAGAGCCTTGTTGCTCATTCTTCCCTTCCTTGTGATGAAACTCCCCATAGAGAAGAGATGTGGAGAATTCTTCATCCCAAGCGTTGATTGTAGGGTCCGCCAAAAGGTGCTCATGAAATGATGCTACGTGGCATGTGGGCGAAGCTCAGTAGAGAAGCAAAGGGAAGCATGCTCATAAAGGCTCACACTGTTGACACATGGAGGCATAGCAGGGATTGATAAAGAAGCAAGGGAAGAAATCTTTGCAAGGAGCGTGAGGTGGACACGTGGAAGCAGCAGGCAAGACTCTTCAAAAAAGGGGCTGGAGAAATAAAAAAATATGAGGTGTGTGTCGAGGCTTAGCAAAACAATGTTATCAACCCAAAGGGAGCTCAAGGGATTTTCAATCCACAAGACCCCTTTGAAAGCCTTCCAATTTTTTGATGGTTTGTGTGACTATCTACTTATTTTCCTGCATGGTTGCTTTCGATCTACGGGTGTGCCTGTGAAGCCACTTTATGACTCTACAGAGTCCCCTTTCATTGGGTTTCCTCCATGTGAGAGATCTTGGAGGATACTTTCATGTAGGTTTGTGGGCATGTAGGACACTCCTTAAGAGCTTCCTCCATGCGAGAGATCTTGGGGGTGGCTCCCCTGCAGGTCTACGAGTTTGTAGGGAACTTTCTTGGGTTTCCTTCATGTGATAGATCTTGAAGGACACCTTCCCTTTAGGTTTGTGGGCCTGTAGGGAACTTCCTTTGAGCTTCCTCCATGTGAGAGATCTTGGGGATCACTCCCCTATAGGTTTGTGGGTTTGTAGGGCACTTTCTTTTGGTTTCCTTCATGCAAGAGATCTTGAAGGACACAATCCCTGTAGGTCTATGGGTCTGTAGGGAGCTTTCCTGAGCTTCCTCCATGTGAGAGATTTTGGGGGAGGCTCCCCTATAGGTCTATGGGTTTGTAGAGCACTTTATTTGGGTTTCCTCCATGTGAGAGATCTTGGGGGATACCTCCCTATAGATCAGTAGAGCACTTTCCTAGGTTTCTTTCATGTGATAGATCTTGGAGGACACCTTCCTTACAGGTCTGTAGGTGTGTAAGGAACTTCTCTAGGTATCCTTCATGTGAGATATCTTGGAGGACACCTTCCTTGTAGGTTTGTGGGCCTGTGAGGCATTTACATTCTTAAATTATCTTTTTTCTCAATCATATATACTGGATTGAAGATCTACATCTTTTTCATCTTGTGTATATACCCTTCCTCTCTTCATTTTAGATTTTTTTTGTATGTCACCTCTTAATTTAGGGATGATGCATAGTATTGAGATAACCTTCTACATCAAGGTCTCTTTATTTTGTTGACTCAAATCCTTTAGTTTTATGTTCTAACGTTGCTATCTGGTGTAGGTTTTTCTTGTCTAATGTATTGGTTTTGCAAGTCATTAGCTTGGGGGCATGCTTATGTGGTTCAAAGAGTTATTCGCTTCCTCTACAGTATCCTTTTGGCACAATGATGTTATTTATGTTTAGTATATTTACTTTAGCATGCATATTAGCATAGATTCATATGCTCGCTAAAGCGAGGGAAAAATGTATCGTCATAAAATTTCACCCCTTGCAATTTCACATACACTCTTGCATCTACTTTAGTGTCCACTCCCTTAGAATTTGTGCAAGCTAATTCTAGCCCCTGCATCAACCCTTTTCCCTTCTCGGGATGCTTAGAACCCCTTTTCAGCAACTACCCTCGTGCATCAGCTTTGCATCAAACCTTGAACTTTTACCGTACTCTTTGTTTTGCAATGTGATGTGTTTGGACACTAATACACTGCACAGACATCTACATGCTGCGCTAGCATCCTTTGATGTTTCAACATTCAAATGCCTATTTTTGTGCATGATTTCCACTTGTCACCTCCTTTGATCAATGGTAATGACTCAAGATTCCTTGTAACCATCTGGGAAGCTTCTTTTTCCTTCTTTAAAGCATTCTTTTCAATTCATTTGGCCTCTTCCTCCACCTCTAACCCTATTGTTTTGCTTCTAGCTTCTCTCTTACTTTAGCTTCAGCCTTCTACACTCCAACTATCGCTTGTACAACTCCATATAGCTTTCTATAGCAGTTTCAAGCACTTTTAAGCTCTCTTAGATTCACTCTTGTAGCTTCATCTCCCTCATCTCATGCTTGTGAGCATATTGGGATTCCATATTCCCCAGCCATTGCATCTCATATTTTGTGATAAGGGTTCTCCTCCTCGACTGGGGATTGATTTATCCACTCACACTTGGTGGTGCGGGTTCTACTCCTAAGCGAGTCTTGATTTCACCTCACACTTTGTTTATTTCTCTCTTTCTCTTTCTATCTAGCTATCTATGGAGGTGAGAACACCAAAATGGGGATTTGACTAAGGCAAACCCCTATACAACCCCAACACTTTCTCCAAATTTTATAGACATAGGTATTGAAGATATCTACTATCTAGAGGCTTCATTACTTGGATTGTTGTGAGCATCTTTTTTCCTTTCTTCTCTTTATGTTTATCTTTTCTACTTTGCGTTATTTCAATTCTATTACTTTGTGTTACTTTTTCTGCATTCTAAAAGTTCTTGGGAATCAGAGTAGAAGTAGTCATTTAGCCATTCTTTGTGATATTCTCGCTTTTTGGTCTATACAAGATGCCAACACGCCTCTAGGATGCCACTTTTCCATGTTGTCGTTTATTTCCCGTGCTATCATCCTTTGGTAAAGAGCTTGTCAATTTGTCTAGGGAATCTTTGTGACTGACTCTTTCATATTCTAGAACTCTCGTGTTGTTCCTTCAGGTAGTTTAGGGTAGTTTTCCCCATGAGGCTCTCTTAATGAAGAGAACTCATGAGTAGTGAATCCCCCTTCTCTACAATAGGTTTTAAAAAGAAAAGTGCTATAAATCTATGATGTCGATATGAATCGTGCAAAATATCTTACAATGTCAAAATCATCTTGGCTTTCCCCATCTTTAACTTGCAACTCATATTGCATTGGCGCTTGATAATGACTAGTAAAAACAACGCCAATTGTTCCAATAGAGAAGCTATAATTTGATTGGACGAGTGAAAGATGGTTGTATTGAGAATCAATTTGCATTCTTTAGACTTTGTCAATGGGTTATGTTACCCATTTTTCACTACAAGCTCAAACAGGTAGAGCTTAATTAAATTCATCATTGAAAGGTATAGAAAATTTCAAATTTTGTTGCTAAAGTATTCATTATCCATCATGAAGATCAACATTTTCTTTTCAGATTTATTATGCAAGTATTTGAAATAGAAAACTGGACATTTGCATAATAATGCTTTTTATTCATTTTGAAAAAACTAAAATCCCACACAAGTCACAAAAGTAACTGAATTTAATTGTCTTAATCAAATAATGAATAAAAAATGGGATGGAATACTACACTACTAAAGATAACGTAAACATAGAGGGAAGCAATTCATCATTTCCTATGATGATGAACCACTTTTGCTCAATGTCTTCAGTTGTTACATCTCCAAGCTGCAACAAATCTCAATTCCACGCTCAATGAACCTGCAAGATTTTAAAAAGAATGATGTTAGATATTTACTCTAAGCAATGATAAATTTCATTCTACTTCATGTCTATGCTACCAATAGGAATGTAATATACATTCAATTAGGCATTCACCAGATGGTTAAAACACAAAGGCTGACAATCAAGGAAAACGAAATTCAATGGAAGCTTTCAACTTTATTTATTTTACTAACATGTTTGTTTAAATGTGTAGGAATAGGTTCATTATGTTCGTGATCATTTTTCATCAAGTATGTGGAGAAAAATGGGATTCCACAAGGATTGAGCCCAGCATATCATAAGGACACCTCTCATTCACATCATTATTTGAGAGCTATCAGATATTTAATTATAATTTCCAGATAGGACTGATGTGATTAACAATTTCATAAAGCAGTCTCTATTTCAACATGGTAAAAATAGATTGAGCAAAGCATCTTATTGCTCATAATTCAATGGAACAGTCAAAGAAACATGTTAAGAGAGCATTAATTATATTTTTCATCCTTTGTTTCAACTCTGCCTTTCATTCATATTTACATTTTAATGAGGCATTGAGCCCCTTTATGCTAAAGGGAGAACAAGACATCAAGTCATCATGACTTTAACACTTTTAAGGTTAAAACATAGTCCATAAGAGACTTAAGAAACATAAATGGAAAATGGAGCATTATCGTCAAGTGAAATGTCTACATAGTTACCAGAAGGGCAGTCTATATGACTGTATGTGAAAATTGTTACAAGACATCATCAAAAGAATCAAGGGTATGGCTTCCATTATCATTTACTATCCCCAATTTCCTACAGAGTAACAAAATTGAAAAAATAGAAAATGATTATGCCTCGTGCATATCAAATTGGGTTTCAAGCATCAGGCTGCTACATGAAGCTTAGGACTATTTTCATAATAGATGAAGATGGTAGAATGGACCATAAGCATTCATAAAAGTTTCAAGTGCACATTGTCAAGCTACAGATGAATATTACAAACATTTGATAAGTGATCAAACAACATTCATACATGAGAGCTTCATATTAAGAACAGTCATATAAAGTTCACTTGGACAAAAGAAACAGATAGAACAATTCCATATCCACTTTTCATTTAAATAGAGCTATCAGGATCATGGAAGCATGACTTATCATTCAAAGATATGCTAGAGGATTGTCAGGTTGACAGTAGTAATCAAGGTGCATACTACAAATTACTGGCATAATCTGAGATGATGACTACAAATCACAATAGGACAGCCACATAACATGAAGCATAACATGAAGTAAGATAGGGAAGCCTTATGACTAAGGAGAAAATACCTAATCAAAATGATTGATAATCCAACAAGCATATAAAAGTGTTCACTTACAGGAAGAGCCACAACAGTTAAATGGTAGTTACAGAGATGAATGCATAGTTGGAGGGTAGTCAACATGGCAATAGGACAGCATTATTACTTCTTGAGATCAAGAGACATAATAGAGTAATCTATAACAACATTAAAGGGGATAGCCATGAATGAACAAATGCATATATATAGAGCATGAGCTACTTTTAAGGAGCAGTCAAGCCTTCAAGGAATAGATCACATGATGACAGCCATATATTCCAAAGAAAAGGAGCAAAATACAAAGATTTTGAAACAACAAAACCTTATAGGGTTATCATGGAAGCCTTCATAGTCATATAAAATGAATGGTAATCATGGAGTATCAAAGTGGCTCAAGTCCAAAATGAGAGAACATCAAGGATAGTTTTATATATCACTGTCTAAATGAATGCACTTGAGATATTGTATGATAACATATGAGGTGAGCATCAAGAAACAATTATAGGCATTCATCTTTCATGGAAATAGAAAAAAGAGAAGGTCAATTCCTCTTTTTCACATTCTCAAAGGGGTTTCAAGACAGCAATATGGCGTGAAAATGATCAAACAACCATTATTGGCATGATGAAGAGGATATCTCATACAAGAATAATGAGTATTCACCATAGTACTTAGAACATAATGGAATATAATCAAAAAAGTGACATTAGCAATACAAGTGGAGCTATAGCCATGAATATTTGAGTCTAAATTTAATGCACAAGAATTAGGAGTGTTTTGTCCTCTTCGAAAACAAGTTACCCATATTGGGTTATTAATTCTAGTGCTAAGTGCAGTCAAAGATGAATTTTGTTTCAAAATAATTGTGATTCACAAAGTGAATGCTGCTATAGGTTAACAGAAGGTTGTTCTTGCATTTTCTAGAGCACCCACATGAGGTTTTTTAATTAAAATACAGATTCATTATTATTACAGTTTACTCATATGACAGTTTGCTCTAGAAGATACAGAATGTGATGAATTTCAAGTACACAGAAGACACCATGGCTAGGGTTCACAGGAGGAAGCCCAGGTAAAATATAAATACACAAAACCCTCATGGCAGCCACAAAGATTAAGAAATTTTCTTTTCTTTTCAGTTACAAATTACATTCTCAGCTATATCAGTAATCAGTCCCATAGATTTCATGGAAGAGGAGTGCTATGAAAGAGCAAAGATGATTATATGTACAGCAAAAAATTTCCATAATACAAAGATAAAAATGATGAAGCTTACACAAAATTTCTTACAAGAGATGCACTCCAAATTCTTTAGAAATGATCATCTCAAAGTTTCTACAGTCACGGGTTGTGAGTTTCAAGGCTGACTACAAAGAAAATGATTCCAAAAGCTCAATCAAAGCTAACAATGGTGACCAATATATACTTAGGCACCTTCATAAATCCACCACGGTGGCCTCAGAGTGGAGAAATATACACAAAAGGAGAAAATACATAAGAAATATATCTCACAATTGCGGCCTAAAAGCCTCAAAAAATGCTATACAATGGACTCAAGGTACCTCCAAATTGTAACTGAAGAACTTTCCCTATGAAATCAATAAGATTCAGCTTAGAAACTTGAGGGTATGGTGGAATATTGAGCTCTAGATCAAGCAATTCTCAGAAACCCTACCCAATAGCATGGCGGCCAGCTTCTTCATGAAGCTTCTCTCCAAAAATTCAAAGAGAAAATGATAACAAGTGATTAGGGTTCAATGAGTTTTCCCTTTTCCATTCACAGACTTGGTAATTTTGGTGAGAATTTTTAATAAAAGAAAGACAAAATGATTATGTCTTATTTCCTCATTGGCTTCCAAATGTTACATAATTATGTGGTCGACCTTTCCCATTATGCTTTATGTGCCAAGACGTGGTCGGCTTGTATTTATTTAATGGTGAATGCATATTCAAAATACATGCTAAGTGTGTGTATGAAGTCATGAGGTGGGGGTTAGGTTTTTTAATTTAACATTATTCTTTTTTTATTTGCATTAATCAATGTAGGTTAATTAATTAAATGATGGATTTTCAATCATTTAATTAATTAGCCATCTTAAAATGCAAATAAAAGACATTATGTGAGATTAAGTTAATTGGAGATGCATACAAAATGCAAGTAAAGTTAACTGGAGAACAAGTTAATCATGTGAGTTACGAAGATTTTTGGTACTTTACTTCAATTTCACATCATATTATCAATTGAAGATTGATCATACATAATACAAGGATGGAATTTCAGTTATCATGGGCAAGTTGACAAGAATGAGGCAGTTTTTGCATGCTTGGACTCATTGTCTATGGATTTTCAGTTCAGTTTGAGCTACTTTTCAGTTGTACACATTGTGACTGTGAGTTTGAGACCGAGTTCACTCATTTTTGCATGAGTTTGAGCTCTTCTTTTTTAGAAATTCTTTATTTTGCTCGGGATTTTCCTTGGAGTTATCATTTGTTTATACTGAAATTGACTTTCAATTTCATTTTCATGCACTTTGAAGTTTCCTCTCATTGTATATATTGGAAAAAGTTTATCTTTTTCCTCTAGTTCTTGTTTTTTAGCCTTTGCATTCTACAAAGTGAATTATCATGTAACTCAACTTTCAGTTTCAGATTAATACAGCAGCAGGTTTACAAGTTTATTTGTGTCATTTTGCAAAGATTCCTTCAATTGTAATGAAATCAAAAGTCTACCTTGTCATTATGTTGTTTCTATGAATGATTTGATGAAGTTTTATTGTGTTTAAATATCATAACCTTTAAAATATTTGTCTCATTTATATTTGCATGCATTCAAGTAGTAAAAATCATAGGTCTAAGGTTGTGTAAAAGAATAATATTCTGCTTTGCTGAGAAAACCCAGTTTTCCTTCAAAGGTGGTTGATTCAAGCCTTCCTTAGAATCATTTTTGTGGTCAAACTGTTAAAATCGACTTGTGTGGATGGTTTTTCTACAATTTATTATGAATCATAGTTGCATATCTTTATTAATTAGGTGCATCACCACTAGTTTATAGTTTTACATACATTCATTATACATTTATATCCCTTTTCCAGCACAAGTTACCTAGTATTAATTTAAGAATCATATAGGAACAAGCCTAGAATCTGGAGGTCTATCTTCACCATAGGAACACCCACAGCCTGAAGATAGTTCCCATGTTTGAATAGATTGTTGAATTTAGTCATTCAAGCATTTGGGTGCAATCTATTTGACAACAGGTTCAATGGTGCTTCTAGCAGTTAAAAAAAGGCAATAATTAGCATCCCCTCTTTCATATTGAGTTTTTTTCCTAATGACAAATTTTGTGAGGCAGAAAATTGTATGAGTGATAACAATGGAAAAAATGTGTCAATTAATTCATTGTTGATGTTTGCAATGATTGTCATTTGACCATGACTATCAACTAAATCAGCATGCACAATTATTGCTTTTGGTGGTGTTCTAAGATTTGTGGTAATAGCAGGGCCATAAACATCCAAAACATCACCTTCAAATGCTAGAGTCAAGTGCTTTGTGCATATATCAAAGATGTTTGATGGTTTTGCACTCGCTACTTTCAATTTGTACATTGTGATTTTAGCAATGACATAAAGTAAGTTGATAATTAAACATATAAAGAATGAAGTCATATGTCACAAAAACATAGTAAAGTACTTTCCTTTTTTCATCTTATTTTTCAAGTGGCTCGTCCATCTCCTTCTTTGCAAATAAATCAGAATTGTGTTTTACGAATGTTTCTACAAACATATGCAATGAGATATTTATGTGAGGCATGTATCAAAACAAACCATGGAAAATATATTAATTAGGTTTGATATGTTTTTAAAAATTGTTGGTGTCAAATTTCAAGTACTCACCTATTTGTAGATGCTCTAGATACTGTATTGGATGCTCACCAATGGTGAGATATGTGTTGTATGAAATGGCCAAATATTTGTAACCTGCAGGTAGCAATTTAAAAACTTGATATGTATGCAAAATGTATTTCATGGTCCCGTTACAACCTAATTGTGCGATGCATGCATTGTTTGATTTACCAATTTGTTTGCAATAAAGAAATGCTTTGTGTCCAATGCCTAATTAGTATGTTTCATAATAGCATACCTATTTCAAAACAGTTGTCTATTCATTTGTAATACCATAACCATGGAAAATATTTGGAATAGTATGATTGATACTATTGTTTTCAAAAAATAGCCAGACCTAAAATTTACATGAGTACAATGACAAAAAGTAGTCACATAAGAGTCTCATAGCAACTAGAGTGGATACTATAAATGAAAAACTGAATAGCAACTAGGAGGAGCTCTACAATCAATTTTAAATGTTCATATCCATGAAGTAAATACTATTTGGATGTGCTTGAAAGTAGTTGTGTAATCCATAATAAACTTGTCTTTGAAATTTGTTTCTAGTAAAAAATCATATAGTGTGCAAAGGCTTACCAATATTGTGTGTGATACCAAATCTATTTCAAAATAGGTATATATTGACTTGAAACTACATATGGATGGCACAAGTTTACAAGAACATGCCTAGTGGCCCTAGGCACAAACACTGGCAAAGTCAAAGTTTGCATAAGAAAAGTTGCGAAGGAGTAAGTGTTCAAATTAGAAGCGCGAACATTAGAAACAATAGTTGATTCAACATTTCTTTTGTACTCACATAAATTGTATGATGGTTTTGTGCATTGGTGAGTAGAGGTCATAATATCACACTACACAAAAGGAAATTGATACTAAACAATTGCAGCTGCAAAACTATATACTGTGCCTTGGTGACTAGAGCTGAAGGGATATTACAAAATGGTCTGACCAATATGTATCTAGTATCTAGTAGAAATTTTGATATTATGTATCCAAAATTGATCCAACAAACTATTTTCATGTATTTTTGGCTTGTCAACAACCAATGACAATTTGCATTACTCCATAAATTCAAGAAGTGTTTGTGGTTTTGTTGATTTTAACATGTCAATGTTAAAGTCTCCAGCAATAATCAATTTTGAATTACTTGACAAAGAGGTAACAATAGTTTGTATAAAATTAAAAACATCATGAATAGATGTGTTTGGTCTCAAGTACAAATTTATGATGCACATAGTAGTATGCATATGCAATAGGTCAATGGTTATTGATTCTAGATTTTTTTTTTAATTTTTTTAATGTTTTACACTAAAACTATGTTGTTACAACATGTTAATAGGCCATGAATACCTACTGCAGTATAGCAATTGTATGTTTTGTCAAGGAATCCAACATGGTCAAGCATATTATGTTTCATTTCTTGGAAGCAAAGGATATTTGCTTGGAGCATATCATGATCATGCACTATTTCTTGTGCATGTAATGCAAAGTTGTGTGTGTTCAAAGAGCATATGATAAAATGGTTTGGAGAGATAGACAAAAGAATGTGCTCTAATTTCCATTGTACTGAGGCCATAAGGCATTGCATTTCACGAATTACTTTTTCTAACACTCTAAATTTTTGTTGTTCCAGTCTATGCATGAGATATAGTAATTTGATATTTTTTACACGTGATAAAGTAGTATACACAAGGCCATGTTGATAGACCTTATATGGGTAAAAATAAATTATGTCCATTGTTAGACCTTGTGCTTTATGAGCACATGCAATTTGCAAAGGGAATTGTGCTCTAGTGACTATTTTTGTACCTATTTTGAATTTTTTAATGATTCTCATTATGGGTGTCCAAGAAGGCATAATAGAATGTGTATATATATTTTGCATTCTCTTTTGATGCAACTTGTCAATAGTGGAATCATTGAATTCTATCCAAACAATGTCTTCTTGCATGGTTGTATGCAATTTGAAAATGTCATCTACACCATTAACCAGTTCATCTTTTGTATCGATGTTGCAAGCAATCAGTTCAACCAAAATGTCTTGCATGAGCAGGATTGTGCTAGGCAATGATGATTTCGAAGGTTGACATTGAGTGCTATCAATTGTTGTGTCTTTTTTATCAATTGCATCTAAAACATAAAGCTTTCTCAATATGTTATCTAGCATTCCTTTGTTGTGCATTTTGACTATTGTGTTTCTATAGAACAAGTATGGAAATCGTGGATCATTCAGAGGTGTCTTATAATACATTTCATTCAAATAGGTATTGTCCCCATTTGTTTGTCAACCAATCCTAGCACAGTTAAGTATGGAAATGAAATGTTGATTTGTTTGTCTAATCACACTACGTAGTTCAAATCATTTGACATTATCAGTCCAAAAGGTGTATGGAATTTTCTCCTTATCTATGATTGGTTCTTTGAATATCCAAGTATCACACACAGGTTGTGCTTGGTAGAAGTCACCATAGAAAATAATATCTATATTTCCAAAAGGTGTTGTTGGTGTGTGCTTAATTTGACGGAGTCTTCTATCAATGTTGTAAAGTATTTTTGAACCGATCAAGGAGACTTCATCAATAAGAATAATTTGCATTTGTTCTAATTTTTTTCTTAGAGCATCCATTGTGTTTGAATCTAGAGGCAACATTTTTGAAGAGTTACATGGCAATTGGAAGATTGAATGTGCAGTAATTCCACTTGAATTGAATGCAGCTTTTCTTGTAGAAGCAATAATAATGCCTTTAGGCTTCAATGGATCACTATTTAGTTGTTTATCATAGTATCGAATCATTACTTCAAAAAGTATTTTTATTGTATAGGTTTTCCCTATGCATGCCCCACCTATCAAGAACAAGTAAAATGCTTTTTTTGGAGCAATCATTTTTTCCATTAGTATGTCCTTTACTATTGACTGTTGTTCTTTGTTCAAATTCCTTTGTGGTTTGTAGTATTCTTCATTGCTTAAAAGAAATGGATGTGCAATCTCGAAGAATAGTTTTTTGCAAAGATGATCTTTGAACTTTGTATTCTGGATATGGCTCATTTCATTCATAATGTCATACTTTTCAATGCCATTTTCTTGGCTATTTGCATCGATTCCATCTGCAAAGTCTATTGTTGGGCAGGTATCATTTTCAGCCTTTGCAGAAGCCTCGTCAATGTCACCCCATTTAGGAACAATTTGTGCAATAATCAAATTTTTGATACTTGCAATTTGCACTTTCTTTGCATTGAACATTGCACTCCATGTTTCATATCTAGTTAGCAAGCTTTGTTCACTTGATCTAAAAGGCACATATAGCATAAGTTTTTCTCTGCAATAATTTACATGATCAATGTATGGATTGTATCTTACATAATGTATGATTTGTGCTCTTGCTCTTTTCTGCATATTTTTGGGATTGCCAAAGTAAAAAGAGGCATATTCAACCAATGGAAAAATTTCAAGAGCTTTTAGTCGTTGCATGTATTTTTCTATTATAGATACACACATGATATTCTCATAATCATCTTGCTCTTTTTCCAATAGTTTAGGACTTTTTAACATGAACACTCGGCTTTCCAATGGTGCAGAATTCACGAAAACAATATTCCTTGAACATTTACGCAGTGGCAATGAAAGAATGATATGAACGGCTTGACGACTTGACATTTGTTGATAGTTAAGTTATGCATTTCCAAGCTTGCATATAAATTGTTCCTTTCCATCATAAGCAGTATTGCATTTGCGTCATAATTTCTGAAATGCTAAATACAATTTTCTATCTTGTTTTTTCATATATGAGCTACAGTAAGATGTTGCAACGTATGCATCTAAAATAAATTGTGTTTGTATTTGCATACCATAGTCTGGGAACTTTCTTTGCAAACACATTTATCCAAATGTTAGATGGGCCTCTCTTCAGCATAACAATTTTGTGTGACAATGTTGATCATAGCATTGTAATGTAGTCATTTTCATCCATTTCCAATTCATGCAAGAAACTTTGAAATGAAAATTCCTTTGTGTAATGTTTATTTGCTAGTTTCTTAAATAACTCTTTGCTTTCTCCTTGATTGTAGCATTAGGAATCACAAGCAATTCTAAAACTGTTGTTCTCCTCATCAGAGGCAAAGGGAAAATAAATCTACAATTTTAATTTTTGTATTTCTTGCAAGTCTTTGTATGATGATGCGTTTGCATTAGGGAAAGATTCATATCAAGTAGTAATGAGTCACATGAAATATGCTTTTCCACAAAGCTTTCTATTTCAGCATTTAAAAATTTTCCATATATAGATGCATCTTTTATCCATAGCAAAAAGTGAACATGTTCATTACCTCGATTTTGGAATTTTGTAACAAAAGAATAGTTTGTGACTTGTCTAAATAGCTCATGGTTTTTTAGCATCATTTTCCAAAATGCATTGACTATGTGGTCGAAATAATGACTGCAAAGTACTAAATTTTTTTTATATTGAAATCCAAGTCCCTCTCTTCTATACTTTCATTGCACTTTGATTTCTATGAAACACATATTTGGTGCAAATCTTTGCATAATGGCTCCCAAAAATACTCAACACTTGTTAATGTGACAAAAAGAGTTGGAGGTTCCAATTGTCTTATCATTGCAAATATATTCTTTTTTGTGTTTTCTAGATAGTCAAGGGAGGTCTGAATGCTTTTTAATGTTTTATAGCCCAATGGAGATCATAGTATTTTTTCAAGTTTTGTTAGACTGCGCACATCTTTTGCAAGCAATTTTCCACCTTTCAATTTAGCTTTTCGTATGTAAATCCATGCTAGCGATGATACTTGGTGAATAATAATCTTAATAGCCTTGACAAAAATGTTTGTAATATGTTGTGCAAAGTCATTGTCTTTATGCATAAGTTCCCATCTTGCGATTTTTTGGTATGTCAAATTTTTAGTAGTGTTAGTTGGACAAGCCAAACCATAGAACAAAGTCGGGAAGTTCATATCCTCTGCATACATGTCCTAGAAAATACCAAGAGGTTTAAATCCTTTTGATGGTGCAATTTCAATAACTTTTGTGTCAAGGTCTTTGACAAATTGTGGTTCATTAAACCAATGTATAATAGATTCACTTACTAGCTCCTCATCATCTTCAGATGTATCATCTTGCATAGTCGGTCATGTTTCAAAATCATCTATGTTGTCTTCTTTGTGAACAACTCATGTCGTTCTCTATTTATAGATATGTTCTCTTTTTTGTATAATGGTGTTTTGCATAGTGCAATTAAAGCATCCATGACTATGGTAGGTCTAACATTACCCTGTGCATTTGCATCATCATATTCTAGCTTTCATTTCAGTCTAACTATCACTATTATGCTTTCATCTATTTGTCTAGGCAATGCTTGTTGCACTTTATCAAAATCTACAGGTACATTAATAATTGTCCCAAGCAAGCCGTATTGTGCCCATTTGTATCCCAATTTCTTGATCTGTGCAAAATCTATGCACAAAGAGATAAGTCTTTCCTCAAGAGAAATTAAAGAATGAACATCTATTTGTGCATTTTTTCTTATTCTTGAAGGCGTGGAAAAAAATGGTATCTTACCGTATAGTATGGCTTTTATACATTGTTTGCAAATGGGCTGCCCTATATTTTTGTACATACATCTCAGTAAATAGCACAGACATAGCATCTACAAGTGCATTGTCAACTTTACGAATATTGCAGTGGAAATACAACATGTTGCAAATAGAGCATGATTGAATGGGTGTATCATTTATCATTTGCAAGTATGAGTTAATATATTTTTGAATTGGGTTGTTTTTGGATCTAGCGGTTCTTGCTTTTGTTCATTGAAAAGTGTTGTTTGTGTTTTGGAGCATAGAATGTCTATATGGTCTATATTTGAATTTTTCCAAATGTAAATCACAATCCTTTTGTCCACTTCGTATTTTTATTTTTAAAAAATGTAGTGATTGTTGTTGTGTTGAATTATGGCTAGAATCACAGTATTGAATTTTAGCCAGTGTGCAAGACTGATTTTTTCTTTTGACATTGCTAGTTGGTAGTAGAGCACTAGATGTTGTACTATGTAATATATTTGCATGGGATTCTTGTGCATTGCGGATTTTCACTTTCAAGGAGTGTAATGTCTCATGTGATTTTAACTTTGCTTTAGTTGTTGTATGTATTGTTGGAGCTATTTATTTTTTATGAGAAATACTCATACTGTTTGATGTCTCTTATTTGAATGTGCTTGACATGTGTTGAATAGAAAGTGGATTGTTCATATGGATATTCTAAGTCAATTATTCTTTTTTTTGAAGTGGTTTATAGTGACAATGACTTGAGCAATTTGGAAAACAAACTAGGTTAAGATTTCTTTTTGGCTTCATGCAATTAGAGTATGTTTTGGCCCTGGGAAATGGAAATACTTGTCATATGTGTATTCTTGCATCAAATATATGGGACAACCATAGTGCACAAAATTCAGAGCCTTCAAGACAACTTTTCACATATGGCATTCCAACTCTAGAAACCAATGATTGTAACTACAAAAGACAATTATTGTTATCTATGCTAGATTGAACGAGACTATCAAAACAAGAAATTGCATATTTGTTTTCAATTGTCAATGCATTAGCCAATGACTGTGCCATAAATAATCTCAAAGCAATTGGATCAAAATGTTCAAGAAGGAAAAAAGCTATGGCAGCAAACATGCTTTTGCCACATGTGCTAGCAAATTTAGGCACTCTAGAAAGTCCATTTGTTTCAAATGCATTTTCTATTGTGTGCCAAATGTTGTCCAAGTTGCAATATGTGGTTTGTAAGTGTGGTTGAGATTCTCAGTGTGATAGTATGTATTTAGTCATGAGAAGACAAGCTCATAGTGGCCAGCTACAAGAGTTGTATCATGGAAAAGAATTGATATTTCAGAATTACATGCATGCTCATTGAAATGTAAATACATTGTTTTGTAGGTTAAAGACCAAATGTGTATTGACATGTTTAGCCAATATGCTAGCCATTTTAGATAGAATGGGTCACCCCAAAGCCCAGTTTCACCACTATTATTAATTTTTGTGGTTGAAAGCCTCATTCTTCAAACTCATTAACATTGTTGAATGCAAATCAATATCGTACGAGCTTAAAGCTATAGGGGAACAATTGTTGAAATAGTTTAAGAAATGATCCATGCGACCATTGTGTAGTTGTTTCAATGTATAACACCAATGAAGTAAAACATGTACTATATCGAATAAGAAATCACCAACTTTGTAATTGAAAAAGTCTATTAAAAAACAATGTGCATGGTGAAGAGCTTCACCAGTCGATGTGAAAGGTGCATTCACAATCAATTTATAGGTTTCTACTACAATTGGTTTGTGGGTTAGTTTTTGTCTTTTCACACAATTGTTAGTAGCCATATTTGCAATGTGAAAGATTAGAAGAAACAAAATGAATTGTATTGACAATGATTAGAAAAGAAATTACTATAAAAGTATGGCCAAAGCTTGAATTATTGAATACACACAAAGAAAATTTGAAGAATCAAATACTCACCATGATCAATAGTAGTCCAAAACTCCAGAATATAGTCTTTGGATAGCTATTGTGCATGAAGAAGCCTACAATGCAAAAACAAAATCCTAAGATCAATCCATGTGGCCAAAATAAAATTGGTCTAGGACTATCGAGTAGCACAACAAGCATTTGAACCAAGGAAAAAAGCAATAACGATGATTATGTACTACTCACATTGATCAAGAAGAACACAAATTGTTGCAAGGCATTACAGAATTGGAAATCATATATAGTGCAAAATCTATAGAAAAAAACAAATGAATTGAGTGGTGAGCAAATACATCAATCAATTTTGGCACTAATATTCTTATACTTTGCAACTTCATGTAGTGGTTTGTCTGGGTTCCCAAAGGGAGCACCACAACAAAAATGAACCTACCATTAGAATTTATTATCACTCCCCCACAAACAACAGGTCTCAAGTTACCTTTAGTAGCTCTATCAAAATTAACTTTCACCCATCCAATCGAGGGAGCCTTCCAAACAACATAATCTCTAGAGGCTTTAGCGTTAGTCAAAGGAAGGGAAATATCATAGGGTAACTTCTAATTATGCACAATAGAAATGTCATCTGGATTGAGCATTATCCTCAGGCCATTTTGAATGGAAATCCTAGAGATAAAATTATCTTTGATAGCAACACAAATTTTATAAGCCACAAAAATAGCCAGAAGAGTCAAGCTCCTAAAAATCCTATTATTACATTCTAGCCAGATACCCAAGCAATATGAGGAAAAAGAAATAGACCAAAGAAAAAGCAGAGTAGGATTGGAGGAAGGTCCCCCTCATTGAGACCACACTTCCCCATTTGAAGAGGGAAACACCTAGTTGAGATTCCAAAGAGAAAGAAAATGGGCCCACACCTCTCTAACATATATGCAACCAATCAAGAGATGAAAGTAATTCTCTACATCCTCTTCACAAAGATAGCATCTGTTAAGCATCACAAAATCTCTCTTGACCAAATTATCAATAGGCAGTGAGCTAATGTTATCACCTCAATTTTGCATATTAAAATTGAGGATCAGTGCTTGCGCCCGAATTTTTTTTTCCATAGTTTTGCTGATGCTATCGAAAATATTTATTAAAAGCTAATTGTCAATTTTTTTTGCAATTTTGTCGTTGGTTGGTGGTATTTTCCCTATGGTTTTGTCAAAATTTTATTTGCTTGAAAATAATAATTGTCGTACGGAGCTTTTCTACTGGAAATATTTCATGAGTTCCTTGGAATGGTGGTGTCTTCGCATGCACTCTTCGTGGGAACGTGTGGTGTGTTAAGTCGTACATTTTCACTTACTATTTATGTGTTCTCATTTATTGTGAATAGAGTGGAGTGCAATCATCATTGGTAGGTAACAATGTGAAGTTTTAAGTCTGTCTATCAATCTTTCATGAATAGACAGTTAATTTGGATTGGATAGATACAAAACCCTGACTAGAATGCCAAAATTCGATTAGGAAATTGCAAATACATATATACACAATATATATACATATAGATGTATATATACTTGTATATGTACATATGTATATGTGTGTATACATACATATATATGTGTGTGTGTGTGTGTTTCTATGCATATCTATCTATATGTACATATATATATGTATATATGTATATATGTGTGTTGTGCATTATGCATTTACCTAGGTTTGATTTTCATTTGTTATGAATAGATTCAAGTGCAGTTGTCATTAATGTATTGCAATGTTGAGTTTTGAGACTATCAAGCAAAGGACTATTTGTGTTGTTTGGTACATACACATACATACATACATATATATGTGTGTGTGTGTGTGTGTGTGCGCGTGTGTGTGAGTAGACTGAAGTACAACTATCATTTGTGGCTTGTGGTGTGAAGTTTTAAGTCTGTCTATCACTCTTTCATGAATAGACAATTAATTTGGATTGGACAAGTAGAAAACCAGGAGAAGAAAGCCAATAGCCAATGAGGAAATTGCATAAAACATATGTGTGTGTGTGTATTTATATATGTACATATGTATATGTGTGTGTGTGTGTGTATGCATATATACATATATCTATATGTATGCATATATATGTATGCATATATATATATATGTGTGTTCTAGATTTTGTATTTATGTGGGTCTACTTTTCATTTATTATGAATAGATTCAAGTTTAGTTGGCATTAATGAATTATGGTGTTGAGTTTTGAGACTTTTAAGTAGAGGACTATTTGCATTGTTTAGTACATACACATACATACATATATATTTATATATGTATACATATATGTATATATGAGTATATATATATACATACATTACATATACACATTATTGCATTATTACATATATATATATACATACATACATACATCTATATATATATACATACATATATATATACATACATATATATATACATACATACATATATATATATACATATATACATATATATATATATAAGAGAGATATATAAGAGAGAGAGAGAGAGGAGAGAGAGCAGGAGGCAGGAAATGGAAAGGAGGGTTTTTACACTTGTTGTAGTGGTAGTGATAGAGGAGTTGCTTGCTAGTTTCTATATCTTTTATGCTATGATGTTGCATTTTTTTAACCTTTTGCAATGATTTAATCTTTGGTGTTCTTTATCAATGAGTTTTTTCATGATTTGGTTCCTATTTTCCCAATTTCTTGATGGGATTATAATGTTTCAGTGTTGTTTTCATATGGTGTGGATGTTTGAATGCCAAAAGTCTTAAAATGAAGCTTATGCTATTTTTTTTGCAATATGTTTTTTTCCATTTCAAATAAACTATGTGTACATGGAACAGTGATAAAAATTGGAAGATGTCTATCTCTACATGATATAACTGATGTACCATTGATGTTTCAAACCATGCATGTCATGAATATTTTGTACAAATAATACTTCTTCCAATGGTGTCTATTTGGAAGTGTTAAAATGAAGTTTGTGGTTTTCCTTTCATCTCTTTTGTTATTGGCAAATGGTGTGTTGTTGGTTGGTTGTTTGTGTTATGTAGTTGCAATTATTTAATATATGCATGTATATAAATATAAGTATGTATACGTACATATGTGTGTGTGAGTGTGTGCATATAGATATATATGTTTATGAATATAAACATATGTATATATTTCTATATGTACATGTGTGTGTGTGTGTGTATGTATACATATGTGTTTATATGTACATGTATACTCTATATTTTTGCATTTATTGAGATCTAATTTCTATTTCCTGTGAATAGATTCGAGTGCAGTTTCCACTGGTGCATTATGGTGTAGAGCTTAGCCCTTGTCAAGAAAAAGATTATTTGCATTGTTTAGCACATGTATAAATGTATGGCCATATATATATAAGTATATTTAGGTACATATATATATTTGCATATATATGTATGTGTGTGTGGATATGTATATATAAAAGTATGTATACATACATATGTATATGAGTTTATATGTATGTGGATATACATATATACATAGGTTATATATGTTTATATATGTATATTTATATACATATGTATATATGGGTCTATATGCATACATACATATTTATATATATTTTTGTATATGTGAATATATATGTGCATGTGTGTGCATATATATACACATGTATGTATACGTATCTATATATACATATATAAATCATGGATACTATTCCACATTGTTCTGGTTAGAAACATGACAATGTGTTTTCCAGTGGTTGTTCATTTTGCAAGAATCTATGCCAGTTCTTTATTGTTTGGCATCTTATCTCTAGTATCCAGATCAGTGCACTGCTGCAACAATGTGTAGAGGTATGTTCTGAAGCAATTTATACATTTGCAAATACTATGACTAGAAATGTGTAAGAAAAAGAACATAGACAGTTAAATATATTGACTAAATATCTAACTATTATTTTCATTGTGTGGATGATAAGCATCATAAATTGTCTTTTAGGTAAATTTCAATGACATTTCTTTTTTAGAGGCTAAAAAATTTGAGATAATGCATTTTAGTATATGTTTCTGACCTTCTCTTTGATTTGGTTTCCAAGTTGGCTATAGATAGAGAAATTGAAACTGTACAGGAATTTGCATCTATGGAAATGTGTGTTGTTTAGGAAGTAGAGATAAGCACTGAAAAGTTTGACTAAGATGTGAGCAAGATTTTAATTATTTCATTTTTATATTCATTTTTAAATGTAACCTGGATTGTGTAAGGTATGAACATTAAGATTTAAGCTATAATGGACAATGCAGTGTCTTCTCCTAGTTTTGCTTACTTAGTCTTCTTATGTTTTTTACAGGATTAAACTATGGGACATAGTTTCCCTATTGACATGGATTTGGCCATTGGTGTTTCTTCTTCAAATCTTGGAAAACTGCATCTCAAAAAGGTAGATAGAATCACAAGCAAGAAAATCATATTTGCTTGAAGTGATTTTTGACTTTCCTAGCTACATCTGTTGATTGTCTTATAACAGTAAGCTATTACTTCTATTATCAAGGCATCTATCAATCTTAATAGTAAATAATAGTAAATAAAATCTATGTAAGCATGCATTCCAATTCCCAATTAGAAATGTTGAAACTACTAAGAACAATGTAACTTACTCGCTAGAGATATCCACAATGATTTCTTGAACATGTGCCTGATGCCCATGGACAAATAAATAGACAAAGCATTAGATATCTTGAATAGGTAGACATGTTTCAATGACTTTTTCTTTTTCATGGAAATCCAATTAAATTGAATTGAATACTTAGACCTAATAATTTTCCAATTACTTAGACCTAATTTTCATTTTCATTTAATAAATTCAAGTCTAGTTGCAATGCATGTGTGCAAGTAGTAGGCATTAACCCATAAAATGCAGAGATGCAAAAAACTATAAAATGACACTGTAAAAGATATAAGAACTTACAAACACTTTGTTTTTAAATTCAAAAATTGTAGACATAAACCCTCTCAAAAGACATTGATTTCACCCTCATCAAGCATATATATATATACATATATATATATATGTATATATATATATATATATATATATATATATATATATATATATATATACATATGTATATATACATATGTATATATATGTATGTATATATATGTTTATGTATATGTATATATATTTATACACATATACATTTATATATGGGTTGTTGCTTCCAACACCATAGATGTAAAGCCTCTCAATAGACACAAATTATAACCATCTCTTTCTTTGTTTCCAATATGAGAGACATAGATCCTGTCAATAGATAGAGATGTTTGTCTCATCAAACTATCTAAGGAAATGAGTAAAGAACATGTAAATGATAGTGTAAAAGATATGGGGCAATAGGGTGGCTGTTAGTGTGTGGCAATGTTGTTTGTAAAATCATTTATCTCTATCAAACATCTCTATGTCGGTTGGAAAATTGTCTAGGAAGGCAAGCAAAGTGAAAAAAATTCTTTCAATTCCCCCCATTCTGAACTATGATAGCTATAGACTTTGTGAGTAGAAAAAGATGTAATTCTTGTTATCCAATCTAAGCAAATGAATAAACATTGCAAATCATTGAACTTTATACCATAAGCAATTAATGGCAGTTGTATTGCAGTCTATTGACATTAAACAGGAATGGCATACTATATATACATAGACCCATTATCAGAATGGTATGCTATATCTAAGAACATTAAAAAGCCATGAAACATTTCCAGTGTTAAGCAATACATCACACTTACTATTGGTGAGTTTTCATTTATTATGGGTGGACTGAATTGCAAGTTTCATTAGTGGTTTTGGGTGTGAAGTTTTAAGTTTTTCAAGCAAAGTATTACTTGACTTGTTTGTTCATTTGATCAGGTTGTTTCATGAGGCCAAAATTTGTGTGTGTTGAGAGGGTTTAGATTTACCATGTTGAAAGTGACAAAGATGGCGTTTTAAGTTCCTGTATCTTTTACAGTTTCATTTTTCCAATTGTGTATTGTTTACCTCAAATTGTTTGATAAGGATGGGATCAATATCTTTTGGGAGGGTTCATGTCTAGAATTTTGGAATTAGCAAAACAAATAGTTTGTAGGGTGCTATACCTTTTATAGTTTCATTTCATGGTTGTTTGCATCTTTTCTCTTTACACTTTAGTCTACACACAATAAATGAGAGCTCACAAATAGTAGATGCAAATGTATTGCTTAACACACCACGCGTCCCCACGAAAAGTGCATGTGAAGACACCACTATACCAAGGAACTCATGAAATATTTCCAATAACAAAGCTTCCTATGAAAATTATTATTATTTAAAAATAAATTTAAAAAATGACAAAACCACGAGGAAAATACCACCAACCAATGAAAAAGTTGCAAAAAAACATTGATAATTAGCTTTTAAAAAATATTTCCCACAACATCAACAAAATTATGAAAAATATTTCAAGCGCGGTTCCTGATGCTGAATTTTAATATGCAAGATTGAGGCGATGACATTAGTTTAGTTCCATTGTTAGTGATCACTTATATAGGAGTTGAAATTAGTGGAGCCATAAAATGAAAAGATGTAAAAAACTATAGAATGACAATGTAAAAGACATATGAACTTACAAATGTGTTGTCTTTCACTCCCTGCACAATAGACATAAACCTTTTCAACAAACATAGATTTAATGATTTTATTTGGAAGCATTTTGCAATTGCTTAGACCTATTTTTCATTTGGATTTAATAGATGTCTTCACAATGACCAGCAGATAAGAAGGCATTAATGGATAGCTGTGTTAAGTCTTCTAGTAAAAAACATAGACTAATCCATAAAAACTTTCAATGATAGGGAAGGGTAGAGATAAATGCACAAGGTGCAAAGATCAATAAACAATAAACATTAATCCATAAAATGTAGACATGTAAACAACTATAAAATGACATTTAAAAAGATATAGGAACTTACAAATGGCTCGTTTTTTACAAATGGCTCATTTTCCACTTCCAATACAATAGACATAAACCCTGTCAACAAATACAGGTTTCATTGTCTCACTCGTTCTATAAAGTTTTGCAATGGTTCAATCTCTGTTGTTCCCTATCAGCCAATGTTGTTATGGATTAATTTCTATTTTTGCAATTTTGTCATTGTCTTATGATATTTTGGTGTTTTTTTAGTATTTTCCCAATCCAAATTTATTGTGTGTTCATGAAACATTCATAGACATTGAAGGTTGTCTATCTATTCAAGATATGTGTAATTTACCATGGTTCTGAGCAAATGAAAAAACAATGCAAATAATACTTTGCTTGATAGACTTAAAACTTCACACCATAAGTCACTAATGACAGCTGCACTTTAGTCCACTCGCAATAAATGAGAACCCGCAAATATTAAATGCAAATGTACTGCTTAAAGCTTCCTACAATATTTTTTATTAAAAACAAATTAGAGATTAACAAAACCATGAGGGAAATACCAACAACAAATGAGAAAATTGTAAAAAAAATTAGTATTGTGTACCTAACTGTGATAGGCTTATGCATTACTAATGTTTTTTACTATACACATGTTTTCATTGCACATGTTTCTGTGGATAGGTTGCATTGTTCATAGTATTTCACATGCCTTGTCTAGAACTCGTGTTACCGTTGAGAATTGGAAAGAAATACATTGTTATAAAGATTTCCTATTTATTATTAAGGTTGATAGATGCTTTGTTGTTCTCATATGAAAATTGTCATTATTTTGCTATGTACGTGGGAACATACAAGATCAAGTTTATAACAAGCTATGGCCTAAATTTGTAAGTTCACTCTCTTTATTATTCCTATCTTATATAATCATGACCTATTCTTCTTACAAGAGAATTATTTTGGGAAAGTATTTGATTATTGTTATGTTTTGTCTATATATTATTATTACAATGTCATTCAACAAAGATATCTTGTGAAGTTGATAATTAGATGTTTGAATGAATATTTCACTTATATTTTCAGTTATACATAAAAGGACTTGGTTGCTTGTTTCCAACATTTGTAATCAGCCCTATTTCGCTACAAGAATCAAATGTGATAAAGATGAAAATTTTGGCAGGGTGGCGTTCATGGTCAGAAAGTAGAGACTATAGAAATTTCTCAGCTTCACATAACTCAAAAAAAATCTATGGCTATGTAGGCATTGATGTTGGCCGATGTTGCTCTATTCGAGCTACTAGTAATCAATCACCAAGACCTGCATTACAAAGCTAGGCTTATGTTTTAAATTGTACAAGGGAGAGCTATAATTTTGTATATACAATTTTAATGCAAGATTTTGGAAAAGCATATTTTTCATGTACGTTCAAATAACATTCCTAATTAGATGTTGGGGCAGTAGAATTACTTTGAATAGTGCAAAGATGATGCTCCTTGGGGCTTAAGAGCACAAAGTTTTCTTGCATACTGCATTTTACAATGCACCTTTCCATAGCACATAGACATGGCATAGTATTATTTTGTTGTTGTATGTTGCACAATGTGCATTGGTTTTCTAGACCAAATAGAAAAAGCATAATATTTTCCTATTTGGAAAAATTTCTACTATTTACAAATTGAAAGTACAAAATTTGCTTAGAAGTTGCAAGGTTGTAATTTCTTCTTGACTCAACTACTTCCTTCGGGATAGAAACTTTGGATGGCTCTTCCCTAGCTTCTCAATGAAAGATAGTTAACTCCATGGAGCCCTTTCCTCTACAATTCATCTACTGGGGTAAGGAATATATGGTCGGTGGCAAAGCCTAGGGATTCCAACCGACATTCCTATAATCTGAGCATTAATACATATATGTATATATACACATATGTATATGTATATATGTATACATTTGTATATATATGTATGCATATGCTTGTGTGTAGACATATATGTATGAATGCTAGAACCAGGAGTGGCTACAGCCTATCATGGTTTGAAGATGCTTCAATCCAAAGGTTACAAAAAGGTTTGGCTTGAGGGAGATTCTTTGAATATTATTAACTTGAAGAAGGTTTATGCCTACTCATGGAGTGTTGAATTCCTAATTATGGATGCAATTGAAATCCTAAACTCCTTTGATGAAGTTTATATCTCTCATATTCTTAGGGAAGGGAATGGACTAGCTAATGTGTTTGCTAATGTTGGTGTTAGGGGTTCTAGGGGGTGGGATGTGGACAACCCCCTCCCCATTGTGGCCATCACTTGTTTAAATCATGATTATCAAAACTGCTAATTTAAATGGTGTCTTTATTATTTTCTAGGCTCACATGTCTATAATCACATGGCAGCTAATTGCTTGGAGTGAAGGTGAGTTGGATTTTGATCAGGCTGATGGTACCATGAGTATTCTTCATATGAGGCAGCATCCTAGGATCATTATTTCTCTCTTCCATAATGTCATTTCCACATGGATTGTGGTCATTTTTTAGCTTTCCTTCTTGAGGTTTCTTTTAATCGTTTGCAAAGTTCTCAAGCTCCTAAGTTCTACAAACTTTGTGACAAAGGGAGGTGATAGAAATAGAGAAGAACCCTTTTCCTATGATACTATTAAACATAAGGAGGTTTGGCGTAGGTTGCAGAAAGGTGGGCTTACTCCATATTTGCAAAGGTTACATGGAAATAACCTGCAAGCCACGACCTTGTTTGTCAAAGGTTGGAATAACAAGATTTTGAAATTGGGAGGCACTAAATTTGATGTTAATGAGGACTCCATTATGAATTTCACTGGTCTCTCAACTAAGGGAAAGAAGGTCTATAGATATAAGAAGGAATCTAAGGCAGCCATGCAGATTTTCTTCAAAGGAGACAAAGAAAAAGAGCTTAAGCTTGCAAAGAATGGTGGGTACTAGTGAAGTTCTCTCAAAGCCCTATGGGGTGATGTTGCAAAGGAATTAATGAGGTGCATTACTTTAGAGGGTAGGTTTTCTTATGTGAATTCCTATCATTTTGTTCTTTTTAATAATTTTTGCCATAAGAAGAAAATTTCCTTTCCATTTCATCTCTTAGTGTCTCTGGAGTCTAGTATGAAGGACCATAAAAGGCACTCTAATAATCTTGTATTGCATGTTGGTCTTATTTTGTTAATTTTGGATTATGCAAAATCCTATGAGGTCCCTAAGCTGCCTATTATTATGCCTAAGGGTAAGAAATATAGTCTGACCTTGGAATATGAGACAATTTTAGAGGATGAGCCAAGGAGTTTGAAAGGGAAAAATAAGGAGGTTCTGGAGGAGGAGTCTAAAAGAAAGAAGGATGAGGATTTTGTTCCAAATTCTTAGGCCTCTATGGAAGTGATGTCACAACCTCTTACCCAGGGAAAACCTCGTAAAGGGGTTTTGACTCCTAACCCAAAGGACTATGAGACCTATAGTGAGGATGAGTGTGGTGAAAACCCCTTTAAATCTCTGCCTGGTGCTTCTTCTACTTTTTTGAAGGAGAGCATTGAAACTGTTGAAGATGTGTCTTCACCATCCCCTATTTTGGGTACCAAGAGAAAGAAGATTCTGAAGGAGGGCAGTAAAAAGAAAATAATTTTTAGGTCTGCTATCCTAGTGCAAGATGTGCAAATTATGTCTCCTTAGAAGCTGGTTGGTGGGTAGGAGGTTGTGGGTTATCTGGGGGTGGACTTGGAAATGTTGAATAGGAGGAGGTTGGTGGATAAGGACATTGTGAGCTCTCTGTGCAAGATTCAAATGCCAGTGGGTGGGAGTAAAGGTAAGGAGGTGTATGTGAGCTAGGATAAGGTTAGTTCTTCCCAGGAGGGTGATGTTGTTGTAAAGGATGTTTTCAACTTTAATTGGAAGGATGTAGCCAATGTGTTGGATATGGCTATGGAGGGCTCCATTTCTCTATTTAATATTTTTAAATGGGTATCTCATAAGCTCAACATGACTAATGTTAGGGTTGGGCGCAAAGTGGGAGAATCATTGGTTCAAACTCAAGTTAATGAGTTGTATGATTTTCTAAAGACTATTATTGATACTGTTGTTGAGGAAATGTTGAAGATGATGCAGACAGTTGAACAAAGAATCCTGACCCTAGAAGAAAAAATGGAAAGGATTATTATGAAATTGGACAAGGGTGGGGATGGGACTAATTATGTTGTGAGGCATGAGTCTAAGGGAATTTCTACTCCTTTTGAGAAGGCCAAAAAGTATATGGAGATTACTCTTGATGAGGATGTTGGTTGAAAGGCAAGTGGATGAGGATGTTTCTGTTGACAAGGTTGTTGGTGTGCAAATTTTTTTGATTAATGAGGTAAATGTGGTTGGGCCTAGTGCTAGAACTCATAATGAAACCAAGATGCAAGTAGGGGTCCTAGCTAAAGATATGTTTGAATTCATGGATGAACATCAAAAGGATATGGAGAGCGACATAGAAGCTACAAACATTCTAAAGAATATGTAATTTTGTTGCTTTTGTTTTGCCTTTTTGGCTACTATTGTGTTGATGGTTTGTTGTGTTTTGGATGTTGTTTGCTCTATTTAGTTATCTTTTGCTTCAGTTTTTTTTTGTAAGGGGTTTCGGAGCCCCTTCAAAACTTGTTTACCTCTAATCAAAAACATTAGCTCCTTGCCTATAGGGCAGAGATTGAAAATGACAAAATGACAAAACCACAAAGAAAATACCAACAACTAATGAGAAAATTGCAACAAAAATCAATAATTTACTTTTAATTCCACCCATAGAATGTACATCAACAAATTTTGCACTTGTAGTCAAGAAAATAACAACAATGAAAATTCAAAAATGATAGTTGTAATAGCGAAGAGGTGGACATCAAGTCTATATATAAAATTCAAAAAATGAAACAATCAGATTTAATAGAAGATCAACATATGAGATTGAATAAGACAATGTGAAAAGGCAAGCTGCTCATTTGCAAAATTAAAAACGTAAGAAGGATGGGAAATAAAAGTGAGCCAGAAAATAGAAATATGTAAAAAATGTTTGCAGAGAATACCACAATATGGGAAATTTAATTAAAACAAAGAGACAATGAAGTCGAAAAAGAGGACAGCCAAGTGAAAAGGAGAAAAAAATAGATTGATGAGTTAACTAAAAAACAAAATAGAAAATAAAAAAAATTAGGTAAGAAGGAAATAGTGTCAAGTTCTTAAAAATAAAATAAATTTTTTTTTCCCTTTTTGATATCATGAATAACTAAGTAAAGTTAAGACAAGGTTAGTAAGGATAGAAGAACTATTAGTTTGATCAATATCAGACATGAATAAGATTAATTGATTGCAATAAAATAGATCAAAGAAAATTTGGCTAGGAAAAAATATTAATGAGGAGGGAGAAATAGTTACTAATGTGAATAGATGATGAAAGAAAAAGTTGTGAATATGTTGTCCTAAGGCTTGACAAGTGCACATTTATCAACATCAGGTGTTTTTATTTAGCAAAGAAGTGACATACACTAAAGTATTAAAAAACCACCATGCTAAATGCTATTAATTTGCATACATTGACCAAATTTCAGATAGTAAGTGTCATGAACCATGCTACAAGCTTAATTGCCTCAACCATATTATAGACAAATTTTGCACTTTTAGACACATTATTTTTTGATAGATTTTTTTATGAGGATCAAATCCATGTCTATTATAAAATACTACACATAAACAATTACTTCCATTCTTAATCATGGCTAGTAAAGAAATTAACACTAATGAATTATGGTGTTAAGTCTTTAGCTCAACAAGAGATACTAACCGATAAAAGCACAAAAGGATAGAAAAAAATAGACATTGACACATAAAATGCAGACAACAAGAAACAATTGTCATTAACCCATAAAATGATTTTACACCCACACATTCTCCAACTACTTAGACCTAATTTTTATTTTCATTTACTAGATTCAAATGCAATTGCGCACCCACACATTCTCCAACTACTTAGACCTAATTTTTATTTTCATTTAATAGATACAAATGTAGTTTCAATGCATATGTGTAGAGAAAATATTACTTCCATTGTTAATCATGTCCAACACATTATTGTCTTCACTCTTTCACTCAACAAGGAAGAGTAACCCATAAATACACTGACAAAAATGACCTCACCAAATGAAGGAACAACGTAGATAATACTTTGCTCGACAGACTTAAAACTTCAAGCCCAAGAAATATTCTAAACACAAACAATTCTCATTTTCATCAAAAAGATTCAACTACAACACTTACTTCCAGTCTTAATCATGAGTAGTAGAGAGATTGACATTAATCAATTGCTATGTTAAGTCTTTAATTGAACAACACACTAGCCCATACATGCAATCTTAAAAGGAAAAAATAGACAATAACACAAAAAATGCAAACAACAACAAACAATAGACATTAGCCCATAAATTGCAAAGGTCTAAAAAACTATTAAACGACAATATAAAATTCATATGACCTTATAGACATAAACCCTTTCAACAAGCATAGATTTAATGATTTTATACCTAGACATTTTCCAATTGCTTAGACCTTATTTTCATTTTCTTTTAATAAATTCAGCTACAGTTGTAATGCATGGATGTAGAAAATGCAGACAATAAACAATAGACATTAACCCATAAAATACAAGGGTGTAAAAAACTCTCATTCAATAAATTCAAATGCAGTTGCAATGCATAAGTGCGGAGAAAATATTACCTTGATTCTTAATCATGACCAGCACACTATCATGTTAAGTCTTTAACTCAATAAGGAAGACTAACCCATAAATACACTGACACAAACAACCTGAGCAAATGAAAAAATAATGCAAATAACACCTTCATCCACAGGCTTAAAACTTCAAACCCAATAAATTTTTCTAACACGAACAATTCTCATTTCCATCACATAGATTGAAGTGTAGTTGGCTACTTCCATTGTTAATCATAGCTAGCAAACAAATCAACAATAATAAATTAAGGTGTTCAGTATTTAACTCAACAACAGACACTAACCTATAAAAGCAATGAAGGATAGCGAAGAATAGACATTCACACCCAAAATGAAAACAACAACAAAAATTAGACATTCATCCATAAAATGCAAATATGTAAAACACTATAAGACGACATTGTAAAAGACATACCAACTTACAAAAGCCTCATTTTTGCTCCCCATACAATAGACATAAACCCTTTCAATAGACACATATTTAATGATTTTATACCCAAAAATTTTCCAATTACTCACACCTAATTTTCATTGACATTTAATAAATTCAAGTGTAGTTGCAATGCATGCACGCAAACAAGAGGCATAAACCCAAAAAATGGAGAGTTTAAAAATTCTAAAACGACATTGTAAAAAATATAGGAACTTACAAACACTTTGTTTCTCAATTCCAAAATGCTAGACATTAGACAAACCAAAAAAAAAAGTGTACGAGATACAAAAACTTACAAGTGCCACCTTTCTCGCTCCCAACATCATAGATGCAAACCCTCTCAACAGACACAAATTTCAGCCTCATCAAACAACCTGAGCAAATGAACAAGCAATGTAAATAATGCACTGCTCGACATACTTAAAACTTCACATTGTAACCCGCTAATGATAGTTGCACTTCACTATACTCACAATAAATGAGAACTCACAAATAGTAAATGCAAATGTACTGCTTAACACGCTATGCATCCCCATGAAGAGTGCATGCGAAGACACCACTATACAAAGGAACTCATGAAATATTTCCAATAGCAAAGCGCACTACGACAATTATTATTATTTGAAAACAAATAAAAAATGACAAAACCACTAGGAAAATACCACCATCCAATGACAAATTTTCAAAAAAAATCAATAATTAGCTTTTAATAAATATTTCTCACAACATCAGCAAAACTATGGAAAAATATTTTGGGCACGATTCCCGATGCTAAATTTTAATATGCAAGATTGAGGCGATAACATTAGTTCGCATGGAATAATAATAAATTTTAATATTTCCTTTTAATTTAATTTATCACTTTAGTACATTCTTATATAAATTAATTTGATAATTTAACTAATGTACAAGAAAGTTGCCAACAAACAAGTATAGAAAACCAACATATAACTTTACAATTTTTTCAAGAATAACATGATAAATAAAACTATTTTTATATGATCAAGCCTTTGACATTCTTTAAATACAAGAGAGAGAGCATCGTCTGGGTAATTTTCCTCCAACCACAGATTGGTGGTCCCCTACACACCTTCCTATTGGAAGTGGCCCTACCCTTCATGAGGGTGTAGTGTCAAAAAATGTACTCTACATTTTCACATTATTTTTGGGTCCCTTAATTCATTGGACTTAATTAAGACTCTAATTGGCCCATTATGCATCTACAAGCCTAATTAATTACAATTTTTGAAAGGGGGAAATATTTATTTAATACATTTATCATTTTTAACACCGTGAAATGAATAGGCCCTGGCAATTTAGGTCAAGGCCCATTCACCCTTGGGCGAATGGGTCCCTTTTAGTTGCTAAATAAAAAAATTTAATATGCTTTTGGCAGCCTTTTTATGATCCAAATTCAAATTTCAAATGTCAACTTGTAATGTTTAATTTTTGAGATATTAGAAAATTACCTATAAATACAAGGTCTTTTTATCAATTCAAGTGCTAAGTGGTTCCATGAATTTTTTACCTATGATAAGTACAATTACATCTAATTAATAATATGTAGAATATTTATATAATTATTTTATTTTAATCTTTGTTAGGACTTAGGCCATGTTGTAACAAGCAATACTTTATTATCTAAATTTCTAACAATTTTTCTTAATAATTTTTTTAAACAAGGAATAATGACATGTTCGATCTAATGAATTTATTAAAAAAATTAAACAATAATAAATCTTGCAAACATCATAAATATAAATATAAATATTTCCTTTCAATCTATTTTATCACTTCGATACATTCTTATATAAATTAATTTGATAATTTAACTAATGTACAAGAAAGTTGCCAACAAACAAGTATAGAAAACCAACATATAACTTTACAATTTTTTCAAGAATAACAAAATAAATAAAACTGTCTTTATATGATCAAGCCTTTGAAATTATTTAAATACAAGAAGGAGAGCCAACATATAACTTTACAATTTTTTCAAGAATAACAAGATAAATAAAACTGTCTTTATATGATCAAGCCTTTGAAATTCTTTACATACAAGAGGGAGAGCATTGTTTGGGTGATTTCCTCCAACCACAGATTTGCAATCGCCTACACACCTTCCTATTGGAAATGAACCTACCCTTCACGAGGGTGTAATGTTGGAAAATGTACTCTACATTTTCACATTATGTTTGGGTCCCTTAATTCATTGGACTTAATTAAGCCTCTAATTGGCCCAATTATGCATCTACAAACCTAATTAATTGCAATTTCTAAAAGGGGGATTAGTATTTAATTAATGCATTTATCATTTTTAACACCTCGAAATGAATAGGTCATGGCAATTTAGGTCAAGATCCATTCACCCCATTCACCCTTGGGCAAATGGGTCCCCTTTAGTTGCTAAATTAAAAAAATTTATATGTTTTTGGCGGCCTGTTTATGATCCAAATTCAAATTTCAAATGTCAACTTGTAATATTTATTTTTTGATAAATTAGAAAATTACCTATAAATACAAGGTCTTTTTATCAATTCAAGTGCTAAACAGTTCCATGAATTTTTTACGTATGCTAAGTATTGTTACCTACTTTTGCCACTAGCTCAAACAAGTAGAGCTAAAGTGATTGCAAATGAAAAGATAGGTACATTTTACATTTTATTTCCGCTATATTACATTCCTTGTGCATAAAAAAATCAAAAGATTATTCTACCATATTGCAGTATGCATATGCATATAACATAGGAGAAGATTGCACAAATCTTTTCAAAAACATAGTCTTTATTGATAATGTAAATTTGTATTGTCTCACACAAGCCATGAGACTAACTGTTTTAATGCAAATGAAAGAAAGCATTATACATTTATAGATATTAACAAAAAGGAATGCACATATAGGGAAGAAGGACCCATCATTCCCTGAATGATTGGTCTCGGTTGAGTTGCCCTGCATCTTTGACAGTCTTTCACTTATCCTGCAATCATCTTTAGCCTCCTTGTTGCTCCCAGTTTCCTGCATCTAAGAGAACAATTGTTGTTAGAGCAATGAGGTATCATTAATCCATATATGCACATACCTCTATAAACATACAATCTAACCCTCATATGCATTTTAATAGTCAATCATATCATAAATTTCCAAGAAAGCAACAAGAATGATCAAGCACATCTGTCATATGCACATATTTTTCTAGCATGTTTGCTTCTTGTACGGGTATAGGAGAAATAATGTTGTTGTTTTGATTCATCAAATTATAGCATGTGGGATAAAATGTGGCTCCCACAAGGGTTGATCCCAGCATGCTACCCTTTTGTTTCTTTTGAAAGGGATAAGAGTGTAAGTTCATCACACTTTTACAATGAGCAAGTACTCATCACTCAGGGTAGTGAGTTGATGATTTCACTATCAGGATGACAAAATACTTATTCAATGTAATATAATGAACAACTACAAAGAAATGTGCATTTAGAGAAAAGCTAGGTGCAGTCATGGTTTTGGTTAAAAGGAGACAATAATAAATGATAGAGTGCATTCATATGATAACCAAGAGTAGTGAACATGGTGATCATGATGTTTTTGTATCCATAATGTGTTGCTATATAGCATTAGTATTGAATCATGACAACGAAAAATGATTATTGTCATAAATAAAGATGTCATTGCTAGGAGAAAATGTTGGTTTACAAAGGAAAGAAGTCCTTGACAGTGACAATACTATTAGGGTTCAATATAAAAGAGGTAATGACACATATTATAGTAGCAATATCTAAGAAGAAATGGACTCGAAAGATGATAAGAACACTATTATTTAAGCTAAGATAGTATTCCATGGAGATAACCATGTCACATGAAAGTGGTCAAATGAAATGGTAAATAATATCATCGATCTATTCAAAGGAGAATCTTTATCATAGTGAAAGCTTCATCAAGCACAAGTGAAGGAACAACATCAACATATAAATAATAGGTGTTGTGACTTCATGATAGTCACTTGATATAAAGCATCATGAAGTAAGTATTGACAGTCACAATGAGCCACAAATGATGAGTGAGTACTCATAAATAGTAAGCAAAAGATAATCATATTGTCATCATATCAATAGGACAACCACTATTGGTCGAGGGCAACCAACATATAGGATCTCCAAAGGTGGGTTAGAGACTTAGTTGGTCGGAGCAGTAGAAGGCATGGTTTACTAACTAAAGAAGACAACCACCATAGTCAAAGTCCCAATATAAGATTGCACATAATAGAGTAGTGGCCCAGTCGGAATGAATGATAGTAGAAGGGTACTTTTAGTAGCTACAAGGTATTACAAAGATAGAACACGGTGATAAGGGTTTAGTGTTTCCCACAGTCATGGCATGGGGGTATGACATCTACTCACAGTGAGAGAACCTAAAAATTCCAGGCAAGATAAATAATGAGACAACAAGAAGATAATGCATCATCAAATACATTGCTTGTGAGTGTTGAAAATAACTATCATGGCATGAACAATCCATCAAAGTATTACAAAAAAGGAGTTTTATTAGAGGTTTCTTGTGAATACCCTGATAAAATTGTATGCAGAAGTGTTAAAATATTCAAGGAATTGTTCCTTTGACAAAATTTCTCAAGATTCAGTGATATTAAGGGTCAAGATTCTAAGCTCAAACCCTCAATACCTATAGAAGATTCAAAGCCACAAATACAGTGCATGCAAGTAAATCCATAGAAGAAAAGTTTTGAACATGAAATGCACAGAGAAATCTGAAGCATTTTTATTATTCATTTGCTATTCCTTTGCATAAACAAAGCTCGAGGCTTCCTTTTCTATTCGCAAGGGTGAAAAAATGAAGGGCTCAAATTTTAGCACCTATAAAAGATCATTATTCGCAGTCATAAAATCAACTAACACTATGTATTTACAAACTGGAGAATACATGCAGAGAAAAGTCTTTTTCTTTTATGAAAATACATGATATATACAAAAATAAAAGTTGCTTCATCTTTTTCCATCATTCGGGTAGAAAATACATAGGGTGAGCTCGAATTCACATTTTGTTCTACATAAGGGAAAAGAAAAGAAGTAATTTTGTGCAGATAAAATAACTTACCCAATTCGGCCTCCAAGAATTTCTTTAGGATCTTCAACAAAACTCTCCAGTTTAAAACCATGGTGTCACAATAAGAGGTGTAGAATGAAACAAAGTAAAATGAGATGCATTGTTTGGTTCAAGTTTTGGTGTTAGGGTTTCTAAAACCCTAGATTGGTCAATTAAAGCAAGAGGCATTTTTTTCTTTTGTTTAAACTTTTCAACATTAACTAATACCCCGAGTGTAGGTTTTCAATGCCTTATGTCCTCCTTTCATGTTTTTGCAAAGATAAACTAATGTTCCTTTGCATATGTTGACCAATTCATGCATTTATTTGTATAGGATGAAGCTAATTTGAAATATAAAACAATATTTAAGTGATGTATTATTAAATCACTTTAATATTTGTTATTTAATTGCAAAATGGGAGGCATTGTTTTGAGTCAAAGGGAGTTAGCTGAGAACTTGTGCTTTTGCAAGCATTTAGGAAGAAGTTTAAGGAAGTTGTAAAACACGTGCCAAGAATATAGGAAGTTTGTTTCCCATTTTTGAGGCTTGTTTGACCAAGTTTGGAGCAAATTTAGGGGTGTTTATGGTGACTTTTTCTACATTATGGAGCCTTTTAGGAGTGGATTTGCATGCTAAATTTGGGGCTTCTTTGTTGCATTTGACTAGATCCTTTTTTGGTGGATGATGGAGAGTTGGTGTATTTAGTCTCTTTTGACTCATTTTACACTTATTTCTTGCGATGAATTTTTTGCTTAGTGACTACATACAGTCCTTTGGAGATTACAACACACTTTGTAACTCATTTTGGATATGAAATATAGTGAAAGCCTTGGGTTCCATTGATATGAATTTTTTTCCTTCTTGTTTATTGCATTATTGTGTTTTTCCATATGATTGATCAAGCTATATGTGAGATAGTATTCATTTCATTTTAACTTTGTCTCATGACTTTGATGCCTTTATGCAAAAGTGTGTTATTACAGGTTGTAGATTGTGTCATAAAATGCAAAATAACTTTTAGAAATGGAGATACCTTCCTCCTTGAAGTTTGAGCTTTAAGACCCTTCAGTGAAGTACTTATGCAATAACATACAATAACAGGTTGTGCAATTTTATTTTTTTGTCATTGCAAGCAAGTGTTTACAAGTTGAGTTTCATGGTTTCATTTAGTTTGGTGTATCACCTTTTTTTATTTTCACTTTCAAGCTTTCAGTTTATGCCTTCCTTTTCCCTTTTCCTCTGAAAAATCAATTGTTTTAGGGTGATAGCCAACTCGGATCCAACCTTATCTGGAGATTCACTCCAAATTCTAGGTGACCCACAGCCTAGGAGTGATTCCATGTTTCTCTAGAGTGCTAAGTTTTGCATCCTAGCTAGGGTGCATCTTTAGAAGATAACAAGTACAATTACATATAATTAATAATATGTAGAATATTTATATAATCATGTTATTTTAATCTTTGTTAGGACTTAGGCCATGTTGCGACAGGCAATACTTTATTATCTAAATTTCTAACATTTTTTCTTAATAATTTTTTTAAACAGGGAATAATGAAATGTTCGATCTAATGAATTTATTAAAAAAATTAAACAATAATAAATCTTGCAAACATCATAAATATAAATAGAAATATTTCCTTTCAATTTAATTTATCACTTTAGTACATTCTTATATAAATTAATTTGATAATTTAACTAATGTACAAGAAAGTTGCCAACAAACAAGTATAGAAAACCAACTTATAACTTTACAATTTTTTCAAGAATAACATGATAAATAAAACTACGTATTTATATGATCAAGCCTTTGACATTCTTTAAATACAAGAGGGAGATCATCTTCTGGGTGATTTTCCTCCAACCACAAATTGGTGGTCCCCTACACACCTTCCTATTGGAAGTGTCCCTACCCTTCATGAGGGTGTAGTGTCGGAAAATGTACTCTACATTTTCACATTATGTTTAGGTCCCTTAATTCATTAGACTTAATTAAGCCTCTAATTGGCCCAATTATGCATCTACAAGCCTAATTAATTGTAATTTATGAAAGGGGGATCAATATTTAATTAATACATTTATCATTTTTAGCACCCTAAAATGAATAGGTCCTGGCAATTTAGGTCAAGACCCATTCACCCAAGGGTGAATGGGTCCCTTTTAGTTGCTAAATTCAAATTTTTAATATGTTTTTGGCTGCCTTTTTATGATCCAATTTCAAATTTCAAATTTCAACTTGTAATGTTTAATTTTTGAGAAATTAGAATATTACCCATAAATACAAGGTCTTTTTATCAATTCAAATCCCAAAATAAAGAGAGAGATTATCCAAACTTCACAAGAGCTAAGATTATTGTCAAATGTGTTCAAGAGTTGATTTCTCAATCATTTGTTACAACATTCAAGATCTCAAGCATCATGTCAAAGTTATCATCATTCATGTATGTTTTTGGAGCTAACATTGTGATGTAGGTTTCAAGCATTCAAGTCAAATTTCAAGCATCAAGATCAACATCCAATCAAGCCATTCCATGCAAGGTCAATACCTTGGAGAGATGTGCCAAGTTTCAGTCCTTCAAGGATCTCAATTCAAGGGTTTGTTGAGTTGCAACATAGCAAGTGTTCATTCATCATTCCTTTCATGTTTTATTTTTTTCATTTCAAAGTTTAATTACAAAAATGGGGTTTGACGAAGGCAAGCCCCCATTCACCAAAAACAAACCATTTTCCCCTCTTGTGTGTGTTGCAGATCCTAGGTTGAAGAAGGATTGAAGACTCATCAAAAGTAAAATTTTGCAAAGTTGTCAAAGTTGTCAACATTGTTGTCAAGCCACAGAAACTCACTTTCAAAATTTAATTATGAATTTTCGACTGTGAAACTCAGAGGAATCGAGAGTGCAGACCTAGGAGTAGAGGATTGCAAAATAAAATTTTGAACCCTTGTAGTAAGACCCATTTTCCCTTGGGTGAATGAGTCCCAGGAGAACACTTAGCATAGGCTTTTTCTGACAAGTGCATAAAATCACATCGTTCTCAGATCTGCTGAAATTTTTTGATCTATCGTATTAAAGTTTAAATTTGATGTTTCAAGTGTTACATTGCATTAATGCATTCATTTGGTATTTTTCATTTTTATCTCCCAAAAGTGCACCTCAGGTTGATTTACCTCATCCTTAGTCATAAGGAAAACAACAATATCTCCATCAAGGTTGAATCACCCAAGGGTTGAAAGTCAATCTTATACTAAGGGATATGTTTTTCCTAATGAACTAAGGAAGATATGTATGCATTATATCCCCTTCATATTGGTGAACCTATTTTTCTATGTTTCATTTTGGTGAACCTGAAATTGTACATCAAAATATTCTAAATTTGGAGTCCATTCAAACCCTAGATCTAGGATTTGCATTAGTTTGCATTGCATTGCATTATTTTAAATTTCACTTAGGATTGTTAAAATTGCATTAGTTTACATCTCATTGAGGGTTTTAGTTTTACATTTTGCATCCTTTAAAATCTAAAAAATTAAAAAATGTGCATGCAAATTACATTAATTTTGCACAGTACTTACATATTAGTGTATTTTCAATCATTCACATTCACAAATTGAGTCAAAATTGCATTTCAAAAAGTTTCATATTGTGCATCATTTTTCATTCATTTCACTTGCATTTAGACAACAAAATATAAAAAATTCAATCACTGAAACCATGGTTTATAGTCTAAAACAGGAAACCCTAGCATTGAACCTTAAACTCAAATTTAAATTTTTGCAACCCCTATGCTAAGACCCATTCACCCTAGGGTGAATTAGTATCTGTACAGTCATTTCAAAATTTTGGATAGTGATTTGTCTCTGTTTTCTTCATTCTAATCTGTTGTTAAATCTAGGTTTTAGTTTCAAAAATTAGAAAAATCTATTACTATTTGCATTTAGTTCAATTGGTCAAATTGAGTGCATTGTTTTAAAATCAAAATTGGCATTAAAAGACATCATTTCCAGGTTTTTGAATAGCATACTTAGTAAATTATCTTGTTTAAAATCTAAAAATTGCTCTCTTTTTACATATTTGCATTGCACTTCATATTCTAGGGTGTTTGATTGCATTTATCTAGAGCCTATTCTCCATTTTGGGTGCACTTAGGTTTGGTGAAACTTGTATGAGATTCAAAACTTGGTGTACTATTACCAATACTATAGTGAGACATAATTCAATACTCATGCCAACCCGTGCTACTACTCATTGTGGATCTTGAGTTTTCCAACTTTTTCACTCATAGTGTTGATAGTAGTCAACCCACTATGGACCATAGCTTTGATACCTCATTTCCCATGACCACCCTACCCACAACCAATTTAATTGGTGTTGACACAATGGTTGATAATGTCCCTCAAGAAGAGATAAAATAAATGGATGAATATTTAGGGAAATTGAAAAAATTGTGAATTCTAAATTTATTGTTGGTACTAAAATTCCTATCATAGATAACATGAGGGACATGCTTGATAATGAACAAGGAATAGAGATTGTGCATAGCCTATCTCACATTATTGATAAACATGTTCCTACAATAGCTAGTTGTGCTCAAACTTTGGGGTATACTCAGAATCAAGGTGGAAATCCAATTCCTCCTTCCACAACTATGACCTCTATTCCTAATACACTAATCCAACTATTACAACAACAAAACAGCCAGCTAGCAATGTCAATACCACCTTAGGTATTTCCATTGGGAATCCCTTTAGCTTTGTGCATTCAAATTGCATATCTCCTAATCCATCTCCCCTCATAAACTTACAATTCACTTGTCCTCCTAATACATATACACCTCCACCTTATTCACCTTCATCTCACAACACAAACAAAGATCTCATCCTTAACCAACTCTTGCAAAATGTTTCATCTATCCAACAAAAAATTTCCACATGAACCAAATTCAAAATGGCCAACCTTCACAATATATAAAAAAAAACCCTTTATCCTTGGAGATATTGAGAGCACAAATGTCACAAGGCATAGAGATTCCTAGATTTGAGAAATATGGTGGAAAAGGAGATCCAACAACCATGTCTTGATATACACAAAGTTATGTAGTGACTTCATTTTTTAGGATAAACTCTTGGCTAAACTTTTCCCTGGATCCTTGAAAGACATTGCCTTGGAGTGGTTTTGTTCTTTACCGAATAACTCGATTCATTCATTCAATGAACTTGTTGATGCCTCTCTTAACGATTTCTAAGTGCACATGGGTCCCAATATGACCTTAATTGATTTAATGAAATGTAAAAAAAAACAAAGATGAAAATTTCATTGACTTCATAGCACAATACCAATTACTTTACTCGCAAATCATCATTAAGATTCCTAATGTTGACCTTCAAAGAATGTCCATTGAAAATTTGTAAACCAATATTCAAGATAAACTAGGGATGGTGAAGTTTCCCTCCTTTACACACTTGTGCATGACCCTTCATGACTATCAAAATTCGATTAGTCATCATGAAGCAAAAAAATCCCTCTAACAATCCTAATAAATCTGAAGTCGTGTCCCATAACAATTTCCAACCTTTCAAGAAACAAAATAAGGGATTTTTACAAATAAACACAACTCAAACAAATCAACATGTTAACTCCCAAGTGGTTTCCATAAAAATGAAAAATACATATCCATTTAGGGAAAGGAGTAGACAGTTTACCTTGTTACCTGATACCCTTTACTCCATCATGTTGCAACTTTTGAGTAAAACCTTAGTTACCTTGCCTCTTGTTAGAGCCATTGATACCACTAAGCCCTTACCTCCAAACTTTAAATCCAATGTATTTTTCCATTATCACTGACAAAATGGACACAATACAAAACAAAGTAAGCATCTAAAACATATTGTGCAAGCCCTCATTAATTCTAATCACATCCAGATTGGTGGTGTTAATGATCAAGGAAATAAGTTTGTTGCCCCACCCAACCAAAATTTGAAAATATTTACCAACCCCATACCAAATCATAATATCTCTTTTGTGAAAGCTAGTGATGCTAAGAATTATGTGATGAGTGTTGACAAACTTGAAGATACAAATAATGATAATATAAATGAAAATGAAGGAGACTTAGAATGTGTGGTTAGCTTCATTGATGTCCAACCTCGTAAGGGCCAATCCAAGCTACCCCTTGATATTTATTTCTCACAAAATGACATAATTAGACGTGCACCTGATGGTCCTCTTTACATCATTGAAAGAATTGAAATGATAGGCCTACTATTGGGATATTAATTGATCTTATGTGTTTAGAGAATTTGATCACCGAGGAATTCTTATTTATGCATGAACCTTATCAAGATTCTTATGAACAATCGAAAGCATGGATCAAAATGCATAATGGTTTTTCTTTCCCTACGATAGGTTCAATCACTCTTCCTTTAAAATTTGGACCAAAACAATTGAATGTCTCATTCTCCATCATCCTGTTGTCAGATCAATTCTATGTAAAGCTTGGTTAGCCATGGCTACTCTCCATAGATGTTGTCATGTATGTAGTGCATAAATTCTTAAAGTTTCCATTTGGAAATGATATATTTATTGTGCATTTTAGTGGCTTTAATCTTGTGTCTTCCTATGGAAATTTCTCAATTAATTTCTTTTGACCCAAACCTATGGAACCTATTAAGCCTTGTGAAGACTTCTTTTTCAGATCTTATCAAAATTTTAATTCAAAGTACATAGAAAAATTATCCCTTAGCAACATGTGTCAACCCATTATTGAGCCTCCTATCATTGATGAAACCATGATTGAACCAAAAGATCTTCCTAGTAACCAAGACCAACCCATGATAAATCCTTTGCCTATCTCCTACAAAAGACCAAGAGATAATAGTGTGAGTCTCATTGTACCTCCTAAGATCAAACAAGTTTATAAAGATAAAGAGAAAGTGGTTGAACAACCTTCCATGGTTCCTTCCATTTCTCCATTACAGGAAGAAAAGAAACCTATGGTTGATAAACTCACTCCTACATAATCACAACTTGAAAACCATACAAAGAGAAATAGAAATGATAAAGAGTGTAGGAATAGATGTTGTGTTATTGCTTGCAGACTAAAAGAAGAGAATAAAACAAAAAATCAAGATCAAACACCAATTGAAACAAAGCATGATGATTATCCACCTATACTACAACAACAAAATTCAAAACCTTTATGGATATTGTCATTAAGCCTCCTATTATGATTAACTTGGATGATGATGATGAGATTGCTAAGATTGATGAGGAAGTGTATAATGAGCTGAATTTATTGGTTTCCTCTTCCATGAGATTATATGATAACAACTATGATGGTACTCCTATAAAGAGTGACTCACCATGTGTTGAACCTAGTGATGCTCCTAGTATAGAAATTTTTGTTGTCCCTTTGGCTAGTTGTCTGCCTTTTGCATATGATGAACAAGATTGGGATGTAGATGACCTGCTATAGGTTGACTTGCATGTTCCATACTAGTATTGTCTTTTTCTTCTTTCCATGTTCTTTATGTTTGCATGTGCATAATGTGATCCCCCTTATTATGCTACTTGGAATATCTTTATAGTTCATGAGTCTACTTTGTATGACCCTTGTCACTCCATTGGTGCAAGGATACAAAGGAAGTGAATTTTTCATGGCATTCTTCTATTTGTCATAACCTTTATCTTTTGTCTTGTATTTTCCTTTTGGGGATGACAAAAGGTGTTGAGACAATTATGTCTCTTCCATGTTGATCCAAAATCTCCCCTTTTCTCTCTCTTTCTATGTGTCATTCATCCTTTGTGCTCGTTGTTCCACAAGTTATTTGGGGAGTGTTGATGATTCTGAGGTCGATTATATCACTACAACAATGACAAAAATTGACCCCAAAATCCATGGATTCCTTATGTGTTATCCTAGGATTGTATATGGGGGGAAACCCTCCTTTCCATGATGTAGCTCTACTCAGAAACATATCTTCACATAGGTTTTTCTGAAGAAAGC